>VWZV01016790.1:8955-80072 GCA_013397155.1 Irena cyanogastra
CCTGAGATACAGCACTGGAATTTTATTAGTTTTGAGGTTAAAACAATTTTTCTCTTACTTTGCTTCTTCGTCTCTAGCAACGAGCAGAGACATGTGATTAGAGGCTGAGGCTGTTCTCAAGATGTCAACAGCTCTAGAAGGGGGCAGAAAAAGGCCAAATAAATATACCAGAGTGCTGGCAAGAAGAGCAGGAAAATGGATAAATTGCTAAGGTAGTTAATAATTTTCATGGCCAGGTACAGAGAAAAGAGCATGGCAGCAGCACAACTTCAAGTGAGCACCAGGGAATGAAGCAAAAGACAGGCTGTGGTGCATTTGCTGACAGCAATAAACTGGGACTGACCTCTCTTTCCCTCCCCTTCTGTCCCCAGCCCTCCTTGGGCCATCCTGCTGACAGCAATAAACTGGGACTGACCTCTCTTTCCCTTCCTTCTGTCCCCAGGCCTCCTTGGGCCATCCTGCTGCCTTCCTGAGCCCCCTTCAGGATTAACAGCCCACTCCAACAAAAGCTACTGCTCAGGTGTGCCTGGCTCAGAATCTCCCTCAGCAATACAAATGGCAATTTTCCTTCGCATTTTCAATCTCCACCTCCAGCACTGAAAGCTGCATTGATCTCTACAGATCCAGCTACAGAAACCATCTACAGCTTTTTCTTTCCCCTTCATTGTGCCATTACCTGATTGCTGCCAACATTTACATTAATCAGTACTGAACCAGCAGATAGTTATATTAACAGCTTCTACTGCTGTTTTCACAAACATTCTGTAATCTGTCACTAAGAAACCAGCTAATTCTGCTGTTATAGAAGTCCTTCACTTTTCCACAACAGTTTTGCTGAATTAGATTTATAGGATAAATTACTTGTGAGTTGAACTCCAAGGACCTCAGAGGAGTTGTGCTCTTCAAATCAGTCACTGATAATGTCCAAAATAATCCATGCATAACATTCCAAGCTCTAACAATCATTCAGGAAGCAGTACAATCATACCTTTCGTTTGTTACTCCAACCAAGTTTTCTCCATTGACATCCAGAATTAGGTCCCCAGTGAGCAAACGGCCTTTAAATGAAACCAACAGTGATTGATGAATCAACAAGAAAATGGTGAACATATTGTATTAAACCAGACATTAACCCAGGACTATTCCTTTCAATTTTATGTGACTTAATGCATTAAACAATTTTATGACTCTTGGCACCTGATCCTAAGTAAGACAGATAATTGAGAGAAGACTAGAACCTATAAATCAGTCTTATTAACAACAGAATAGCCAGCAAAAATAACTGTCATTTAGCTATTTGTATTATCTACACACAGCATAAATATTTTTAAGACTACAATTTATATTTTACAGTTGCGGAACTAATTCTATTTGACTATTGCTCTTAACATTGTTGTAAGTTATCATATGTAGATATATTAATGTTTTAGACATCAATAAAGTCAGCTAAAAGATTTTTTAGAACCAATTCCATTTCTTAACCTCCTGAAAAATCTCAAGTTTAGGAAGCTGATTCAGATTATTTTAAATGATCATCTTGCACAAGATGGAATCTCAAAAAAACCCATACAGAGACTCAGGATGGAAGTCTGTAGCTTAACTACTGCAAACTCTACTGAGAGTAAATTCTTCTCTTCACACAGATCCTAACCACCAGCACACCATCATTAAAAAATAGTAATAAAAATTATCAGAACTAATTAAAAATGCCAGGTTTATAGAAGAAACCCCACTCTTATTCCTTATAAATTAAAAGTGATTCAGCATATCAACACTCACTCAACAGTGCTGAAAGATTGCCAATTGCCTTCACCAGCCATATCTAGATTTAAACACATTTTCAACACCTGACTGTATTAAAATCTTTTGCCATAAAGGGTCCAAGTTTCATTTCTCTATCTTAAAGTAAGCCAAACCCTCATAGATACTGACTAAACCATACTATTTTAAATATCCTTACCCACAAAGTAAAATAAAGGCTTCTTTTGACAGCTTTTTACTTGCAGCATGTTTGTAGACAAAAAGTTAAAATTACTTACTATCTACAGCAGCCACCCCCCCAGGTAGAATTCTCTTGATGAAAATCCCATAATCTTCTGCTGTTTGTGCCCGATAACCTCCAATAATTTTAACTCCTGAACAACAAACAAAAAGACAAAAGTGAAAAATTGGTTATTCCACCTACTGTGCTAAATGTATTTGCAGTCAAATCCATGAAAGCCAAATAAACTTTCCTGGTGCCAGGTATGAGCTGGTAAAGGTGTTCTTAGGTTTGATTTACTCAGAATAACAGAATGTGCAGTTACCTAATCCATTCTGGCAATCAGAGAAAGAGATACGGTGAACAGCTCGATTAATTCCATGAGGGCCCATAATGGTCCTAAGGAACAAAATAAAAGTAATCAAATTACAGAAATGTAGGTAGAGCTATGTTAACAGAAAAGAAATTACAGTGACTGTGTTTTCAACTCAAATACAAACCCAAACCAGTTTTCTCCACTGACAACTTCATAAATCTGAGCCACCATCTCCCCAGCCAAAAATCAATCTACTCATCACAAATATCAGATGAAAAGGTACAATAAATATACAGAATTTACTTCCTTTTTCCCCAAAGCACTTCAGGCTGAACTGTGAATCCCATTTCGTGTAATAAAAGGATTGTGATTAAATAGAAACAAAATTTCACAAGCTGGTCCACCTTAACATTTAGGCAAGAAAAACATACTGTAAAATCAGTTTTCATTAGGTAATGAGTATTTGAACAAAAGCACAGCTAAGCCAGTGCATAAAATTATTTCCAAAGATACCTAAAATATAATTTTGTAGCTATTTATGGACATAATCTCACAAATCTTCTTCCCTCAACATTGATTTCTTTCTCTGTTGTAAAAAAGGCTTCTTTCCAAACTCTTTTGCCTGATCCTCTGTGTACCTTCCTACCCCAAGGGAAAACCAGGATGGCACTTGGAATTGTCTAAAGGTCTAAAGACAGAGGAGTATTTTGAAGGCAGTTGATCACACAACAGAATTAATAAAGAATACAAAGTAAAATTAGAGTTCTGAAACCTAAATTTACAGTTTCCTCAGACTCATGACCAGCACACTGCTCTGAAAACACAGAGTATTAAGAACGCAAATAAATCCAGATTACCCTTTACCAGGTTTTATTTTCATGTAGATGAATTATGGGTAAAAAAAATGTCAGCTGTATTACAGCTCCTCTGTCCTTTCACTCCACTATTTTTGGAGAAGACTCAGCACATCTCTTCTAGAAAAGAGCAGAAGCACCCCTGAGGTTTTTCTGCTTTGACCTATATATTGTTCTACAGTTGATAGAGAGTTGTATTTTCTAGAGGATCCTAGTGAAATGGAACAACAAGAATTCATTAGCAGGATGGGAAAGAAGATCAAAGTGGAGGACACAGTGACCCAAATCCTTCCACACAACCTAATCCAGCACACAGCCTGAACCCTGTGCCTGTAACTGGGTACATCTGCAAAAGCTAGAGTACATCATTAAAAAGTGCTGTGCCAGAAGGAATAGAGAAATCCAGAAGGTCCACATGTTTTTAAAATGCTACCACTAGCAAAGAGATTCAGCTTCTAAAGAACATCTCCAGTTCTTCTGGTTTTGTAGAAGAAAGTTGGATGAGATTTTATCATCAATGGGTAAGCACTAGCTCTGAAAACCAACAATTTCCCAAAACCTCGTATTTCCAAGTATTTGCAAAATTAGCCTTCGCTTTAGAAAGGCTGGCCACAAGAAGTGACCTAATAATTCTAATAACCTTTAGAAACAAAAAGTAAACCTATGCTTCAAGCACTGTATAATTTTCACAGTAGTATTTCTTGAAGTATTTGTTCCACAGGCTAAGAAGCAATAACGAAACTCAGTGTATTTGGTGTGTGTTTGACAGGACTGCACATGACCATGACATATGTCAGAGCATAAGGTACCCTTTGTAAGGCTAAAAGTGAACCAAACTGCTTTTACTTAATCACAGCCTGAAAGGAAGAACAAATCCCCAAGCCTGATATTTCTTTAAGAATACCCTTTGGACAACTTCCTACTCCATGACAAGAACAGAGTATTTTGAATTACCACTCAGTACTGTCACTGCAATTATCCCACAAATTTGTTTTGAGGCTGAAGGTCAGCATACTAGTCATGCTTTGTCCTGACTTGTCTCCATCTCTGAAATCTTAAACAAGGTACGCTGATCTTTAAAACAGGCAATTATTCCATTTTTTTCTCTCTTGCCTTTTGCTACTACTGCTATTGGTTTCGCTCTGCCATTCCCTCCCAACAGTTTTCGCATGGCAGTTTTTTTGTTAAAATTAAAAAGCAAGAACAAAAGTTACGTCAACCTCGCACAAACCGACACAGAGGTTTTACTTTCGCAAAGTCTGAAAAGATCAAATCTCAGACTTTAAGTCTGAAGTTTAGAGTTCACCAGAAATTGTAGAACCTCTTTATATACTACCATATAAAATAATGAAATATGATCAAACCTAAGAACAGGACAATTAATAGGAAAAGATCTACATTTTCAGAAGTAACCAGCAATACTTTCAAATGAGACATCCTAATGAAACAAAAATGGATTCTCACAAAGAGGATACAGAGAACACACAGCTAATAATGCACAGTGGAGAGGAGTAAGATATCTCTGAAACACTGGAATTGTGATGCTGCCACCTACAATTAGAAAGAACTGACACTTTGGACAGACAGCTTTTACAAGGTACTCAGGTCTGTTTATGCTCTAAAGACTAAATCCCTCCAGTACATGCAGTTTAAAATTACTTTATCACATAAAAGTAAAGACAAAGATATTCAAACGCCCCAAATCTGTTTAGCATATGACATCTAGTTGAATTTCAGTGTTAGGTTTTTTCCCCATATAACATAGATCTTCAAGTCAAGCTACTTGTCATAGTTCTAATAAAATAAGCAGAGCTTTAACAATTTCATTTGAAAATGACTTGGATTCAGCACCCATCCAACATCTATTTTATGTCATCACTTTTAATATTCAAGAAATGTTAGAATATTTCTCCCAGAGCATTAGAAACATGCTCAACAATATAAATAAGGAAATAGGCTGCTAAACCAGTTGGCAGTAATAACAAAAAATAATTCAATGTTTCTTGCAGAAAAATATGCAAATTAAATAATCAGATGTTGCTACTCATTTTTTGAGGTCAGGCAAAAGTACCTGTAAGCAAGGTTTTAGCACATA
Organism: Irena cyanogastra; assembly: GCA_013397155.1. NCBI lineage: Eukaryota > Metazoa > Chordata > Aves > Passeriformes > Irenidae > Irena > Irena cyanogastra. Next base: position 14,202 of record VWZV01016790.1, read on the forward strand.
GAGAAGATGTGAGGCAAGAGATGAAATAAACATGCAAAACTCACCAAAATGTACACTACAACCTTCTTACACTAAAAAATACTAAACTCAATACTCCAGCTGAAGTCCTGGAATGCTAACAGACTAAGTGTGCAACATTTTGTGTAGATGCTCCAGTAAGGGCAATTAAAATGAACCTGCTTCTATTACTTTTTAGCAGCATGCACAAAGAAGTTCAACAACTTTGGGTTTTATTTCTTTTAGTACTTATCAGAACATATAGCTCCAGATATTCTTCTGATCTCTATTCCTGAGAAATTACTAGTCATTTATGTACAAAACAAAATATTTACCTATGTTTATCAATGGGAGAATAACACACTTTGCTCACAAAACACGTATTACTTGACACACAAAAATCTAAATTATAAACTCTGGCTGTTGATGAAAAGAAGCTGAAAATGCCCAGCTTTTAAATTATCTTTCCTGTACTTTGCCCAATTACAGACTAGAGCAATGCCCTCAGAACTGAATGGTTCAGCATACCAGTATAAGAGAGAGAGACCATCAAAACGCTCTGGTTCATCTTCAGCCCCTGGAGAAAGCAAGGACATCCTTCAGCACAGCAGGAAAAACAAGCACAACGCAACCAAAACACACTGGAGGTTTCCAGTTCAGCCGGATAAAGGTTATGAGCTGGATGATTTCTGCTACCAACTAAAAAACCCAAACACAGAGCTCCAGCTGAGCGTTGTGCCTACTTAATCTTCTCTGAAAGCCTCTGCGTCACATGCACTAATTCACCTAGAGAGGTAACGCTTACTTTTTCTCTCTTTGAAATGGCCATTTAGACCAACTTTAAAGACTGATAAATGCAAGGAGAAAATTTATTACACTGTGATTAAGCAATCTAGATCCAGCAGCCAAAGGCAAATGCGATGATTAAAAGAAATTTATTTCCTCCTGTTCTTCTAATAATTTATTTACATGCTCCCTGCAAACAAGGTCAAAAGCAGTAAGTCATGACCTTTTTAAAGCAATCTTCCTAGCAGACTGGATTATGCACAGCCACACAAAAGGGAAAGCCAACAATGCAGACTGAGAGTATTAATGAAACAAATGCCACTATGCTATTACTTTTCATTCTCAATCACAGTACTGGCTTGGGCCATGCTCTAACTTGGTTTTTAGACTTTGGAGATACAGGAATCAAAAGTCAACACAGAACTTGATTACATATTTTCTCTAGAAATGGAAGCTGACATACTTTTTTCTGTGAAAGGAAATAAAACTGCCATATTTATGCCATTACACTGGGAATAATCTAGTTTAAGAAGTCAAATGTATCACCCCTGTTCCCAGAGGTAGCTCCTGTGGTAGGAGACTTGGTCTTGCAGAGAGATGCACATTTTCAGAAGTTCTGAGCATTGACATCAGTTTGGTTAATGAACATTTCCTTCCAGGCTTGCTTCAGAAGTACCCCCACTACTCCTCCTCTCTCAAAAGGTCATAACAAGACTGCAGCTTGAAATGAAAGCCAACTACCCTGTGTTCACTGAGGGCTTTAAGTAGAAAGGTGAATCCTCTCTAGCCAGGAGCAACCCTGTGATCAGACAGCATCTGTCAGGTCTGGAGGTGCAGTAGGATGGCTCAGCTATGCCAGGAATGCAAAAGCTTATCTCAGGCACCTTTTTTTTTTTTAAAGCTGCAGTGACTGTGGTTTCATTAGCAGAAAATCTCTATGGGGAAAGGATCCCTTTGCTGAGAGACAATGTGCTGAACAGTGTTCATAGAGAGTGGTCAGCCCTGAAAACCTGCAATGCACACACAAAAGGGGCAGAGTGACCCACCACAGATTAAGGAGCAAATCAGAGAGGGAGGTAGGAACATAAAGCAGCCTTCCCAGTTCCCAAATAGTGAAAAGCCCCACTGGCACAATGATCACATCCATTCAGAGATGAAAATTTGCCCCTTTGTAGCCTTTCCTCAGTCAGCTCACTCTGCTGGTGTTACTGGCATGACAGAATAGCCATTGATATTTTAAGCCTCATATCAATTAGATTTGCTCTAGGCAAGGTTACAGAAGATAAAGTACCAATAGTTCTTCTCCAACAAAATGACCTCTGTTCTTAACACCAGCAGAGTTCAATTTGTGGTACCAGTATCAGGAGCATTTGTCAAAATACATCACTCAGATCAACCAGTGTCACACTTTCTGCTATAGAAATCCCCCAATTAACACATGGCTCAAGGCTCAGCAATTTCCTTGTTAAAAAGCAAGAAGTTATTTTTATTAAACCAAACACGACAAACTTCTGCACAATTTCAGCAGATATAAAGTAGTGTTAGGCTTATTGCTCTCATTTTACTAGTTATTACCAGTAGTACATCACTTGTTCAGAAAATTGCTCCTCCACCCCTTCTTCAAAGTAAACTGTGTTTTGTTCAGCTTCCTGAACTCACCCCCAAGGCTTCTATCCCTCTTTACCTTCAAATTCTGTTGCTGTGCTGCTTTCAATGAATGACAGTATTATTTCTTCTCTTGCAAATCCTCTGCCTTTCAAGAACATGCTCAGAGGAACACAAATTACTTTTTACTTCCAGAAAGAGCTAGGAAAATTGTAACTCAAAACTCCATGAAATTTTGTACAAATAAGAAAGACTAAATTTTCGAGAGTTGTCATTTGTTCTTAAGTAAGATTCCTTTCCAAACAGCTGGAAAACTATTCCATTCTGGCAACATTTGTAATTACAACTTGCCTTTCCCAAGGGAAGCTTTGCAATGCTTTAGCAACTGAGACGGATTACACGATAATTTAGCAGATGACAAAAAGATCTGCAGAATCTTCAGAAGTTCGATTCACAAGATCTTTTTTGTTATAAATAAACCAAAGGCCTTTTATGAAAATCCTATACAAATCCATTATGCAACTGTAGCCTTTCAGCTTCACTAACCCTAAGTTCTGATTTTAAAGACCATAGGCAAAGGAAGGCTGTATCATACAGCATGGATGAACACTCAATGTGATCCATCCAAACCCACTGATTATTCAAAATACATTCTGCTGATTAGGCTATAAAGATTAATAGAAAACATGTCATTATATGGCAACAGTTAAGCCTGAAAACAGCTTGGGCAACATTGTAATTGTGGAGAAGCATGAATGGTTTGAGGCTAACTCCCTGCATAGAGAGGAGAGGTATGATTTGAAGTTCAGGTAAACCTCAGTTACATACAACCAAGTCCATTCTTGGAAGCATCATCTCCTACAAAAAATAAAAGTACAGAAAATGGCAGCCTGCCATCAGCATGCAGCTGAAGCGCAGTTTTAGGTGCCTTTCCTGTTCATCTTGAATGTGAAAAACCACCTTTGGAATACAGTGAGCTAGGAACTACTCATGTAAACTACTCATCTTTCACATGACACTAGCAAGCCACAGCCGTCTGAAAGATGTATCTTTGTGATCACACGTCCTGAATTTCCATCAGACAAGCAGAATTTTGGCTCCTTCAGGTCCCAGCAAAAAGCAAGTTAGCTTTTTTAATATTTTGTGGTTTTGCTTTCCAAAACAATCAAGTTATTTATGAGGTGGCATAATTCTAAATCTATGTTAAATTTGTTATTATCCTTCTGAATACTCTTTGCTGGATTCTACTGCACAAGTACAGCACACATGGTAAGTCCAGCAAGAGCCGCCTGTGCCTGGTTTTAATTCTGGTTTTGATGACAGCATTGGCGTGGTTATCTGGCAGTTTGGAAAGAGTCCGGCATTATGCTTTTCGATCATGACTGAATCCATGTTTGACATTTAGAATCTGATCCACCTCTTAAGTGCATAAGATTATGTTTTATAGAATGAATATAATTATTTTATATCCTGTGCCATTGGTAAAAATATGACAGTTCCTAAGTACTATGTATAAAATATTAAAGGTATAGAGACACAATATTCTGAAAAAGTAATGCACTTGAATACAAAACCTCCAGTCTTATGCTACTGCAGGTACCACAGATGTACAAAGAAGTGATCTACTACATACAAGTATGTTTTCATAGTTCAGAAGCATTAAATTAAGAAATCTCTATGCAGGGTTTTATCTCTATAAAACTAGTCCTAACCGAGTGCTGATTAAATTAATCAAAAGCTTAAAGGACAATTCCTCCTTTAATGTGTAAATTCACCAGTGTTGGTGTCAGCTTTTCTACGACATTATTGCGGACTGTTTCAATATCAAAGTTATTTTTCTTTAAGTCTTCATCAAAACAAGATCCTACCAACGAAAATGCAAAAATTTTCATATTATAATCCAGTAATTGTATTTCTGCACCTAGGGAAAAAAAGTACTTACTCCTTCTCTGTATTTGTGAGGGGATCTGTACTGGACATCTTCTTAGCACTGTTAAAATAAAAGTTCAAAATGAACAGTTTTGACACATGAAGAACAGGCTCCTACCCAGGATCAAAATCTTCTAAAATAGGAAAAAAACAGATTACAATTCTAGGATGATGCAATGTAACTGCTGAAGGCAAAGACAATGTCTTTTTTTTTTCCCATTTAACCTTACTTGGAAAGGGAAGGGTGTTTTGTATGTCTTGTTTTCTCATGTTTTTTTAACTTACTCTGGTGTTTAGTGTCTCTCAACTTCTCACATGAAGTACACAGAACAGGCCAAAACACACAAAATGGGCTTATGTACCACTAACATAGCAAAACCCCCCAGAAATTCACATTGTATTTTTATTAGTACATACAACAGGTTGACAGGAAATACAATCCTGGATGTACTGAACTACAATCATTTCAAAAACTGCTAAAAAAGCATTAAAGCAAAAAATATCTGTTTGTATCAGTAGCAGCAAATCTTCCTGACCTTGTGAGGTGCATGGCTGAACCCTCACATGCCACAACCAGAACAGGAATTATTTCCAAAAGAAGAGGGACAAGGAACTCTCCTAACACACGGGCAAAGATGGCACAGGTGCTCCTAGCATCAGTGTCACAGCACAGATCTTGGCCAAGATAACAGCAGAATCCCCAGGTACAGTGTCAGCTTCCACAAAACCACTCCAATTCCTGTGTATCTGTACTTATGTGAAAAAAAAGATGTTAAATCCACGTTGGAATACCACAAAACACTCCTGCATGAAAAAACTTCCAGGTTCAGCCCACTAAAGGACGAAAAAACCTGAACGCAGGAGAAATACCACAGTATGGCTACACCGAGCCTTTACCACTCTCTTATTCAACTCGGAAAATGAAGCAGTACCAGGAGCTGCCAGTCTTTGTGTTATTCACCTTACTGGAACCACCACAGAAGAGAGGTACAGCTCTAAAGCAGTAAATTCATGTATTGCTACAGCAAATTTTATTAAGTGCATGGCACCAGCCATGTGAAAAACTATTGTTTGTGAACTTGCCTGACTTTGCCCGTCCTCAGGTTACTGCCGTTTACTGGCAGCCCTCGCTAATTCTGCAGCGTGTCAGAACCTCTGCCTGAACAAAACCAAACACTTAAAAATGAAAATAACGTGAAGCAAACACCAGGGGGAAAAAGGAACAAACAAACAATTGCTGTCGAGTGTCCACAAAAGGGGAGAAACTGGAGGCCTCGGAAGGACCTCCCGGAGCAGCCCCGCGCCCAGCGCCCGTCCTGGGGCCGCCAGCGCGGAACCTGAGGGATAACCAGGTATCTGCAGGGCCCAGGTCATCCCTCTGGTACCAGGTACCTCCGGTGCGGTGTACCTGTGGGACCACCACCCCTGCCGGTGACCCCGCTCCTGGCCGGCCTTTCGGTGCCACTCCCGTCCAGCACAGCACGCTCAGTGCGGGACAGGAGCCGTGGAACCCCGCCGGCCTGCAGGCTGCTCCAGTTACCTCGTACACAACCTGCGCCCGAGCCGTCCTGCTGGCGAGCGAGGAGGGGGCAGCCACAGGCGGCTCCGCCGGGACCCCCGCGCTCAGCGCGCTCTGAGGGGGCGCAGTGGGCAATGATGCGATGGCGGCGCGCCCCGCCTCCGCCCTCTACTGTCCCTCCTCCTCTCCCGCCCTGTTCCCGCCTCCGTCCCTGTCCCATTCCCCGCCCCGTGCCCCGGCCGCCCGTCCCGAGAGCCCCCGCGCTGCGGCCATGGTGCTGTGCGGGCCGGGCTGGGCGCGCTGTGCCCGCGGGCTGCGGCTCGGGGCCTTGCCCGGGCCCGGGCTCTGCGGGGCCCGCGGCGTGCGGGGCTCCAACCCCTTCACCCGGCAGCAGGAGGAGGAGTGGCGGCGCCGGAACCGCTCGGCCGTGGGCTACATCGCGGCGGCGGCCGTGGGCATGGTGGGGTTGTCGTACGCGGCCGTGCCGCTCTACCGCCTCTACTGCCAGGTACGGGGAGCCCGCGGCCGGCGCCGGTTCCGCGGGCGCGGTGCCCTCACTGCCCTTCCCTGACAGGCCACGGGGCTCGGCGGGACGACGGGCGCGGGGCGCGGCGCGGAGCGGATCGAGCGCATGGAGCCCGTGCGGGACCGGCTCATCAGGGTCACGTTCAACGCCGACACGCACGCCAGCATCCAGTGGAACTTCAAACCGCAGCAGAGCGAGATCTACGTGAGTCACCGCCTTCCCCCCGCGCAGAGCCGGGGTCTCGGTCGGAAGAGGCCTCTACGATCACTCGGTCCGACCGTGCAGCCGGCACTGCCCCTGTGACCACTAAACCACAGCACCCACAGCAGGGCCAGCGCTTCCTGAGCCGCTCCAGGGATGGGGACTGCACCACCTCCCTGGGCAGCCCTTTCCTAAGCCTGACCACACCAGCAGTGGAAAGTGTTTCTAATATCTAATGGGAATCTCCCCTATCTCGTCCAGATTTAATTTCCTCTGGTCCTCTCAGTGCAGGCACGGCAGAAGGGCCCGATCCTCACCTCACTCCACGCTTCTGTCAGTAGTTCCAGAGAGCAGTCATCTTCCACTTGAGCCTCCTCTTCTTGAGACTGAACAACCGCAGACATGATTTCTAGAACTTTACATCAGCTTTGCTGCCCTTTGCTGGACATGCTCCAGCACAGCAATGTCCTTTTTGCTGGACATTGTGTGTAGCTGCCCTGCTGCCACCCCATTAAGCTATCAAAAGTTATTGAAACCGTGTATACTCTTCATGGTATATACAGCACATGCACATCGTATATGCACTGCAAAAGTGTATATATGTACTTAGAAATGTACAGTATAACAGTATATCTAAATCTGTACTGTTTTACTATTTCTCCTATTGCCCTGTTCTTATAGGATCTTTTCTTTTTGTATTTAAAAAATCACAAATTAACTTTTCTGTTTCAAATTAGTTTTCAAAATAATGAGTTATGCTTCTTAATATCTGAGTCCAGTACTGAAAGAATAACCTCAGAAGTTAAATGCACACCATATCTAAATCTGCATGTTAAAAAAGCTCTGTGTGCTATTGAACTGCTGAGGATAATAGAAGACTCAGGCAAAAGGGGTAAGATTAAGAATACATAGATCAGTATTGAAGCTTTTAATTTTGAATATGGGTGAGTTGCATGTAATCAAAAATATTTGTGAAATAACCAATTTAAAACACCAAAAGAGAAAATTAATTCTAGATAAAGTCTAAAGAACTTGGTTTGAGGGGTGGAGGGCTGCAGTAAATAAAAAAAAAAGAGAAAATCACTGTACAATTATGTTACACAGGTGGTACCAGGAGAGACTGCACTGGCATTTTATAAAGCAAAAAATCCTACTGACAAACCCATAATTGGAATCTCCACCTACAACGTTGTCCCCTTTGAAGCAGGACAGTATTTCAATAAAATACAAGTAAGTGTGAACAAGGCAAAGATTGCATTTTCCTTTACACAAAAGAAAACAGTTACCCATAAATTGCATTTTAATCCTGGACAATATTCTTCATATGCCAACATTTTAAGAAAATACCTTGTTTTTTTCAAATGATGAAGTGCATCAATTCATTCTTAGCCTTACTGTCCTCTACCAAGCTGCTCATCCCATCAGAGTGGCTCCAAAATCTGTGTTTAGTACCACTCTGAGGGCAGGCAGAATGATGTGAGCTGGCCTGGCCCCTTGACATCTTTACACACTTCATTAAAAGCTAATATATTTTTTTCCCATATCCCCATAGCAAAAGAATTGCTGTCTTGTTGCTCATCTTATTGATCCTTCCCAGGATTTTAGGGGTGTAAAGGGAATGAGAGATTATTTTAAACCATGAAAATTTCTCTCATGTTGGCAGAAATAACATTTATCGTCATTATTGTTGTCTAATTGTGGATTTTTTTCCTCCCACCTGCAGTGTTTTTGTTTTGAAGAACAGAGGCTAAATCCTCAGGAGGAAGTGGACATGCCTGTCTTTTTCTACATTGACCCAGAGTTTGCAGAGGACCCTAAAATGGCTAAAGTTGATTTGATCACTCTCTCTTACACCTTCTTTGAAGCAAAGGAAGGACAGAAGTTGCCACTTCCTGGGTATCAGTAATGGGCCTTGTCTACAAAATGTGACTTCTGCTACATCTGCATGCCAGTTTTGATGCCATTTTTCCTTGGAAGAAAAAACTGCAGAGTACTGTGCAGTATGAAATTATATTATTAAACCTCCATGGGCACATGCTGTTATGAAAGTATGTAATTTTTTTTTTTTGAAACCAACTTAATGTATCCCTATTTCTTAGGGATAGTATTTCTTCATCAGACAGTGGAAGGGAACACACTGTTCCTGAAATAGAGAGGGTTTTCTCAGGCCATCTTTTTCTAAGATGTTATCTGAATACCACAAGGCAAATTTTTAAACCAATGTGTAAATTAAGATCTTCATTTAAATACAGAAGAAAAAAAATCAGTTGATTAAGCATCTAAAATTCCATTGCTGGCTGCAGAAAATAACTTGCATGTTAAGTTACTTCAGAAAAAGGTAAACCCAGATAATAAATTAAGGTAATCTCATAACTAAACAAAGTTAGACACTTGTTTCTGTGTAACCCTCCCTGGCACAGGAGGGGATGGTGATTCAGAAGGTGATGCACCCTCTCATGTTACTACTGAATCAGTAGTTCATTTGGTAAGAGCAGACTGCTCTAAAACTGTTATCATGGGAACAGTAATTTAAGCGTAAGCACATCCAATGTGTGGGATGGTTTCCACTTGAAAACACCATCTTATTTCTGTGTTGTGTCCCACTCATTTGAAGTATCTGTGCTGCTAATGAGTGCTCTTTGCCTCTGCAGAGGGCACTACTCTGGGCACCTCCACAAGAGACAAGCTTGGCTTGTGTCTTTGAGGGGAGGGCAGTGCGTAACAACTGCTCTGAATTGCAGCTGAATGAACAGCATAAAGGTCAGAAATCAAGGTCAGCTCATTCAGAGGCTGAGTTGGCCAGAGCCTGCCCAGCAGTGCAGCAGGGGGATTCTCTGTTTACCATCAGAACATGTAAGCTGTATTTATATAACTTCTGGTCATTATCTGTGCAGTAGGTCTAATAATACTTCATCACTGCCTTGCAAACCTGGAGCAAGTTGCAGAGCAAGTTCAAGTAACCTGCTTATTTTCAGACAGAAAGTAATACCAGGCAGTATCTCTTCTGCTGGGCCATGTCTTTCTGCCCCTTCTAGCAGAGAAGATCTAACAAAGTAAGGGTGATGCTGGTTAGCCTGGACTCTGAAAAGGCAATGGTATTTCAGAAATAACTTCCAGTTACTTAAGTCTCAATTATATTTGCATACAATAACTCAAAAACTGCTTTTTTGAAAATAAATGGATTCTACCTTTAAAATCCCTTATTGTACCAATTACTTGTGTTTGTTAAACAGATTCTGGATGACATACAGGTTTTCACTGTATATTAAAGATTAAAAACTTTTCATTCTTTCATCTCTGTAATGCATTTTATCCAGCAGAACTTGTGGAGCCCACAAAAGTGAAATTCAGCTGTACAGAGATAGCAGCAAGCTTTATAATTCCAATATGCTTCAGGGAAAAAAAAAAAAAGTAACATCAAGACAAATCTTTGAATCCAGGCTAGGGGAAAAAGAAACCAGCTTCTTATCTCAGTTGTCTCTAGTCCATTGTCCCTCTGAAAGCTGAACTGATTATGGAAGTTCTCCACCCATTGCTGCATCCATTCTGGCCACATTCTTTAGAAGAAAAGGAGTATCCCCGCTGGCACGTGGCAATTCCATAAAAATGTGGGTTCTCTGCCTGAGTTTGAAAGCCCAAACTTGCACAGATGCTGAGCACATTCCCTCTATAACACAGGCTCTAACCTTGGTAATTGGCCAATTCCCTTCCATCTCTCTGTGACCATTGTGCTGCTTTAAACATGGAGAGGTTCCTTCAGCAATTGCCCATTAAGGATTACACTGGAACAGCCCAGTTTGATTTGTTACCCTTCACTGTGGGGGTTCTGCCAATACAACCCAGCTGTAGGGGAAAAATTTAAAAATCAATCTACTTCCAATCCTATTTTCAGCTGTTTTCTCAGGCTGCTGTCTAGACCACTGCAAATTTGCAAGAAAAATGAGAAAAAAGCAACTCACCTTTTCACCTCAGCTTACAAAACTCCCAGACTTCTTCAAGATTGTGTTTTGGATAGAAGCAAGTTGTTCTAATGGTCCTGCAGCAAACTGCACAGAATCACACTAAAATACTTCCAATGTTACCTACATTTTTATTTTAGGGAACACACAAATAGAGAAAAACTTGGAAGCAATGAGAGTTTACTTCTCAGTAAGCATTTGCTTTTATTTGGAATCTTATACTACAAAAATTGCAAAAGCAGCTGAGAACTTCTTATCCTTAAACAGTTAACATAAGGAATGTTTAAAATGCAGTTATTTCACAAAATATTAGCTTATCTGGTATGAATATGAACTAAGTTCTCAAATTTTGTATCAGCTATAAATTCAGAGAACTATACCTGTTAAAGTGCACAGTTTACATTCAGCATTAAAATAGGTAAGGCACTTACTAAAAGATAAAACAGTTACTAACAGGATTAAACAACTTAATTAAAGTAAATGGGTAACTATTGCTCATCTGCATTGTAGATGATTAATTTTTCCTTCACCAGAACAAATCTCTGCAGGGCAGGAATATTAAAAGAAACAACTCATCCTCCTCCAGTACCGAGTAAATAAAAGCAACAACAACATAGGAACAAGCAGTTTTTTTTCCTGTTCTCTTAATTACTGATGACAGCACTTTGTGTCCCAGCTTAGGTTCTTCCCAAGACAAAAATCCAACTATATGGTGGGTTTTTAGGAAGAAAATAATAAAGGAAAATCTGTATTAAGGATGTAGGAAAGTAACACTGCACGTCTTCAGACAGACATCTATCAAGAGGCCAATTTTAGAAAAAAAAAAAATCTCAAAACCCCCTTTACACATTTCTAGGGAGAGGAACATAGTGATGAGGCCAAAAGAGAAACTGGATTCTGCAGTTTCTGTGAATGCAATGTGTCTTTTGTTTACTTGTGCCAGGTGTCAAGTGTCACTTCATACACTGGTGAATTTAGTCACATTTTACAGGCGCCCAAAATACTTTAAAATAACCATGCAAGTGACCTTGAAGAACACACAGCTGAACGTTTAGGACAAATTGTCAGGGTGTGGAGCCAAGTAACACTTCAACTTGCACACAGCTTAGTACTCCAACGCTAATTACTGTGTCAAAATGCAAAACCACTTCTGTTCTTCACTTGTAGTTACAAGAAGCACTGCACAGGACCAGCACCAGAGAATGTTCAGGAAAGGATGCCACCTCCACTTTCAGTCTGTGTTCTTTTTAACCTCTGTCTTCAGCACAACATCAATTTCTTCATATATAGCTCTGAAAGAGGAGGATTAGGGTGACTCCTACATCACATTTCATTTTGACAAAATGCACCAGGGAAATCCTGCCCAGAGTTTACAGTGTAGCTTCCCTCACAGGATGCCCAGGTCTCCAGGGAAACAAAGAGCCAACCCTGCTCTGATTATCTGATTGTACATTTAATGAGGAACCTCTGGATACTGTCACTTTCCATCAAACAAGTTTGGGAACTGGACTAAAAAACACAAATGGCAAGTGCACTACTGTGCAATTACAGCACTAATTAAAAAAAAAAAACAAAAACAGTGGAAGCTTTGTTGATATTTCCCTACCTCAAAATACAGCAGCTCCTTAGAAATAAGTTTTGTGTAGATAGCTCATAATTTTTTTGCAATTTACTGTCAGAAAGGGGAGTTCTGCCATCTGTTATGTTTTGTATTAGTCTGCTGTCTCACTATTTTGGCCTTCTGGAGAGACACAGCATCCATGCCTTTTTGCAGTTTATATTTAAATTAAGGATTTTTTTCATATGCAGTAGAAAAACATTCTTTAAAAAACTCAATTGTTATGAACAGGAATTCCTTTGGTTACCTTGTTCCAGAACTACTTGTGCTGAAGTTCAATCAGCTTCCTCCAGCAGGACCCTGACCATATTTCCTTCACATTTCTGTATCACTTGATAAGAATTTAGTAATTTTGATACAGCATTACTCTTCCATTTTTAGAGATGCCAGTTAATGAGTACACTATAGTTTATTCCTTAATTGGTTATGCCATAAATATTGGAAGAAAACATACAAAATGCAGCCACTGTCATTTACATCAACAATGCAGCTGGTCAGTTAACTCAGCCTAAGTAGAGTGGTCTGTTTTTCCTCTCAGAAGAAAAAGCCTTTGGTACCTCCAAATTTTAAAATTCTATTTTAAAAGTTACTTACTCAGTGGGAGCCAAGGGATCGAATTCCATTATGTCATAGTAATGAGGTGACTGTGACTTGTTCTTTGATGCAGCTGAAGAATAAAGACAGACAGACACATCCAGAGTTAAAAGAATGAAAAGCATGATTACTGCGTGGTTTTGTGTCCTCCTGAAAGTAGCACATTATCTGCTATGGATTCAGCTGCTTTACATGCTGAAATGGACAGATGTGTAATAGAATCCATGAACCATGTGACTTTGTCAATGTTTGCTGCTGCTCCTAGTCACTGACAGCCATTATGTAAAGGCCTTAAGTTCTAACAAGAAAATGAAACATGAAAGAGGTGATTTGCACTATTTATTACCTGCTGGTGATGGTCCATTTGATGGCACAGTCTGTCCAGCCTGCAGATTTATTGGGTTTAGAGGCACTGGGCTTAAAAGAGTTGTCAGCTGAGGACATCAAGCAAAAGAGATTGCATAAACAGAATGCATAAACAGATTGTTCTATGAGAACTGGTTTGACCTAACTTAAATAACTGCTGATTTATCTTTAAACCCTGACAACTGCAGGTAAAATTCCAAGGCCAACAGTTAGCAACCTAATTAATCTTCATTCTCCACACAACCTTCAAAGCAACATTTAGTGTTCTACAGCACATGTGTATAATTTACTTCTGTGTGACTTGTTCTACCACACAGATTCAAATGTCTGCTTTTATTTGCAGTTTAAAATAAGGACTGTGCATGTTTGTTTGGGAGTTGCTTCTCATCTTTTCTATTTCATATTGCCTTCATGACATTACCTCAAAGTCCCTTCATATTCTTTCCATTCCTTCTGTCATGGGTGTTTCTCTGCAGCATGACATTTGTCCTGCACTGTACTTGCGGTTTAAGGGATTTTTTGGTGGGCTGTGTTTTTGTGGGGGCTTTGAGGTTTTTGGGGGGTTTTTGTATGTTTGTTTTTAATATCTTATTTGAGATAGAAAGTACACCAGAGTAACATCACGGCAACAGGCGGAGATCTCAGCCTGCTTTGCATAGCAACAAATTAAACACAAATAATAGAGCAAGTGCTTTCTGCAAATTCCCCTGGGATTGGGCTGGACCCAAGGGAACAGGCTTCCACATTAGGATCTGTGGCAGCAAAAGAGGAAAGTTGACCTGGTTACCAAGTAGAATACTCCCTGAGGTATGGAGAAGGGCCACGGAAGAGATCTTTGCATTGCACTTGGACAGCAGTTGGGGTAAACCCAGAAGTTCTCATTTGAAAGCTGCCAGACAAGAATGATCATCCCAAACATAAGTATTACTCACATTGCTATACATGTTCACATTGGTGTATATGTGTCCAGCTGGGCTGCTTAAACTATTGTTTTGTGCTTCAGCTGCAAATCTAGGAGAGAGCAATACACTGAATGTAAGAAAGAAACAGTAAAAACTGTTTATTCTGATTATTCCATTATTTTTTTGGCTGGTCTGTCTTTCCTGTGTGTCACAACTGAGAGCAGCATGGGGGCAGATGGACCAGTGTCCCATGCACAGGAATTATAAGGACACCTCTCCTATCTTTTGCTGACTTATTTCATGTTTCTCCCTTTCTCTGGTGAAAGTCAGGTACATTTATGTCTATCTGTCACTAAACAGTGATGCAGGCGTAATTTGAATTTGTATGTTGAACCCTCTCAAACAATGTTTAGCACAGACAGAGGGAATTTTCACTTGTTTTACTGGACTAATATGTCAAAGTAGAAAATCTGTGTCCTCAGAGATTCATTCCTATATTCATTAGATGAATTACAGAGCACTAATACCCCTAAGCATCTGTTATCCATTCCCATTCCTTGATAAGAGACTACTCACGGGGATTGATGAGCTTTTGTAGGAGTTGCTGAATCCAGCTGTGGGTAAATTGATGGATAAGACCTGGTTTTATCTTCAGGGTGTGCAGATAGGCCATCTGAAATTCAAAGCAATAATTAATGGTAATTTAAACATTATTATGCAAAGGTAGCTACTTGTACTCTGAACACTAGAAGAGTGAAGTTTTTGTTTGGAAGGCCTATACAGAATCTGAAATGAATTGCTGTTTATCACATGAAAGGCAAAGTTTTAACAACTCTGAAAAGTCTTAGATCCAACGTATTTATCTCTATATTTAGAGCATCAGCAGAGCTCTACATGACAGATACCACTTAAAACTCCTGGTGCTTTTGTAAAGGATTAAAATGGAAGTCTAGAGATTTATTCCCAGGGGGACATTCACACCTTTAGCTTTAGTATGTGGACTTGCCTAAAGCGGTATAGAAGGGGCTTCTGCAAATAGTAATTCAGGGTACTTGAAGCGAAGTCTAACACTCCTGAAAAAAACTCCTGTTTCTTCCTGCCAAGTCTACAGAACAAGCAGCTACCAGAGTGTTTTACAGGCCTCACTGCAGTAGAAAACAGAGCATGTTCTACTGCTGAAATCTATGTAAAAGGGGAAAAAGATTATCGTAAAAAAATTACAGGCAACCTTACAATACCTTACAGTTTTGTTCCTATGGACACATTTCAATTCTCCTTTTGAGAAAATTTAAGGAACATCCTTAAAGTTAAGGAGTATCTTTGTTTTCTTTCTTACAAGGAACTTCTTGATTCCTCCACTAAGCTCCTGTGGGTTTTGGGGAATCAGAGTGGAAGAGAACTTCCTTCACCACTTACTTCCTGAAGGAGACACTGCAGGGTCACTTTGCAGCACTGCAGACACAGAAGATGGAGAATCCATGGAGAGGCCAAGTAGATCACTTGAGGGAGCAGAGGGCTGTTTCCTGTACAGCTTAACATTTCAAAAAGAATAAGTTATTTGGGTTTTTTCCCTGGTGTTTTGTTAAGGAACTTGCATAGTTTTAAACAAATTGCTGTTTTCACAAAATATAAACTTTTAAAATCTTAGTATTAAAAATTGGTAAGTATAAGAGAAGATCAGGATTCTGTGTGTGTGAAATGTAACTAAAGCATTTCAGAAAGGATCAATTTCAAAAGATAAAGAAAACCAGTTCTGAAGTAGAAAATAGAAAGGACTCAATTCTATAAAGCCATTCTGAACTTGTTTACATACAGGTTTGATATTTAACTTCTGATCAATCCTGTACAATTCTTTTCATGCTACTTGTGTTAATGAGATTTAATATGTACTTAGGATATTGACTTTTTCCAGTCCCATTTTGGATAGAAAAAAAATCAAAACCACAATAATATTTCCTAGGACACAGAAAACATTCCTTTCTCCTGTGAATGTGTTGGAATTAAAAACATACCCAGCCAAAGGCTTCATAAAACCACATGTTTGAATCATACAGGTTTGGTAACCAGATTAAAAAAAAAATAAATTAAAGATGATGCATTTTAAACTCAGAATCTGCTTAATAATATAAAAATGCAAAGACTGCACCATTTGGATTATTAACTAACCCAACAGTGCTTCCATCAAGCAAAACCATCCACCTACATAACCAGAATGTAGTAATAGTGGCTTTTCAAGGAAAACAAGACCATCTTCTACCTTTTTTTAATTGTCAGTAGTATTTCAGCATTCACAATGCATTTTATGTTGAGTCCTAGATGGCTGCACAATTAAGGCTTAGAAGAAGGTGAAACGTGTGCAAAACTACTTTGGGCAATATAATTAACAACCATAATTATCAATCAATAAAGGAGAGTCATTAAAGATTTGCTACAAGCCATTATTCACAATTCAGAAAAAGCTTTGATTCAGGAAAAAAAATCAACAGAAGTGAATTCTCAAAGTGCAGCAGTATTTCAGTCTCTAGATCATTAACAGGAAACAACTGAAAAGAACCTATCTTTTCTCATTTTTTGAATGGCAGACAATTGTGATTAGCTGGATAGGCAATAAACCAGAATTTGAATAAATCGCTCTCATTTTTCATGCCAAAGCTTCCCTCTTAGATTTGACATTATTTGCTACTATAGTTACATGAATTTGCATGAAAATCTGCGGGTGAGACTTTAGAAAAACCAGTAAGAGTAGTGTCAGTCTGTTGTCTCCTGTACCTCTCAACTAGAGAATAAAATTCTGCATGTATCAGAAGTGCATTTTTCACAAGGAAGAGCAAAAGGAATGTTTGCAGTGCTGCAGTTCAGGAGCTCATCCTTAATTACCTCCTCTCTCTCACGCTGTATCCTCTGGTTCTCCAGGAAACGAACTCTGTTCCGTGAGAACCTGTCGAAGGTGCAGAGTTAAATGTTCATGCTTACATTCCTGTGCTGTGCTTCAGAGCAATACGAAACCAGTTATAATCAACTTTTGATTCTCCAAAGACTCCAGAAGCAGCAAACAAGCACTCCAGGTGCTGTCTCTGGGGCACTTGCCTTTATGGGCAATTTGACTGCCACTCCAGGGCTGTGGTCCTGCCACCTCCTGCACTCACACCAGCTGGTTTGGTCCTGGCCCCATGTTTGGAGACAGCCATCTGCCTGTTCCTAAACAAAACCAAGGCTTCTCTGACAGTGGTTTATCTCTGTTCACACCAGGCAGGTAACTGTAAACATCCACTGTGCCAAATCCAGCTCCTTCTGACTAGAACACTCTTCCAGCTGAGTCCCAGGAAGCTTTCTGTCCTCAGAGCTCTGCACATTCCCTCATGCCCTCCCAGGACAAACCACACACCTGTTCTGACACACAGCTCTCTCAACAGCACAGGCCTTTGCACTAGTTTTTTAAAAAATGGAAACAAACAAACAAAATATCTACCTGCATAAATATGTATGTTCTAGGAGTGCTAACAGTGCTATTGTGGGTCCAGAGCAGACCCACACAGGTGACATTGAGCATCCAGAAGGTCATTGTGTTTCAGCACCAGGAGCCCTGAGTTGTATGGACAGATATTTGGACAGTTTATCCAACTGCATTTGCTATTCAGGGTTACTGTACTAGGGAGGCCCAGAAAAAGAGGACAGATGCATGAAGAAACAGCAGTAAAAAAACCTTTCCCATTGTAGAGCAGAAAGTATTTATCTGAAATCCAGGAAGAAACAAGAAGCTGCAGAGACACTAGAGGGAGGCACTGTTACACACATCAGCTGTTGCACAGTTGAGATTGCTCTGGATTTAATTTGGATTCTACATTAATAATCAGAAACAGAAAATGCAGCACGACTCATTCTCCAGCAACACACACAGTGTGAAACAGATGCAGCTCATTAAAATCAGTTGGCCCTTCACACACCTCATTGTTCAGAGCAAATCTTCTGTAACACAAAATTGACCAGATAAGTTTTTAAACTCGTGCACTCTGAAGTGCAATGATCTGCACTCAGGAAGACCTGTACTATACAAGCCATAGCATTACCTTACTAGAATACAGTAGTTTTCTGTCCACATTAATAATTCTTTCCATCACCACGTTGTTAGTGAGGAATCTGTTGAATTGTACCCACAAGCTCCTATTCACAGTTTGAGGTTCCCAGACTCACCAGTATTCATCACTTGTAACAAAAATGTAAGCCCACATCTGACTTCAGTGGATTTACACAACAACAGAATAAAATTCTTTTTTTGCTTATTAAAAGGAAAAGCCTCCTAAAGGAAGAAGTGAGCACATAGTTCTTTCAAGACAGCTGCTGTAAAATCCACCAACACTACAGAAGACAAGATTTAAGAGTAAACGAAAACTTAACACCGTCATGATTAGGCCCAAAGTTTATGCCTGACACTTAAAAGAATCAGTGATATTTTCAGTGCAGCACTCAGAAGAGGATCGAAAAGGAAAGACAACTAAATTCTATAAATTTGCTAAATTTAACAAAGAACAATTGTACTTGATGCATAATGATTCCCAGAACACTTTTTAGCCGTGGAAGAGATCAACTTCTTAAGATGGAAGGGTATCTCCTATTAAATCAGAACACTCCCCATAAGTATACTCGTGTGATATTTGGGGAACAACACTGGAATTTTAAGTTCAAAACTAATTTCTGTTTTGCCAGCATCCAGTCATGCTACCAGTGCCATAACAGACAAATACCCAGGATGCCAACAGGAGTACTGCTGTGCTTTCATGTGTGAAGAAAGAAACATTTTCTGCTGTAAGACAAGCAGAACAGTATGTTTCAATCCAGCTGAGAACAGTAAGCAACTCTCCTAAGCATGCAATGAGGCAGAAGGCTGCTCTATGGCCAATTCCTGCAGTAAAGCTGTCAAAATTGTTTAGGAAGGAGGACAAGTATTCTTTCGTGGAAGCACAGACACTTAACAGAGATAAGCACCAGCACCAAAGGATTTGTAGCAGCTGTTGACAAATTCACTGGACTGTGCCAAAAAGGGATGTCAAATTCCAAATTATTTTTGTGTGCCTCCATCTGATTTCCTGCCCATGCTGTTAACTCACTTTACACCACTCTAATGTCTCCTAACTACTTTCCAGAACCATTTCTGAAGTGTTTAGGAGGCAGCAAATACATAATTTTCTCTTTCTGCAATCATATTTCTTTTCTGAATTTCAGGATAAAATCTGTCTCCATGGGGAGGATCAACACTAGGCACAG
The DNA here is from genome assembly GCA_013397155.1 of Irena cyanogastra. Lineage (NCBI taxonomy): Eukaryota > Metazoa > Chordata > Aves > Passeriformes > Irenidae > Irena > Irena cyanogastra. The sequence continues at coordinate 33,466 of VWZV01016790.1, forward strand.
GGACCCTCTCTCCATTAAGTGTATTTATTCAGGCAGGATTCCAAATGTGAGGAGAGAGGCCCTGCACTTACCTTTCATGCCCCAGGAGGACGTTATTCAGATCTTCATTTACTTGTATTAGCTCAACAATCACATCTTCATTCTCCACTGTCACCAACAATTCCATGATCCTCTCCTGCATCATCCGACAGGTCTTGTACAATTTCTGCCCAAGGCAAGGGAAGGAAAAAAAGTTAAAAATCCTAACCGTGGTCTCTCAGTGTGTCTGCTCTGGAGATGAATGATAAGACACTCAAGAACTGTAGAATCACAGGTAACATTCCTTAATTTACACAACCCACACAGGTACCAACCATTGCAAATAGAACAAGGTCCATGTCCTTGATCTCTGCAATGCAGGGTCACAACTCCCACCACCACATCACTCCTACACACCTCTACCTCTTGACCCACCTTCATTTCTAAAGACATATGTGCCTCTAAAGTGTAAATTACAAATTGCAAAATAACAAAGACCCCTCTGGGTGAGGTAGAGCCAATGTGATTTGATCCTGCTTGAAGCTGATTAAACTCAGCAGGATACTCCGACATAATCCTGTTCAACGTCTGCTGGAAGAAAAGACAATATTAGTCTAAAGGTCAGAAGTGCTCTGTGACAATCTCAAGCTCCAACTATTCGTTTAAGTGGGAAGTCTGGATAAACTTAATCTATGGATTTTTGAGAAAGTAACACAAACCTTAGAGAAGAAGCAGATAGGAGAATTATGAGAGTTTATCAAGCAGAATTTTGCATTATTGCCTGGTGAAGTGGAAGACAGTCTGTTTATATTACTCCTCTCTGCAGATTTTGTATGTTCAAAGAAACAAATTCTTTAGCAACAGGAACTTTAACTCAGCCAACATTTTTTCTCCTTCACACTACATTTGCAAATGCAGGCTGGCTCAGCTTAAAGGAGCAAAAAAAAGGAAGGGGGGAAATGACTCTACTTGCACACTACTATTCAGAAATTGCTTTGATATTCTAAGTGATCTGATCTCAAAAAAATACAGTACTTCATGTAAATCAATTATTTATTTAAAAAGAAATTTGGACTCCTCTGCTAAATCTGTGTCAGGATTGCAGAGTGCTGTACTTTTCAGTACTGTATCTTCACAGCCCAGGATAAAACACCCAAAAATGTGCTCACCCTAATGTCTGTAATTACATTGAAAATCTCCTTCACTCCACACTTTACTACGTGACCCACATTCCAAAAAATGTGTATTTCCTATGACTCTATTACACAAGCAGACTGGCAAGTGTCAATATCCAATAAAGAAAGAAACTGAGATACTCATTTTCAGTATGGATTTGCCTGAAATCTGGAGTTTTACAACGATGGAGGAGCACCTGGAATAACAGTCATCAGTGATTCCAATACATTTGTGCTAATTCTTACCAGCTGCTGATCTGGACCCAAATTCCTGCACATCCATCCACTATTTGTTCACTATGTCTATTCACCATCGAGTACAAAAGTTTGTTACTCTTCTTGGCCGATCCTGAACTATTCTTTAACTACAGTTACTGGCCAGCACATTATTTCCAGTGAAATATGGTATCTTAAGCCTTGTCCAAAACAGGGTGGGGTAAGAGAGGAGCCTGGCCACAAAGGAAGATAAAGAACTATAAACACTGATCAAGTTCACCTTGTTACAGTCTTTACTGAGGGACTCCAGGTAATCTGAAGGACTAAAATCAATGTCTCCAACTCATTCAAAGTCTAAACAAGCACCTCTTTTAACAAAGGATTTTGTTCTGTGACAACAAAAGTCCCATCCAATCATTCCACGTAGTGCCCCAAACAAAAAGAGAACATTAAGCATTGTTCAAGGAACAGACTGGCCATGCCTGATGTTTTACACCACTCTGTGCACAGGGGTAAAAAGAACAGAAAGAACAACAGTGAAAGGAATGAGTTTTCATTCACTCTCCTACATATGGGAGCTCCACACCCTGTCCTCAACCTTTTGCCAACAATTTTATTACTGGGAGTGTCAATAAGAATCCACTGGTTACTGTGGGCAGCTGAATCTGTGCACCCACATACAGAAGTGCCATGACAGGAGATAGGAAATAAAAGACAAACTTCTTCTGTTTCCCAACCTTGTCATGGACTGGACAGAGGTGGTCAAGCATAATTAACCAGTGTACTCTCAACAGCACCCAGTAAGGGTTTGTTGCAGAGGAAAATTTCTACACTGCGCAGAAGAAGCACACTCAAGGCTTGAAAAATTACATCAGTTCTTCAAAACACTTAATGCTGCAAAACTGCCAAAAATGCTTCCTCACTGCAGCAGTTTGGAGGTAAGGGTAGAAACAGAAGGATGTAGTAAAAGCTTTTAAAGTTCTCAGAGACAACATGAAACCGAAAAGCTTTCATTAACATAGGTCACTATTGCAATGCTGAAGTAATACTGTACTTTTAATTTCTAAACTGGAAAATACAGCATAAGCACATAATATCACAGAAGGAGCACGTACAGGTTCACTGTCCCATCACTGGATTATTGCAATACACTTCCTTCAGGCTACACTTAAAGAGCACATGAATTCCTCTGTAGCACAGCAAACTCCCAACCTTTGAGGTCACACACATAAAGCCAACGCTTCATATTGTTCACTGGCCCCCAGTCTGCCTCTAAGGGACTGGTGATAATAAAGAGAGCTCTGCAAACTCCAGGATGGATATGAGAGTGACACTGTGTCATCATCTATTCTCCAGCTGGAATGTTCTCGGGGCTGTTTGACAGAACATGCTCAACAGAGAACGCTCCATTATGAAATTCCTTTGCCACTGGAATTCCCTGGAGCTTAAATTTGCATTGCAAGCTGCATTGTCCTTTCCTGACTATCGAGATGTCAAAGGGAAGGTGAAGGAGACGAAAGAAAGCTGAGCAAAACGAGAGATAGAAACCTGTTACTAGGTTCCAGTTGTCAATCTGAATCCAGACGTTAAAAGACAAGATATAACACTTTAAAAAGCAACTGTAACAGAACCAATAGCCCCATCAATGAATTATCATGTACCTGTAAAAGATTCATATCATCTGGATTTTCAGAGCCAGGAACATTTTCTTTCAATATTGATGACATGACTCTGACATTCATTTTTGCCATATCCAGTTCACTGTACAGTTTCCCAATCTGTTGGAATTCAACAGGAGAATATTGTGTAGGAGAACAGAGCAAGCAGAATAATTTTTACCTCTGATACACTTTCTTTCCCATTAGGTATAATACAGACTTAATTGCCATTATTGTACTCTGATCACATGCCATGGAAATGAATGGAATAAGTTCAGCTTTTAAATGTGCACTCCAACTAAGACCCAAGCCTGATAGCACTGCTTGTTTTCCTTACAGTTAATCTGTCTCACTGATGTTACTGTCCCTCCTTTTAAGTTCCAATAGGGCAAGCAGGAATGCAAGAGAACTGTCCTTTCCTTCCTGATTTTTACAACAACCTCCTCACACAAGCCTTATGTGAAATAAGTTTGGCTTTCTTGCTTACCTCTGAACAAGCTTTCATCAATTTGCATAATAGCATTGTCACATGTGATTAGATATCCACACACTTGAGTAGTAGCTCCACAAGCCTGAGAGCAGGAACCCAGAGCTACACCCTGTGCACTGAGGGCCCCTCCAGTGGCACCCAGGCTGCTGGAGCCACACATTCACAGCACATTTCAGGTGCACCCACCCTCCCCTAAACCTGTAGTGTCACACCTGCTCTGGAGTCAACAGCAACGTTGGGCCTGTGGGAAGAGGCAGGATGGAACGTTTGGCAGGAATGGCAGAGGATGGGGAAGACTTTGCACAAGGCTGGGGTGAAATCTGTGAAAACACACACAAAAAAAAAACCAGAGCTTGGGTTGAACAAAATTGCAGCAGGCGTCCTGCTGAGAGAGGAACATCTCTCAGACTACACAGCTGGGCAGGAGCTTCCTCATAATCAGTGCTCCCAGGGAATTTGTTGAGCAAGTTCTATTTACAAAAATAAATCCAATGGCTATTTTGTAATGAAATGAGGCTTGGAAATAAAACTTTTTTAGAAAGGATTTGCAAGTAAGTTCCATGACAGGATGAATCTGGAATGGCTTAAGAACAGGCTAGCTAGGAACAATTAAGCCATCTAAGTGCAAAGAGTCCTTTCCCAGAGTGCCACTGCAATTTTGCAATGAAGGATAGTTTGGAATGTGATCGCACTTGGAAGCAGTAGAAAGACTGGAGGGCTGAGTCTGGGTCTCTGCAGAAGGTAAAATACAAAAGTGTCCAGGAGGAGACAGTAGGAACAGTCTGAGAAAGTTTCAGGAACAGTCTGAGAAAGCTTCACCTGCATTGCATCAGAACTGACTGCTAAAAAAATTCAAATGTAAACCCCAGCTTGCGCTATACACTGCAAACCCTTCACTTCCTGGAGACTAAGGTAAAAATTGTCTTCAGGTCTGCTGAGACAAACAGAAGGTTTGCCACTGATTTTAAATGGCAAGTACATGAGGTAGACAAAATTATCTCTAATGCACTAGGTGAGGGAAAAAATTAGTATCTATTGAGAGCATTCTTCACACAGCTTGTTCAAATAACCTTTAAATACACAAGCTTTTATGCACTCCACTATTCAACCAGCAGATCAAACTCAGGATAAATCTGAATTATTCCTGACTGATTATAGACATCTAATTCTGTAACTGCAAGATTCCACACAGTGATGGATGGCTTTCACACTGCCAAAAGCTCTTGTGAAAATTCTTCTAAAAAAAAAAAAAAGAAATCTAGAAAGAATGGCATTAAACCATGTACTGTATTTTCAGCTGCTGCACAATGTTCAAACCATACTTATATTTAATGTCCTAAATGCCACACAATACTACCTATGACATAGGCTTAAATAACACTTGCTGTGCAAAGCTGGAGAGATAGGCAGACAATAAGCTTTTCTTACAGATTTCTACATCTCTCCATTTAATCTTAAAGATAGATGAGGCTCATATTCTCAACAGTATGTGTTTTTGTGAAAATCTTACTCATTTTTGTTGAGGCTTTCAGAAGCTGACAGGTTTGGAGCACTAAGCACTCATTCATTTTGAAGTAAACCGCACGCACAAGTAAAAGTCCCAAGACAGAGATGCTTCATTTCTGAGAACATATCCATGAATCTGTACTTGAAAATGAAATAAACTACTATATAGGGCAGGTTTCTTTGTTGTTACCTTAGCTGTTACAACTGAAACTGATTCCTGTTCACATGCTTAAGTAATTTGGTCATATTCTGCCCTGGAGCATTTAAACAAAAAAATCCCTATCAAACATGCCTTCTGTATCCCATAAAATTAACACATCCCATGTCTGAAATGTCCTTGTATATCCTCACCTTAGATCCACCACTGCTGGTGTCAGAGGATGGAAACTCCACTCCTTTCTTCAGCAATTCTAGGTAAACTTCTTTTACTTCGCTCACATCCACCATCCCTTGAAAACCTCGTGCCCAAACCTGGTTTTGAAAATCAGGGACAGTAAGTCACAGAAATGGCCAGTCAGTGGGTCAGACAAATGCTTTTAAAATGTGTGGTCCTAAAGACAGGTCATTCCCTTCTTCCACTTTGGATAACTCCATTTAGTGCAACAGGAACCACAACAGCTCCAAAGTTAAGGTCTGCTTTCAGAAGAGGTTCCCAGGATTTAAACAGGCTGCACAATTAAACATTCACCACACTGCAGAGACAGTGAACACTCACAGTTTACTCCGGACTCACCATGATAAAGCTCAGGATTTTCTCCTGCATGTCAATGGGCAGGTTGTATCTTGGGTTCAGCAGTTTCACCAGCTTGTCTTTGCAGAAATCCTTCTTCACAACTAAAGACTGGAATCTTGGGCCACAGTTCTCCATACACATCTCAAGCAGCTGCACACACAAAAAACCTTCAATTACACGAAGAATAGAGGGGAAAAAACCCCACAACTTGACAGCTTTTTTTTTCTTTTTGTTTAATTTGTTCCAAGGAGTTATAGGGAAGAGTAGGAATGGATATGAACAGATAACTGCTCACCAGAATGCCTGATGAGGTCACTTCAGGGGAACAGAAGCTCCCTGTGTGCTCTGTTATACCCACATAGTCCAAAGGAGCTGTGCCAGCCAGTGACACTATTTTTAAAGGAAGCATGGTCACACTTGTTTCTATGTCACAGCACTCACTGAACACACAGTACCTTAACACCAGGAAATCTGCCCATATCTTAAAAAAATTACTTGTACAGGTTCAGCAATAGAATTAATTCACTGCCTAGCACCTAGGTACCCTAGTCTGACAGATTCTGAAGAGCACTACAAGAGAAGAAAATCAGATTACCAAATGTATGTCCTCTAATCGGCCCTGTAAGTGAGACACTAATGATAAAATAGGAAAGAACAAATTCACCAACTTGGAGCACAATTTCTCCACGCTTTTCAAAGGTCACATTGATTTGAAACAGACGAGCTGAAATGTTCCAATTCATCTTCATGAAGGAAGTTACTTCCAAAACCCTGCTTCAAATGCTTGGAGCAGGACCCCTGCAAGCACCATGCCTGCCCTATCAAACACAGCAGGATGTGGGAAGGACATAATACTTCTCCCTTGTACATCTGGAGGTGGCTGATTACAATTCTCATTTTGCAGAAGAGATGTCAAAAACTGCTATTACATCCCACTCATCTGGGACTCAACAGGAAACTGGGGTCAATCAGATCAGGTGCAGAATCAAGAACAGAGCTCATCTTGCCTGGCCCAAATCTGAAGAGGGATGATGACCCACACAGGGAAAGATTATCACTCTCGTGCTTCTGTCTCTTCACTTGTAGCTTTGTTTTCCCTCCCAATATAAGAGGGAAGATAGAAAGGTGAAAGCAAAGGGCTGACATTAACAAAAGGCTGCAAAATTTCATGGATTTTGAGACAAAACTTCCCCTGAATCATGTCACAGACAGGACATATTCTCAAAAGGATGCACATATTTAAAGGGATGATATTGTGGTCTTGATAAAAGCAGGTTAAGTATATTTTCCAATTCGCAGCAGACTACACTTGACTAAGTGAAATCATTCTAGTAACTCATTTTTTAGCCCCAAGACTCAGGGATTTTTCTCCCAGTGTGATCGTCAGGAACTTAGAGAAGAACAGGTTGAAGACCAGAAGAAAATACATTGCCAAAATGAAAACAGGGTAGAATAAAGACATATTGACAGACTGCTGTGAAAAAGCTAACTGAAAAATAATTACAAAAACATCTTGGCTCAAAACATTACTTTTCATAGAGAGTACATGAAACATATGCTAATAAGCCAAGTCATTTGCCTGTGCAGTACTTCAAAGATGCTTTCTGTAAAATATTTTCAACCCAGTGCATGGGAAACTTGTTATACTACTCCCTGTTATTAATTCCCCTACTTAAGGGACTGAGTATTTACCCACTGAGTGAAAGTACTGAACTAATGGTCTGGATCCTCCACTCAATTATGCCAGCATAGCCCACTCACTCAGGGTAAAACTAAACTGGTATAAGAAAAAGAAGAATTTGACTCAATTATTTTTAACTGGACTATTCATGAACAAGCCACTTTCATGCTAATAAAACCTTTCATTAGAATTTCAATATGGGTATTTATCGTGCAAATAGGACTCCAGTGCAAACAGGATTTCATAGTCCACAGCACTTCCACTGGTAGGAACAGATCCAAGCTGGGCAAGCCAACCACTGCTCCATACAGCACAATGGAAACTCAACAGAAACATATTTTAATAACGAAACTGGCAAATTAACTTCACTCAAACATTAAACTTCCTGTCAATGGCAAACAGGATGGGAGAAGTGCTGGAATTGAGAGAGCTGCTGTGTTTCAGGATAACTGATCCCAGAGATCTGCACTCAGCAAAAGAGGCAAACTGTGTAATCCAAGGCTGCTGGTCCACAGGACTGAAATGATAAAACTAAAACAGGACAGAACTATAAAAGCCCCATCCATCTACAGAGAGCTGAAGCCAAACCGTGAAGCAAAAAACAAAAAATGGGAGAAGTTGGTGAGTACAGCAGAAAGTCAGCTATGTTCCTTATCAACAGAGCCCTCACTCGGATTTCAGGACTCACTGGACATCTAAAGCAGCCAGGTTTGGTCCATAAAGCTGAGCAATGGGTGCAGCTGGTGAGGGACACTTCTCAGACCCAAGGTGGCTGCAAGAAAACCCAGATGAACAATTTGCTTCTTCACATTTCTGACTCAAGGGGAATGAGCCATTAATCCATCTCCAGGATTACACTCTACTGAACACATCCTGATGCCTGCCCAGCTGACATTTGGAGCTGCAATGTGCTCTTTCCAAGGCCAGCACTTAAACCAAACCGGTATGAGCAGCTCCTTCAGCTGCCACTCACCAATTACCGTGCAGGAGCTGGGTTCAGCAGGATCAAGGTTCAGCATTTCAAAAACACTGAATTTTCACAAGTCTTGAGTTGTTCAGATTTCACATTTCAAACATGAGATTTGGATTTCTTTTGCTCACACTTAATGTCCTCTTCTTTTCTTCTTTGTCGACATATACCACAAAGTATAATAAAATAGAGTAGTACTCTTCTAGTTGGGGAGCTGGAGGACTCTCTCATGCTTTTGTTTTTTAGATCCTCCCCTTTGTGAAGTGTTAATTTAACAAACTAAAATCTGAAGGCCACATATGCCATGCTGAATTTTTTCTGCATCAGAAAAATTACACACGATTAAAAGGAAAAGTGGAAATACTTTTGGAAAAAATACCCATCAAAATTTAATTCTAAGCAATTATATAATGGCTTATGTTGGAAGGGACCTTCAAGATCAACTAGTTCAAATTCCCCTGCCATTCAATAGATCAGGTTGCTAAAAGCCCCATCCAACCTGGACTTGAATATTTCCAGGGATGAGGCATCCACAATTTCTCTGGGAAAATGATCTTTTTTAAAATATTTTCCAACAAGGTAACACAGAGGTCAAACAGAAATTTAGTCTTAAATTCCTGTCCACTGCTTTGAATGCAGGAGTGAGAGGGACACATTTAATAAACAATTTCCCCATGTGCTGTTCAGGTCCTAAGAGCTTACAGGTACAGAACCGGGGCAGTGCACCAAACGCTTTACAAAACCAAGGAAGATCTGTGCAGGTGACTGAACAGCTGTCTCAGTACTCATTACATAAACAGAATTTATGTATCTAAAGTCTACCAGCAATAAAAAGTCAAAGTAACACACAGTCTGTTGGATTCCTGCCTGAAAGCTCTAATCCTCTCCACTGTGATTGCACAACCTCCAGTGCCAGCCCTGATCTCCCGGTGTTATCAAAGACTGGGCATGAGGCAACTCCATGGCCTGACACAAACACCTCCATCCACGTGACTTCACAGGAGCTTCAGCAGCTCAGAGCACCTGAAGCCAAGCCATTGCCAGTACATTATCCAGCTGGCACTCAGCCTTCTTCCTCCAAGTAAATAAAGCATCACCCAAGAGCGAGGAGGAGGAACACACTGTTGAGATTTAACACATCCCAGTAACAGAGTCAGGGCTAACGTGTGCAGTCGAGCTGCTTCCACGAAGATTTTCACACTCCACTCTTTGTGTGTGCTCTGGGAAGGAGTTCCTTAAGCAGCTTCGTTAGAAATATTAAATTCAAGGATGTCAAGGTTGGATAGATAGTTGTGGATCAAAGTGCACTTCTAAGAAATATGATTTGTAGATACTTCTCAGTTTTATCTAATGTAGGTAGGAGAGACAAACTGATGTAGAGTCTCAAAAGCTAGAGGACCACATTTACTGTAAGAAATACAGGCATTAACAGTTCATCCAAAAAGAACTCTTATTTTTGCAAAACTCTGGGAGGAAAACAATTTTTAAGATGAGAGTTGCACAGGGAGGGAAGGGCTTGTGTTTCAGGGATTGAAAATTATTTCTTTTTTTTCCATTTGCAATCAATTGTTGTTGTCATCTAAGCATTTCAAAATGGAAAACAGGAACAATTCCATTAAGGCAATTAAGAAGATAAAAACAGAAGATACAGCACATAGGAAGAATGATGTGGGAAAGGTAAAAGCCACACATGGCCAGCAATGAGGTCATCAAAGGAAAGATTTTACACATGCTAAAATTATGGCAGTACTGGTAAAAAAAAAAGAAAAAGGAAAAAAGCCAGAGGCTGAGGGAGAGGCAAAGCATAAAAGATCTTAAGCAAACGTAAAACTAGAAAGAAAGAGAGAGGAAAGGCTAGAACTTATTTAAATTAAAAAAAAGAGGGAAAAAGATTAATGAATACAGGGAGAAGAACTATGCAAACAGAATACAGCAACTGGGCCAAGAGGATGTGACTGCCTGGCAGGCAAGTTACAGGTGTGGATGGGAGTGGGTGAGGAGAGAGAAAGGGGCTGGAACAGGACAGGAACTGCACTCCCAGCTGAACCTGCTGCATGCTCCATCTGCAATACAGTGAGCTTCCAGGTCCATGTGATAAAGTTCTTCCTTGGACAGACCTGGAACAAGATCCTTCTCCCACTTTTACATACTCAATAGCTAAGCTATAATGTCACCTTGGGTATATCTGCACTGTAAATACTCAAGAAACAGCTCCCAAACTCTGGGTTATCAGCAGAGACTGATAATCAGAATAATCAGAACAGATAATCAGAACAGGACCTCACTGCACGAGGGCTGCAGGAGACAGCCCTGATACAGGGATTGCAGGTACAGTGGCAAGCCAGTGTTTCCATTATGCAAACACATAGAACACACAAAAATGTGACTCATGAGACAGTGGAGGAGGAAGCCAGGGAAGAACTGCGGAAATGGAGTGAGCTGAAGGTCCATATTGACATGTTTAACAATTATCTGCATCTCTAACTTGTTGGGAGACACTTGGGCAACTGCTAAGTGACCTACAATTTGACACTATCCATCACCCATCTTCTCTAATCACTTCTCAGCACATCTTGATATAGACCATGATTTTGCACAACAAATACCAAACCCATGAGTAATAGTACTCAAAGTGATGCAGACAGGCCTCTAAAACCTCACAAAAGGAAATGGTGAAAAAAAAATACTTTTAGCCAATTAACAGAAGACTAATGGGCAGGTTGTATACGACCACATACGACTCTTGTCACAGTAGCAGTATTGGTAGTCAGGAGTAATTCAAGTCAGAAACTCAGGACTTAAGACAGCATTAGAACTTCCTGCATTAACATACTCCAGTAAATCTTAAATTGACTGAAATCACAACAGCTGCCCAAACCCTGGGGCAGTTCAGGAACACTGTCAGATTCTAGAGGCCACAATATGTCAAGCGAAGATATTCCCAGACACTCCAACCTCTAGCCATAACATCTGAATCCCACACAGCTCACTCTGCCTCTTGCTCCCTTACTTAACTCACCATGGTTACCCATTCCTTCAAGTTTATCATTTACATGTGATAACATTTCCTTTTACCAAGCAGGCATGACACATTCCACCATGCTGCACACTGTGCTTAGTTTGACTAAGATCAGCACCACAAGGTGAGTAATAGAACGGTCAAATGCAGCTTTTACATAATATCCTAACCTCCATGTCTTTCACAAACAGGTGGGGCTCTCACAGAAGGACAGCCACTGGAGCAAATAAGAGCTATCCTACTTTTACACAGAACGAGTTAGCTCCTCACTGCCCCCCACCAGAACCTGCATCATCCAGCAATCCATGGAATGCCAGCAAACCATCTGATCTGCACTGCAGCAGTGCTGTACACACAAACAACAAAGACTGAAAACATCCTGGAGAGTTGTGTCAGGGATAATTTGCATGCCACCTTATCGTTTAGACTGTTTGCCTTCTTAGTGTCTAATTAATATAAACATAGCTGTACTTACAGACAAGGTAAGCCTGATCTCCTTGTGGTTACAGTTTTTTGAAAGCTTCTTCTTCAGTGCTTTAACTGCATCTTTAGGTCTGTGACAAGAAATGAAAGAGGAAAAGTTACCAGTAAAGTTTTCTAGTTCATAACTTCATCCAAGAACCAAAAATACCAGCCTGAGATACAGGACCAAATCCACCCTTGTGTTTACACTCACATAAAACCAGAGCAATTGCCCCACTGATTTCAGCAAAATCTCTACAGCACTGAAGTAGAGCAACAAAGCAGCGAATCAGGTTTGAAACTGCAGACTGTGCATTACTCCAGAGACTTGTGCAGAGAGATGAAGTTATTCTCCTCTGCAAAGTCTGCTCCAAAATGATATTTTTCCACTGCTGTAGAATAGAATTACTTATCTAGCATTTATTGCCATGAAAGAAAGTATCAACTGCCAGATGTATCCAGAGTTGACTGTAGTTTTCATGTATGATGCAATTAGAAAATATTCTCCTGGGAGTGCTGTCAGGAATAGGGGTGTCATGGATAACTTCCAATCTTATAATTGCAGGATGCACTTAACTCATCTGAGTAACTACCATGGATGCACGGACAGCCCACTCCAGCCCAGAGATAGGGGCATTTCTAACCCAGCCATTTTAATTTCTATATATACACCCCATATCTTTAAACTATCTGTGTAGGAGGAAAAGGGTGGAAGATGGTATCGAGGCTATCACATGTGGGAAGCAGTTTTGCCTCATTAATATGGACTATCTATAGTGTACAATTATTAGGGCCAGCCCAACACCCATGATCAACATAAACAAGATGTCCTAACGTCTCTTTAGGATCTCTCTAGAATCTAAGATAGAGCAATAGGCCCAAATACAATGTTTCACTACAAAAAAAACCAAGAAATTTTTGTTGAAAATATTTCAAAGTAAATGAAACTGAGTGTTTACCATTACTACATCTCTTTGTTAAAAGTGCGATAGTTCATGAGAAAAAAGAAAAAAAAAAGAAAAAAAAGGAGACATGTCTCTATTTTTCTTAATCATATGTCATACCCAGGCACATCACTAGAGCACCAAGTGATGGATGGGGGCACAAGAGTGGAGAAGAAGTTTCCCTTGCAGAGAGCTGTACTACAATTCCACTCCTGCTTGCTTCCCTCACTGAAGCATCTGGAAACGCTCTGGTCAGGAGTTGGATATTGCATTAAAATAACCATTTGCCTAATCAGATGCAGCAGTTCTGCTGCTCCTACTACCCTGTTACAGACTGTGACTAGTAGCAGCTGCTTAGGAGGAAGTTACAAGGAGTTCCTCTGCAAGCCTAAGCTGTGCACAAAAGGAAACAGTTTATTAAAGAAAGGCTCTGTTGCATGGAAACTTTACATAAAAACTAACACCGAGGGTCAAAGCATGCTGTTGCTTATGGCAATAAGCAGAAGGAAGTCATTATTACTGACATTCCAAGCACTAAGAACCATGAGTGAGAGTGTGGAATCCAAAATAATGAGAGGAAAGAAAAGCTGATACAAAAAAAAAAAAAAGACACCTGTGCAGAGCGTAAGCCATAACTCATTGCTCTGGAGAAAACTCTTCAGCTAGTGTTAAAATATACCAGTGCTAGAATGAGTTCTCACAATGCAAAGCTGAAGAAGATCTTACACGAGAACAAGTTTCCTTTTCCTCCTTTTACAGGTGGAAACAAGGAAGCTCAGAGCAGCAAGCGGCTGAGCACACCCGGACGTAGCTGTTCGGTGCAAGAGAGCGGCTCAGTCCTGGGAGCACACCTGGCTGGGATGGATCCCATGGCACAGGACCCCAGCCCGAGCTTCCCCCCGGCTGCGGCACAGCCTGGCAGACACTGCGCGGTGGGCAAGGCGAAGGCAAAAGCCAGGAGTTTTAAATAGTGCTGTAGGCACCCAAGTGCTCGAAGCGTTTTTCCAGGTGGGTTTGCAGAGCACAGCGGTGCCCCTTCAGCCCGACGGGCCGTACACGTACAGGTTACACAGAACACGCCAGACTCAGACAAGAAACCTTTGCCACCACTTTTTACCGTGTGTCTACGGGGAAGAACCTCCGAGCCTAATCCGTAAGAGCCCCGACGGCCCCGCGACAGGCAAAGCTTTTCCTTGGGAACCGAAGCTATCTGCTCCCTGCGCTATTTCGTTTCGGGTCACTTCACACCGGCTGCTCCATGTCGCCCTGCCCTCAAGCGACGCCGGTGCCACCTCCGCGCCCCTCGCCCCGGCCCGCTCGCTCACCCCTCCTCCGTGGCGTTGATCACGTCGCAGATGTGCATGAACTGTCCCCACTCCTCCGTCTGCAGCGACCCGAGCGTCGCCCGCTCTGAAAGGCCAAGGGGAGCCGAGGGTGAGCGCCCGGCGGGGACAGAGGGGGCGGCGCGGGGCAGCGCTCCAGGCTACTCACCGACCAGGCTGCCCACGGCGGTGCCGAACGGGTCCCTCGGAGCCCTGCCGAAAGCCATGGCCGCTGCCGGCAGCGTCTGCCGGGCTCTGCGGGGCGGCAGCCCCGGCCCCGCCGCCGGATCCGGCCGCTCCCTCCCGCCCCGCCGGGCGCTCCCTTCCTGCGCTCGGGCGGGGCCGCCTCCAGGTGCAGCCGCGGCCCCTCACAGCGACCCCGGCACCGCCCCGCCCCGCGGGTCGGGTCCCGCCCGGACGTCCCCGGCACAGGGCTCTCCGCGACCCCCGCCAGGCAAAGCATTTCCTCGGGAGCCGGAGCTGTCTGCTCCCTGTGCCCTTTCGTTTCGGGTCACTTCACATCTCCATGTCGCCCTGCCCTCGGGCGATGCTGGTGCCACCTCCGCGCCCCTCACCCCGGCCCGGGGCTGAAGCACCCCCTGACCTCCCCAGGTCACACAGCCACGGGCTCATTTTCCTGCCCCATGGCCAGTATTTAACCTGCGAGCCCCCCGCCCAAGGGCAGCGGTGGCTCAGCCGGGTCGCGGACGGGCTATCCCAGCTGGATCCACGAGGAACTCGGCGTTCCGTGAGGCGAAGCGCAAAAACACCCTCGGAGCCCATTCTGTGCTGGTACCACGCCGCACCCCGTGTGCAGACACGGTTTAAACCTCTGCACCCACCGCTACACAGCCTCCGGGGCTGCCCCTGCACCCTCCCTACAGGTGCTTTCAAACCCCCGCCTTCTTTTCTGATCTTATTTAAAAAGAACACAAGCAAAGATCGCAAAGAAACGGGGGAAATTCACAAGGGTTCATCCAAGCTACATTTATAAAGTGTGTTCCGCAGGAACCAGCAACACGTTCCTCCTGCCACGCACACCTTTCCACATGTGGGACTTTCTTGCTACAATTACTGTCAACGACTTCCATTGTGTCGCTTCATCACAATCCCACGCCTATACAATACCTGCGAACGAACAGACGATGAATTAAAATTAAGATCTCAGCTGTAATTTTTGTTGGCTGAGAGTTGTAATTATTTCAGTATCAAACACACACGGAATCATATTAACTAGCCTTTGAGTAGAGCGTAATGAGTCATACAGTCAAGCAAATACATACAAGCAAATAAATTATTTGCCAGACATTAGAATTTAATGGATTAACAAAGGTCTATTTGCACTACAGGCGTTTTTCTTAGGAGAAACCAATCTTACTTTCTTTGTGTTTTGTACAACTCTGTGGCCCCATCTACTGGATGGTTTTAACGTGAATGCAGGAGAAAACCACGTTTTTTGGTGTACCTGGAAGTATCTCTATGAAAAACAAGTTATCAAAGAGCTCTTAGGCAAATTGATCATGTACCATGAATGCAGGAATCTTTTTCTTGGTCTGTAGTAAGTGGGTGGGATCCATCACGCAGTGAGGCTCCACTTGGGACTGTTCTAATGAACACATCTCAATTTTCCACATTTCTGTTATCCTGTCATTTGGCTAAAAGCCAGATACCAGCTGTCGAAACAGGAGTCTGTATATTTATTTTTGTTCACAGAATTTTGAAAGACATCCTCTAAACTTAGGTGTTTCATTCATTTGCTCTTTAACACTGGAACTGTAATGAGGGCCTATTTAAATTAGCCTTTGTTAAACCTGCAACGTGAGTCAGATCTTGTTTCAAAGAGCATATTTTATTGAGCTAATCAGGGGAAAAAAATCCAGTAAAGCCTTTTTTTCATTGGAATTTACTGATTAAAGTTACTCATTGAAATCAGCTTTTGGTATAGATCTGTGAACTCCTAGTGGGCTTCAGGTTCTGCTTGAAACAAAACCTCTCTGGCTCTTCAGCCTTCACAGGGCTGGAATCCTCAGAATTCATGAGTTGGTGGTCAAAGAGTCCCAGGAGAGCCCTAGTGCACTTCTTGCAATTTTACTATTATTGAAGAGATACTATTACATTTAATTTACCATTAATTACATTTAATTATTACCATTAATGGATATCTTCTGCCTCTTTCAAGCACATAGAGTGTGTTTTAAAAAGAAAGAAGGAAGAGGTTAAATAACTTCTCTTTGCAAAATGTTTTGAAAAAAAAGTGTTGAGTGGCATAGCTTCTGTCTGCCTCAGCTCAGCTAACATGTATTATACCAACATAAGCAGGATTGTCAATGTGATTGCATTTGTACCAGAGATTTTGATGATGTTATGTCAATTACAAATTAAAAAAAAATCCCAAATTGCTATTGCTGTGCAGAGATTCTTTTTTAAATCTAGTTTTGCTGGCTTTACATTTCAGAGTTATATCTCTTTAATTAACTTTAAAAATCCCACCTTTACCTTATTTAGGTTTCAGTCCTAGTTTCAAAGAATCACATACACAGAAGACAGAGTGAAATACTTAAACAGCTGTCATTGATAAACTGATTTATGGTATTGACCTGTACCTGCTCTTGTTATATGAACATTAAAATTAAAAACCATTGTGACAATTTTTTGGTTTAGTTTAAAAATGAGAGATTCTTAAAAGGTCCTTATTCATCAGACATTAAGTGAGGAACTGCAAAGTATCCTCTCCTCCATCTCCCAAGGGCTGCATTTACTCTCTCTGCCTTCACCAGAAGCCTATTTTAGTATGACTCTTCCTTGTTATCCAGTATAAGAGATGCAGTCGGTGGGATTCTCACTGTGCCTCATTAGACCAGATGCTGGTTATGGCCTGTGCTGGGAGCTTTACTTGAACAAACAGCTCCAGGGTTAAATCAAATCCCTTCTGCATTGTCTCCATTAGCTCACTGCCTTCACATAACAGCAAACCTCATCAGGAGCTATTTGGGCAAATTAAATTAATGTTTGGGACCCAGCTGCACTAAGAATACAGAGCTGTCCCCAAGTATGTATTTAAGTAATTACTATTTTATTAAAAAAAAAAAAAAAAAAAAAGGAAGGAATGTCCAAGTGCTGTTATGTCAGCAGCCCATTTAATTTGCCTGTGTAGAAGAGAAACAAATCTGGCAGTGCCAGAGAGAGGGAGAGGCCTGCAGAGGGCAAGCTTGGTCAAGGAATCCTCTCATTTTTCATGCAGCAGCTACTTGAAGTGAGGGGTGGCTTAGGAAAATTCCCTCTCAGCCATATGGGTTTTTCTCTTTTACTGAGCTTCAGATACAGCTTGTTACCATTGCAATGCTCTCTTGCAATTTGAAATAATTTTTAAAAAAAATCTCAGTAAATGCAATGACAAGCTCTCAAAAGGTAGGAGAGGGTCAGGGAGGTGGCATTTTTGTGGATGAGAGTCAGGTTTTGTCACACTTGGTAAATTTACTTGGTAAATGATGAGGTCTTCAGATGGATGTTTTCATCTCTAAGTGTGCTGAAATGGAATAAAACTAGAAATAATTTTGTCTGTTGTTCCAAAACCAAACGAATCAGCCAATCTCCAAATCCTCACGTCTCGAATGCGTGGTATAACAACCTGAGCTACAGGAATCCACAAGCAACAAACCTGAATCAAGCTGATATTTTCAGTAACAGGAACAATCTCGGTTAGTTGGGCACCATTGCAATCATCAGTGTGGAAATCAATCCTGGGAGAAACTCACATCCTCAATCTTTGCCCATCAGCAGCAGGTATGGCCTTTACCAAGGAGTTCATCTTTCTCCTGGTGACACTCCCACTGCCACCTGAAGCACAAAACATCTCTCAGGAAGAGTTTAGTTCAGCACTGCTGCTTCTCATTTTCTTAGAGCTTAGAGAGAAACAATAACTAAACACAGATCCTTTAAAAATACACACGTAGAAAATAATTTTGGGGCATTGCATCCAAATTAAATAATTTCAGCAATGTTTAATTGCCCGCAAATAACTGTGCTGGCTGCTGGAGCAAACATGCAAAAGCTTCATGAACCAGCAGAAACTCATCAGCCACAGAGCCCTGCTTCCAGTCCAAGCCTACCCCAAGCCTTGCAGTGCCATGCTGCTCACAGGGCCCCTCCTGTCCTAATTAACCAGGAGCCCCAGCTGAGCTCTCTGCTGGATTTTAATTACAGCATTATTAGTTATTGGGGGGGAAACTGACAGATGTTTCAGGTTGGTTGTAGCAGATTAAAAGGCAGGTGCTTGGTAGAAAAACTTAGGAATGCTTAAACAAGTGAGTGGTGGAGGTTTAGCTGCTTTTCAGTGAGCAGTGCTCATAGCACCAGTTACTTTTCTGCAGTGTAAGTGGACTTTTTCAGCATAAAAATAAGAATTGCAATAGATTTGGCTCTGTTTTTAAAAAAAAGCTTATAAATGTGCATCCTTAATTTGGTTTTTAGCTTTTGCTGGGGTCATTTTGCTTCTCTTTCCTCTAAAAATAAAAACCACTATGTTTTTAGGTTGCTAATTTAAGAAAAAATTGTGTGATGCCAAGGTAAACAATGGAACTAATAGATTACTCAGCAATTAGTTTTACACTGAGCATCTCTCATAAAGAAAATCACTAATTTTCATCTCTTATAAGGGATAACAAATGTCATAACTTTACTAATAATTTCAATTGCCTGACAAAGCAGTTTTGAATGAAATAAATGCATTACAGCAAACACAGGCAGGGCCTGAAAAGATGCCAAGGTCAGGATTTTAAGAAAAACAAGAAGAAACTAGTGCCATGATTCTGAGCTCTCCATCAATTATTCTGTTCCATGGGAGTCTCAGTGAGTCTCATCCATCGGGGTGACGTGGAGAGTGTCAGGTGAACTGAGGAAAGAGACTTTCAGCAGACAGTGAGATCATTTGGATGCAGGTTCTGTCTGCTGGGGTGCTTTTCTGCTTGAGAAGAAAAAGTTAAAGGGTTTGTATGCTTTGTGTTTTAGTTTTTGTTTTGTTCTGGTTTTTTAAACCGACATACATATGCAATTTATGGCTTCATCCTCTTCAGAAATCCACTTTGTGTTTTTGTCATGTGTTAGTTCCATATAAAAATGAGAAAGTGTTGGGTTTTCCCTAATGTTTTTGTTTTTTCTTTAACAAAACAACAGTTTGAACTATGCTTCTCATCCAAGTGTATCCAAAAGCTATTCAAAGACAAAAAAATCATTAGGTTTCATTTTGAGCATGCAGAACCAGATATGCTGACAATTTCAGAACTAGAATTTTGGACAGTTTTGATTTTGAGAAGTCAGTATTTGCTCATCGGGGTGTTTTGCTGGAAAAAATTCCCATCAGCTGCAGGTTTTATTCCATGTTAATTATCTTGCAGCTAGGAAGTGAAAAACCCAACCCAAAACCTCTTTCCACTAGTGGTGGCAGTTATGGGGACCCACCAAAAGACCCCACTTGAAAGGCAGTGATTCTCCTACTATTGGAGTGCAGGATGTAGAGAAGATTTTGGAACTTTTTAAATGGAAAGAATCAGCCATATATCTGCCAGTTAATAGAATAAACAAATAAATGCAGATTTTAATGCTGGAACTCAATGAAAGCTGAAGAACATCTTTCTCTGTTTCTAACGGAGGCAAATGTTCACCTGGGTTCTTAATCTGGACATGGAAACAAAGGCTGCTTGTGGCTGGACTGAACCTATTGAGCACAAAGCATTCAGATTTCTTGAATTTACACCACACCTGGGCATGGTCAGTGCAGATAGCTCTGACCTATGAGGCTATTACACAGCCCCAGCTGTTGATCTGGGGCTCACAATTAACACATGTGGCCTTAATGGAGATTTGTGGCACTTTCACCTCTGTGACATCCTGAGCCTCCAGGAGAAACACACACCTTCCTCAGGGAGTTCCTTGGCACTGCAGGTTTACAGAAACTGTGGGATAGGGACCTGTCATGGAGCCTGAGCTCACTGAAATTAGATTCAATAAGGACAGAAATTGCAGCAGGTACATCCTCTGTATCAGGGTCAAATTAGTGCTGTTTGCTGCTCTGAAATTTAAGGTCAAAAGCTCTGGATCTCTATTCAGAACAGCTGTAGACCCCAGAACACACTCCCTGCTTTGGCTGCACCTCCACACTGATGTTTTCAGCAAACAGTGCAGCACATTTTACTCAGGGAGCTGGGGCTGTGGCATTTGCAAGACCAGGCAGCTACAAGTAATTTAATGTTGTGTGAAACACTTATCATTACGTCTAAAAGGCACAGTTCATGCGCTGCAGGAATCCCACTGCTACTTCCAAAAGCAGAGGATGGTTTGGGATGCACTGTGCATACTCACTCTAAGAGACAGCACGAGTCCTGTAGACAAACTGGAAATTTCTTCTTGTCTGTGCTTCATCTTTCACCACAGCTATCTCTGAGCAATGATGCAGTAATGTCAGCAGTGGGGAGTTTTCTTACTGAAATATTTAATACAGAAAAGTATCAAAATTATTTGATGATTTGCTTTTTCCACCATGATCAATATGTCA
The DNA here is from genome assembly GCA_013397155.1 of Irena cyanogastra. Lineage (NCBI taxonomy): Eukaryota > Metazoa > Chordata > Aves > Passeriformes > Irenidae > Irena > Irena cyanogastra. Next base: position 54,210 of record VWZV01016790.1, read on the forward strand.
GAGCTCTTCCCATACCAGGCCGTCACACCAAGTCTGCTGCTGCTTGCTATCATGGTCACTCCTGAAAACAGGCAGGTCTTCCATCTTTTCTACTAATTCAGTACACTCATTTATATGCATTCCCTATTTCTGATCTTGTGAGCAGAAAGACTCCTAAATGGTACACACAGCTCTGCTCAAAAAGAAATGCAGAGCTGAAGTGCACTTTTGGCCTCTCAGCTTAAGAGAAGCACACACCTTAGCTTTGCACTAATGCTTTCTAAGCCCCACTGCTGACTTTTGATAGGGATTTACACATCCAGTAGATAAGGAAAGATGGCTGGTGCTCTCCCTGCATGTTTGGTTCCATACAAAGCCCAAAGTCAGGGGCTGTAGTTTGGTGCAGGCTGTGGTTTGGTGCAGGCTGTTCTCATCACCCCCTTGGCTCCCAATGACACACTTGACAAATCACTGTCTTCTGGCAGCCCTACTTTAAGAAGCTTTTGAGATCCAGCAATAAGTAACTCAACTATAAATTGCTTCTCTCCAATTGAGATGTTGTGTCAGAAAATGCTCCTGAATAGTCAAAGTGGATATTAATACCTGTCATGGGTCAAATGGGAAGAAGGGGAGAAGATGAAAATGAAGAAAATGCTATCAAGTGTAACAGGAAGCAAATAACTTCTTAGCTCATGGTGAGATGTCATTTGACAAGGCAGCATCCTGCAGGAGAGATGCATGAATGAAACTTGTTTCCTGATGCACTGCATGCATGCTCACACACTCACCTTCCTCAGGTATTTGTCCTCGTGTATTCTGCAGAATTTGCCCCAAAACATTTCTCTCATTTCACAGAGGCCCACCATACATTCCTTATTTGATTTAATATTTCCTCGCCTTGTTTCTTGGTTACTTTTGGCCTCTAGAATCTTTGCCAGGCCCACTTCTCCAACCTTTCTTCCAGCAGAATAGTCCCCTAAAGTGTTTTCCATTCACTTATTCCTAGAACTATGTCCACAATAAAGATTTCTTCGTAATGAACTGAAACACAAAGCTACCAAAAAGGCACTGACACCACTGCTTTTCTGACCAGTTGCTTACAGAGCACCTACACCCAGGCTTTGCATCACTGCTGTGGAAGTGCTTGATCTGCAGTCTTGTCTGCAGGGCAGACCTTTCCAGACTGGCATATCTGCACATAACTGCCCCCCAGACAGCTGCACCTGCACAGATCAGAGATCAGACCATTAGCCCTGAAGAGCTCAAACCTCCCCACTGCACTCACTTGTAATGCACTCTGGTGCTCAATTTCTGAGCCATTATAAATGACAGCACCTATCAATTTTAGCTGCTTTGATGTTCCCCATTGCTACAATAATGAATGCTTTACACTCCTTAATCCACTTAGCTTTCAATCCCATATTGAAGTTCTGAAGCAACAATAGGAAGATTAAATGTTGGAGTTGTTAATTTCTCCAAAGTCCTTCTTCTGATGCCTAGTTCCAGAGAACTGATGCTTGAAACATGCTTTGCAGCTGTGGCTTGACCAGAGACTGGAAAATTTTGCTTCCATGCCTGCCCACAAAGCCTTTTGTTGTGACTGAATTGAAATGCTTGGCCACTAATTTCCACCTGCCTTCAGGAGCAGCAAGAAACTGGTGCTCTGCTGTTACTGTGACAGAGGATTCTCACTGGAAATACGGAGATTTATGCCTTCTTTCGTAGAACTGGCTTCCTAAAGCACATAGAAATTATGTGAGGGTGCTGAGGGTGCTTCCTTAGTATGCAGCCTCTTTTTAATTCTGCACTCCATCCATTGAGCCTTTCTCTCTTAAGCATCGTGTAGGAAGTCTGAGCATCATTGGGATTTGAACTTTGTTCACTACCTGTAAACCCTTATTTTTATCTAGATAGAAAGAATTTGGCCAAAGTTACACAGGAGACCTGTTGTAAATTAGAGAATTGAGGCTAAGCCTCTTATGTCTTAGAGGAGCAGCCTGAGTGCTGCTTTCAGAAGAGCTTCAGTACATTACACCAGCTAAGTGTCTGGCTCAATCACTATTCTGTGGATTACCAGAGGGCAGATTAACTGGAGTCTATTGAATTTTTAAAACATAAAATAAATGCCTCCTATAAGCTCTTAACAGGTTTCTTCTAGCAAGGTTTTGAGGAATTTCTACCTTCCTAATTCTGCATGTATATAAATGCTCAGAAATTGATAGTGCTCTACTACCTAGTAGTAGAGCAGAGCCTCATAACATTATTTATGGCTAATGAAAGGCAATGTCATTCCTGACATCCCAGATAAATCATGTTTTCCACTGCTATACACAAATGGACTGGAATATAGTTAGCATTTAGTCTGCTAGGCAAGAATAACCTCAGCCCTTTCAAATTGGAATTCTCTAACCACCCATGAATGATAACATGTTGTACATTTACCATCAATTTTCTGACTTTGTGGGGAACGGGGACTGAGAGCAAGGCAGACAGAGCATCTCATCCAGTGCCTTGTTACTTATAATTCCTTAATGAAAGAAAGTCTGTGGTACAGAACCAAAACCCTTTCAGCTGCAGCTGATAGTGCAACACCCACAGCTCAAGGTCACTACCTGGAAACCGGTGCTTGCTTTTAACTGGACTCACTTGAATAGTATTAAGCTTCAAGTGCTGCTTAGTCTCAGCTTTGATTCGTGCACCATCCTCTTGTGAACAGGGCACTTGAGCCACAGTTAGACCCTCACTGTTCCCGTTCTCAAATCAGTTACAGAAAATGTGCAATTTTGTCAGCAGACTTTTGAATGCAGATGTGTTTACCCGCACAGCAGCAAAGTGATCGCTGGTTTCTCGGTGTTTTACATCAGTTCTAGTTTTTAAAGTAACTCCTGTGGCAATGGAATACAGATATAAGAAAACTAATTCTACTGCAACAGCCTGAAACAGGAGTGCAATGGTGAGAAGTGCCATGGCACAGATGCAGCACACAGCATGCTGGTGGTGCTGAGACTGCTCCATGGAAGACAAAAAAAGGGAATCTTTCCACTGCTCTTCCTTTAATCCTTTTATTTCTGAGGCCTAAAGGCCAGCCCAGTAGAGCACAGCTAATTACACCTCTAAACTTTAACCATGTGTGGCTGGTGGAGCCCTCATCCCAATACCTGCATCACCTGTGTGAGGAAATTCCTTCCAAAGCATTTCTGTTCAACAGAGACCAAGACCTTTATGTCTGCACACTAACGCTGTATTCAAAACCCCAGCTCAATTGCAAAGTGAAAGAGAAACCCTTTGAGGAGACAGAAATGACCTTTGCTGGTGCAAAGTTTGCTTTGCCCGAGGATGTTTAACTTCCTGATTTAGTCAGTCAGTTTGGACAACTTAGTTTGCCAAGTCCTTTGTAATTTCCCTTCTCCTTATGAACATGGTTAATATTTAGCTATCAGTTGAGTCAATGTTTAGTCTCCTGTATTTTTTTCCAGTCCTTTCTATATTTATAATGACTGGTTGTAAACATACATTCCACAGAATGATTTTACATTTTCAACCAGAAAATCTTAGTGCTTAGGCCTTTTCCTTTTTAAAAATAAACATATTAGGGGTTTCATTTTGATTAGGAGCATCATCCAACAAACCTCCATAGTCAGTCATTCAGTATATCCTCTACATTCCCAAATAAAAATGTTTTGCTTAATGTGTGCTTTATCTAATGTAAAATGTATTTTTTAAAGTCAATACACATTTCTGTAGCTGGGGGAAGCACTGTTGCATCTCTTAGGAGTTACACTTCAGATATTCACAAGTTCCTACTTGGAGGATTGAGGAGTCTTTGGACTTTCCTCAGGAATCACAGATTTTCTTCAGGATGAGGCATCATCACATGAAATTGTGGGATATCCAGGAGCTTGGTAATATGGAAAACTCTTTAAATTTTCAGCATTACCAATGATTTTCCAAACAGTTCTCTACATTCCTGACATAAGAACAGCAGCCCCTGACTGCTGAGGAATATTTTTAGCTGATTGGCAAAACATTAGCAAATACAATCCTGTTGTGCAGCACCTCCTCTTCCTCTTTTAATGCACTGGGACTACCTCTACACACAGACACATCCAACTTCTAATCAGAAATGGTATTTACTGCCCCAGAGTTACTCACCAGGACTCTGTTAAATTGGAGATAGTGCAGTGCAGGTTATAAAACCAGGAAGCAGGAGCCAGGACTCTTGGGATCTTCCTTTAAAGCTGACTTGCTGTGATCTCAGGGAACATAGAAAAAAAATAATGACTCACCTCTATGATGCAATTTACTCATCTGAAAAAATGAGATAACTTCACTGATCTACTTCACTGTGTGAGTCCTCAATAATACTTGTGAAACTATACAGTGATCTCTTGGCAAGAAGTGTTCTGATGGAGCCCAAATGTCAAAAATTGCTTTCAAATCAGAAAGTGAAAAGTGTGCACCAGACAGACATGGATGGTGCTGTAGTCATTTTCACTATGATGCCTCTCTTACTGTTTCATCTCCTTTATTACCTATTTCAAGGCCTATTTTGATGAGCTAAAATTGCCTAATATTTTTTTCTCCCCTCCAAAATTTCACATGTCCTCCTTAGCCCTGCTCCCTTTTCAATTCTTTTTTTCCCCTCACAAACTGCTCATGAATTGCCTTGGCAGTGAGTAAAGTGTAAGTACTCTCAGAATGTGGTTTATGGTTCAGTGGCCATCAGCAAATGCTGTCAGAGCTGATAACCCTTCAGCTGGGAGGGAACAGCAGTTTCACTCATGCCATCCCTCACCTGCTGGGGGCTGGAAGGGAGCCAGGATGGAGCATTCCCAGGCCAGGAAATTTTATTCATAAGGGCTCCCACTGGCCATGAAATTCAAGTGCCCAAATAACTGTGGTATCACACACTGAGGAAAATAATCAGCTTTTGAAGCAGCTCAGTGTGGAACTGGAAGAGTTGTGGTTGCCCAGGTACACCCCCAGGGCTGCCAGAGAGGATGGGGCAGACTTTAGGTGAGGACAGGAAAATGAAGGATCATTATTGCTGTAAAATATAAAAACAAGGACAACCATGTCCTTCTCTTTTCTCTTCTCTTCTCTTCTCTTCTCTTTTCCTATTGCATGCTAGATAACTAACTAGATTAATCTCAGAAGTTTAATACCATACTTGAGTGTTGAACTAAAGCCTCCTAAATATAGAAAAAATGATGTGAGATATGGATTTGTAAAGAATTTCTAAAAGTTGGAAGTTTACAAAATCTTGTATATTTGTATGTAACCACTGAGATAAGGTGTGTTGACTTAGGAAGGTTATGGAATAGAGATGACATTGTTGAGAGAGGTTAATAAGTTTTAAAATATGGTTTTGTAAAAAGATTAGATATTTTAGAGAATTAGACTGTGACAGATGTATTGTAGCAGGACTGCATGGGGAAAAATACAGGTGATTGGTGTTAGAATTAACAGTAGTATTGTGTGGTAAAACTTAATAGGCTGGAAAACATTTATAAGGTATTGTCACTAGAAAATAGGTTGGGTTTTGATGGAATGGTGTTGAGTTTTGTATCTCTTGTGTCTCACTGTTCATTGAGAGTGATAACAGAATAAAATCTTTTAAAATGCCTCTCAGTTGCTTCATCTCTGTAAAAACTGAGAAAACCTACACTTAAATACAGAACAAAATGTCCTGTTATACCATTGGGTGCTTTCCTTAAATCTCCTCTTTTTTTTCAAAAGGCATTAAGAACTTACCTTTAGCATGTGGTTTAATCCTATTAAAATTCACTGAGTTTAGGCATATAATTTAGTAACTTAGATTCTTAAACAGAAAAAAAACCACCTTAAATTCTTAAATGAAAAAACCCTAACCCCAAAACTTGTTTGTTCTCTTACTTTATCCATATCCTTATGCAGGGTCTGCATGGTAAAAGAACAACTGCCCCATAAACAGAAACATCAAAAGGAACTAAAATTCTTTTAGATTGATCTGATACTGCATTTGTTTAGAAGTTCCTGGTGATTCCAGCTGCTGCTGTTGACCAGCAGGTCTGCTCCAGGAAGGCACAAACCTGCTGTGCCAAAGCAAGTGTGTGGGCACAGTGCCAGCTCCGCTCAGATTCCTGATGAAAGTCAAATCCTGTGGGAGATTTACTTACTGTGCACAGCAGGATATTATTCAGGAATAGAAATCCCTGGTATTTCTTGCATGTTTTAAATAAATGGCAGATTGAACCATTTTGATTAAGATACATTTGGGAAAGAAATCATCTCCACATGCTTCAGGTGTGTGAAGACACCCTTTATTCTTCCTCAGAATCCTGGAAAAAGCTTCAGGCTGCCCTTTTCCTTTTCACCATGTCCCACAGGATCACGTCCACTCTGGGGTCCTTACACAGCAGCACAGGCAGCAGCTCTTCTTCTTCTTCCAGCACAGCCCCTTGCTGCAGCTGTCAATGTTGTCCCTTTTATTCTGATTTTTACTTATATCTGTCTTTTTTTTTCAATAGTAACTATGTACCTGGCCTGTGGAGCAGTATTTTCTGACTGCTTTCAGTCCTTTTTAATGCCTTCAAGGTGCTGTGGAAATAACCATGATTTTAGCCAGTGGGTTTTAGAAAATAAAAAAAAAAATCAAAAGTTATCAAATGTTCAACACTTCCCTTTAAATGCTGCTTGAAATCAGAGAATTTACTTTTATTTCAAAACAAATTTCCATCTAGAAAATCTTGTATTTATGAATAGGAAAATGCTGGAATTGAAAGCAATGGTTCATTTCTTCCTGCTCTAGGTGAGCTTTAGCAGGAGGTTGGATTAGAGGCTCTCCAGAGGTCCCTTCCAACCCCAACCATTCAGTGACTCTGAACTTGCTCCTGTTCCATGAGAGACGTGAAAAGGCTTCAGTTCAGAACCAAAACCAGCTGTGGGAGAACAAGGAGTCTCAGATGAGTCCATGTGGAGCTCTGTCCCTGTCTGGGGCCAGCTGGGCTGTGGGGCTGCAGGGCTCCGTGCTGCACTCCCAGCCTGTGCTGGGCTTTTCTGCCAAACCAGCCTCAGATGCAGCTTTTGGGACTGGGATCAGCCTCTTCACACAGAGCTCTGCACGACTGTGGCTGTGGTCAGGGAGAAGGTCTGGGAGCTCTGGTACCATGGAAGCATCTCCAGACAGCTGCATCTTCCCCTGGAATCCAGAGAGCTGATTTGGTGAAGGAACAGCTGAAATAGCCAAAAAAACCAGAAAACATCTGTGGCACTGGACCTGGTTTCCAGGTTTTTTATAGTGGTTAGTGCTGCCCAAAGCAACATGTGCACTACAACACCCCTTACTTGCCAAGGGCAACTGGATTTGCTCACCTGGCGGGGAATTTATGTCCAGATCAGGTTCTTTCAGACTTCAATCATTGAGTATTTCCTTTGGAATGTTTGCTTTGTGTTGGTTACCTGTTTTTTGTTGTTGTTGTTGTTATTGGTTTTTTTTAAAATTTTTTTTATTTGCTACATGGTTACAGAGTGTGGGGGCAGAGGATGGAGGGAGAGCCCTACAAAGAAAAGGAGCTGCAGACTGCATCCACTCCACCACATTTTCCACGTGGCACAGCAAGTGATCTTCTGTTTCTGAATTCCACTTCCTGATGCAGACCGAAGAAACAAACTGTGAGATGTTAGTTGTGGAACTTAGTGCAGTACTGAAGAATCCTAAAGTGAGGAAAACAGGATCCCTAAAAAATAGAACGGGAGCTGAAGATGAAAGAGGCAGCAGAGACTGACTTAAGAAACCAGACTAACAAAAATCCACTCATAGTGACACATTTAAACTGCATGAAAATAAGTAGGAGCTCTTCCAGCTCTAGCCTAGAGATGGACCACAGGGGCAGACACTTGTTTTCCTATTGCTATAAGAAAATGAATGTTGTTTCTCTCTTACTCCTGCTTTTAGCCCTGCTAATTTTAAAGATCCTGGTATTTCCTCTCCATGATCCCAAGAGAAGCATACATCAGAATGTAACACTGAAAAAAATCCACTGCTAACGTTAACACCGAAGTTACCAATCTTTTTTGGGACAATTTACTTGGGCTTTTCATTAGACTTTAAACCCATTTCACATGGATCCCCAGACCAGGAGTCTTCTGCAAGGTGCCACCTTCAACTACAGCTAGCCAAAAGTAAAAAAATTTGGAACATCACATTCTTTTACTAGATTCTTTTCTGTAAGCAGTGTGTTTTGTGTTGCAGGAGAGAAGATTAAGTCACATTTCTACAAACCTTTCTTCCCACAGATCACCAGCACAGTTGATGAAATTTGTCACAGGCATTTCTTCTGCAGATAAACCAGAGTGGAAGGCAGGGTTAATTATATTGCCTTAAGCCACAGGATTTCTCTTTTCAATAACACTGCAGTTGTCTTGGGCTATTAAATACTCCTTACAGCTGCTCTCACACTGTTCTTTGGGAAGTGATGCTGGAGATGCTTTGCTGGAGCCCTGGCAGCCACGTGGATGTTTGCAGGCAGGCAGAGCTGGCCCTTCCAACCTCTGCTTCAGCTTGATGACGGCGGTGGAATGTGAATCACCATTAGCCAGACAATGTGCATATATCCCTCATTAACTCTTTTTCTAATTGTGATAAATCCTCTTTAAATTAGCTTTAAAATGCCAGCGCCGTAAACATTCCCTGCTCCTGTTTTGTCTCAGGGGAGGATGATGTTTTTCCAGCACCAGGAATTACTATTTAATTACTTCGCTATTTAATCAAGATTAAAGCGAAGACTTGTAGGGATCATTTGCACACAAATATTATTATAAACAGATCCCTTTCCAGAAGTACTCTGGAATTTGCAGAGGAGCACTGTGTCAACAGCTACAGCAGAATCATGGAGGGAAATCTTCTGCATGTAAGGAAGGTGTCGTGATTCGAATATTTTGTTATTTAAACAAAAGGATTGTAAGTCCAAGCAGCAGCAGGACCAAGCAAGTAATGAAATTACTCTCTGGGGAAGGCTCAGTGTACATTCTTAAATAGGCTGAAAATTAGCCACAACTCCTTAAGAAGTGTGCTTGGAACAAAAGCCAATTTTAAATTCTGAAGTTAATTTAATAATGTGGAATACATCTTAAGACTGCTGGTCCACAAGTCCTCTCAACTCATTTGGTTTAGGCTTTTTTTTAGTAAATAAAGTTGGCACATTTTACCTTGTGCACATGTTTCTTTATCTCTTTATTGCATTCAGTTTAATATTTTATTCCTGTTTCAAATGTAATACATTTATATATCCCAACCTCCCTGGGTGATGACAGATTAAACAAAAGCTGCACACAACACAAAGTTTGCTTCAAAGCTGCTGGGCACAGTCTCCCATTGCTGCAAGCAGCAGCAGCCCTGTCACCAGCTGATTCCTTTGCTGAGGAAGGCTGGAGGGTTTTTGGGCAGAGCTGTTCTGCAGAATCCCTCTAAACTGCTTGAGCAGAATTTACAGCAGGAGGACAGAGACAGATCCAGCCACATTATTCTAAGCCAAATTCAAGAACTGTCATTTGGAATTTGTGGTGCTTCCTGACCTTTTGAAAGTGTTCCCCAAGCAGCTGCAGGAGGATTTAAGAGGCAGATCCAAGAAATGTCCAGTCAGCACAGACCCTCTTCTGCCTCTCAGGAGCTGGGGGTTCTCCTGCTGCATCCATGAGCATGCCACAAAAAACTCTCCCAAAAATCTTTAAAGAAGGACACTTTTGAGAAAAGCAAAGATGTTCTTCATGGCCTCTCCTTTTTCTGTATGGCTCATGATGTCCCAGCTACAACAGACTGGCCACTCTCCAGTGCTTCACTAAAATGTGTCTCTGTGCTTCATTAACATCTGTAAGACATGGTTTATTCAGTTTTCTTTCAGCCTGCCTCTGGAGAGCACCATGTGAGACTCTGCTATAGTTTCATGGGGTGCATGTACTTCGAGGTTTTTTTATCCACTGCTCTGTATTCAGTGAGGAAAAGATATTCAGAGATGCCTGGTGCGTTTTGACAGGGAAGATGGAAAGGTCTGTGGGAATCATTTACTCTTGGTACATTGCTTTGCAGCCTCAGGCCAGCAGCCAAAAAAGCTCTGCCTGCTGCACCAAAGAGGGGATGTTGCCTTGCAGCACAGAGGGATTTGTGTCAGGAGGACAAACCCACTTGGATCAAATTCTCAGACCCAGGAGCTCAGGATATTTTGTAAGTCATAGGAATGTCTTGCAGCAGTAAAATGAAATATTTTCATAGGTCCTGGGAAAAGCTGAGTATATTGACATGGCATTGTAAAGGTAAATAACACAGCAGTGCAAAGCAAATTTCAGATATAGAATCGGACCCTGTCTACACCAATATTCTCCACTTAAATAGCAGCATTTTGTTTGTTTCCAACGCTACTGACAATGAACTTTGGCTCATCTGTAAAAGAAATGGGAGTGAGGAAAGAGAGAAGATTTTGCCTGACATTGGATGCTCACTCATATGCCAAGGGCCAAACATCCTTCCAAAACAAGTCAAGCAGCAGCTGGATTTATTAAGAGCCTAATTTGCCAGACACTGAAGTTTATATTTCACTTGTATAGTGTTGAGTACTGCTTTTATGTAGTATCTCCATGTGACAAAGCTGATGAATGTCAGACTGTCTGCAAACAAGAAATTGCTGTCACAGGCCACAAGAACATGTGAATTCCTTCAGCCACACTGGAAATGGCAGCCCTGTCTTCAGGAAATATCCTGTCTTGACTGAGGAATGAAAAGAGAAGAGCCTTAGAATTGGGAAGCAAGGTTGGAAGGAAATGGATACAATTAATTGGGCACTGAGCAGGATAAAATAAATACCTGGAAAGATGTACTGCCCACACATGGCTGTGTGAGATCCACTGTTGGCTGGGAAAGGCAGCTCTGCTTAGACTTCAGGAAATGTGTGCTCTCTCTAAGGAAAGTCACTGCAAGCTCTGGTGGATTTTGCCACAAAGAAAAAAAATTAGAAAAATTATATAAAAAGCACCAAACCATTATTGATTTTTATCTTTCCTTGACTAAGGGCTGTGTCAGATCCAAGCAGTCATTCTTTTTTCCCATTGCCATCTTAAATCCCAGGAAGGCTAGACATCTGCACAATTGGTGTAGGTGGTGGGCTCTCTAACAGAAGCTGCTTCACTGTATAAACTAGGGTGAAATGGTCTTGCAGTATTTCAGACTATGACCTTTCAGGTAGACAGACCCAATGATTTTCAGTCAATGCTCCCTCTGCTTGATTTAGAAGCCCATTCAGAATGTTAAAAGGCCAGTTCATTGTGGCAACTCATTATTCCACTGTGCTGCTACACCCTGATAGATAACAAATGTGACCTTTGCTACAGAAATAGGTTGTTGTGGGCAGTAAAAGCTCACTTTGAGTGACACCATGAATGCTAACTCTCCTGCAGACAAAGATGGCATAGGGGCAGAATTTGCAATCAATGCCCAACTTCACAAGCCCACTGAAAACTTGTTTGAGAAAACCTCTGCTGTGCTCCTATTCCAACAGCCAGGACTGAGCACGGGAGCCTTAGGCCTTAGTTTAGTGTCCTGTAAGCCCAGGAAAAAACCCTACAAGTTACTTTATGTTTGTTTAATGAGGTGAAGATCAGTGGAAATTAAAAAAACAAACACAGTGAGTTCATTCTTAGATCTAGAAATGCATTGGCCGATTTCTTGGTGTCAGCATTGAAATTGTGTCCTTGGAATTCTGGCTGCAGCTGATGATGGTGAGCATTTAAAAGTGGAAATGCAACTTCATGGGAAGTTCAGCCCTGAAAACAATGTGCTAATAGTTTCTAAGGAATGCACTAATTATGGCAATGTTCTGTGGTTCCCTATTCAGAAAATTAGTTCCAGGCATAAAAATTGATTCTTGCTTTCCTTCATCACATCAATTTAATAATAATATTATCTGTCTTGGTATAATGAGATGTTATTTACTCTCAGGACCCTTTTTCAACCAGGCAAATAAATAAAAATTTGGATAATCCATTTCACGAAGTCTCATAGAAGAAACAATAATACTATCCAATACCTATCAGGGTCCAGAACATTTTAGCTCACAAAAATTGCTTCTCTGTTCCTCATTTCTCTATGAAATCCAGGTACTTCTGTTCCTGGCCTTCAAACAAACAAATCCCCCAACAAAGCCATGGGTGAAGAGTGACCATAAATTCACCTGCAAGAACTGATGTCCCAGAGAAGACTGTCCAGCTGACTAGCTACCACTCTCCAAAAAAAACCTCATCATCAAATTAAACATTCTCCCTAAGAGGAAGGTCTTTGGCATTCTGGACATCATTACTGCTGCTTGCTCTTTAAGGGTCATGTGGTTACTTGAAAATATTTTGGCTGCAATTCCACTTCATATTGAGCTGATATTTTCATTGACACACATGAATGGTCTCTGTCTTCTTAGCCCAGCTATAGAGCTGGTCAAATAGTGGTCTCATCCCAACCTTTATGCAACTTTTTATTTTTGATTGAAAAATCCATAGCTTTGTGAACAGCTGAAACACTGAACTTTGATTTCTAGGAATGTGTGCCTCGAAGTTTGGCTCTTGTTTGTATCCTCCAAGGTTTAATGAGGATGGTGGACCTGTGGCAGCATTGGTGGGAAGCAAGTTTCCTTGCCTTGATGGGAAACAAGTCCTGTTGAAAGGCTGAAACCCCAAAATTACTTAAAAACGACATCCTTAATGACCACAAGACTCAGTTACCCTTCCTGACATAGTGTTGAGTTGCTCATTAAGCACTGGTCATTACAGAAACCCAGCTCCCTTGCTATAGTACTGCTGAAAAGAACTATGAACTTGGCTTCCTCCCAGACCAGCTTATTCCAGGGAACTTCCTTCTGTTAGACTTCTTGTTGTGAACAATCCCTTTTAATCTGCTGACTTGGATCTGCTCTAAGGCCAGCATTTATGGGGAAGAAAAAAAAAAAAGATGAGAAGACAGAATTTTTAGCACTTATATTTCTGTTGCTGACAGCCAGATGTGCTGTGTGAATAGACCCACAGAGGTCTAGGGAGGATGTTCAGGTGTGTAAGAGTGATTTAGGAACTCAAATCCTCTCAATGCTCAATGGGTCTCTGTTCCTATCAGACCCCTGCAAATCCAGCCTCACTCACTCCCCTGGTACACTTGCCCAAACTCCTCTGGGAAGCAAGATTTATATTAATTTTGTAGGTTAATGCTGCAGAATGACACCTACTGTAAGCTTGGAGCCTGATTACAAGAGGAATCTTTATTCCAAAATACTTTTTCAGAATTTAACACCAAATCAAGTAAGAAGGTGCATAATCCTTCTCTGTTTTTGCTTTGTTGAAACCAGAGGAATGGATACTTGCAAACAAATGATCAGAGGGGTAAAATATCCTATTTGAAATATACCACCTCTCCAGCAAGAATCACACTGCATCTGGCTTGGGCTGTGTCTCACCATTCGAATTTCAAACCTCCTTTATTTACTTCAAAAGTTTATCAAATCCCAGAACTTCTACATTGCAAAACATTTCTAAACACCTATTAATCTATGTTGAAACAAAAACAAAAAAAACCCACCCAAATGTCCCAGAAATAAAAGAAATTTGGTATGAAATTTGCTGTTTGGTGTATCATTTAACACTTTTGTTGTCTTGCATTTTTTATATTATTTCATGGCAGGCTGGTAGCAGTGATTCATTACATGAAATCAGAACATTACAGGTTCAATCTGGAAGCATTTGTCTTGCTGACAGGGAAGGATCCTTCAGGTCACTGAGCCACTTCCCTGAAACTGTAGGAAACTGCATCAAACACATAAGCTGGACACATCCTCAGCAGCTTAACTCCATCCAGCTCTGTAGCACCAGATTTATCAAACCCTGACTGTCCCACAATAAAATAAAATCTGCCAGAGGTAAAGAAAAGCCCCAAAAGTTAATCTATGCTGCAAATCTATGTTACAAAACACAGCCCAGAAGCATTGACCATGCACCAGTTCCTGGCACTGGCACAGCCTTTGTGGGGTTCTGCAGAAACAAATATTCAAACCAGAAATGTCTGGTTAGTAGAAAACCCTGAACTTACGGGCAAGACATTAATATCTGTATGTGTTGTCTTCTCTGCAGGGACATTTAAAAAATGAAAATCCCCTGCAGCCTTTTTCCTCCAAGCTTCAGTAACCTCAGTGCTCCTGAGAACAGCCCTGCTGCTGTGTAACACACTATGAACTTGAAAATGTTGCTTCATGTCTCCATGAGTGATACCTTGTCACATCCATGCAATCTCCAGTGAAGGAAAACCCACACCTTTCCAGAGTCCAGAACTGTTCTGTGACTGATTTTCAGATGGTGGTGATGAGGATGAGTTGAACTACTTTAAACTAAGCATCATCTCAACATCAAGAATTTGTTGAGAGTCCTTCAAGGAAGAGCAGATGGCTTGGCAGAGAAACACTGCTTACCTGAAAGTGCCCTCATAAGCTCTAAGAGCATCAGCTGCACTTCACTGGTCCAGAAGATGTCCTTGTACAAAACTCACACCCAATTCTATTTGTACAAGTCTCTTTCCTGAGCTGTGTTCTTCTATTTCTTGGTCAAGTGAAAAAAAACAAAAACTAACAGAATTTGTGAAATGAGCAAAGGGAAGCACTCATCTAAGTCTACTGTCCCACCAACAACAAAACTGAATTATGTGCCCAGCTCCAAAGACTCTTTTGAAGAAGGTATGTAAATATAAAGAGAATTGTATCCTATAGCCACCTTTCTGAGAAATCTGTGCAAGGGCGAGTGTAATCAAAATAAATTATTATTAATTTGAGCTATTTGGAGTTCTCTGAAGCTTTCCATAGCTTTTTGCAAAGCAGAGAGAAGACTTTGATTTGATTTTTGTGATCATGATCTGACACAGGTGAGTATTGGTAAAGCCACCTCTTGAAACAGGACAGGGCAAAAGACTCACTCTAAAGTCAACAAATCCCTCCCAGATCTCATTCAGAATAGCTCCCAGTAATTCACCTGTGATGTGCCATGTCTTTGTTCATTGCAGTCTCTAGGTCTTTCTAATACTGTAAAGAACTGTGAAGCATTTGCTGTAATTTTAGAGACTGTTATCATTTAACTACTCAGACTCTGGTGAGTAACTGGACTTTCTGGCTGACCAGAAAAAAGACCCAAGGTGTTACCTGGTTTGTCTGTGGACTCATTAATTGAGGGAGAGGTGAGAAGAGAACCATGAAATCCTGGTTTACAGGCAGGTGCTCCACACCACCAGACATAGTTTTTTTTCCTTTCAGAGGCTGCCAACCAAATGCATGTGCAGAAATAGTTCTACACATATCTGCCATGCATTCTCTTGGGTTGTCTCACTCTTTTTCTCTCTGAAACTCTAAAAGAAAAAATGCATTTGGAAGTGTGATGTGATTATGAAACATGAATTTCTGATTAGAAGTGTAATTACATTCCCTTTTGATGCCAGCCTATGGTGTTCACACAGGCCAGATCTTAACATGTGCAGTCTGCAACCTTAAACCTCACCAATTTCTCAACTGCCATTTGAAGGTAATAAAGGAAATCCGTGTTTTAATTTTTAATATTTTCAATGCCTGTTCTTACAGCCATTATGTATTTTGGGAATGAACAGCTGAATCCATCATCCTGTCTCCAGCTCAATCTCCAGAGGCATTTTACCTGAACCTTGATGCTTTTTCCTCCCTCCTACACAGACTTGCTCTATTTTCACTTTTTATAACCACACTATATATTACCAATAAGAACATTAACTCATAAAAACATTAACTCATTGAGGGAAAATTATACCATGAGAGTGCATCCAACTCTCTGTGTATTTTGACATTCCATTTAGCAAATTGTGTTATTATTTTAAGAGTGAGTCATCTCAGCTCTGAACCACTTCAAGGGAAGTAGGCTTGTGAAGAAGAAAATGTGAAGACAGACACACGTATTAAATCTGTTTTACATTGTGTTAGAACAGAGTGTCAAAACCCAGAGCTTCATCTCCCACATGAAGGACCTGGATGCTGAAATACCAAGGGGCAACTCTCATTGCAGGGCATTTGGTTGAACAGTAACTGGTGGAGTGGGTGCCTGCACTAGAAATGCCTCAAGAAATGCCAAACTGAAACCAAGGAGATGTGAACTAGAATACTTTTTTTAATGAAGAAATGAAACAGCAGAAACTGGTGGAAGTTTTGATGTTTCTTCTCAAACCCTGTGTTAGCAGTAGCACTGAACAGATGCCCCATGTCCCACAGAAGTGGCAGGTTTGGCACCTCTAAATGGTTAGCAAACTTAATTGTGGCTTCAAATGCAGTAATAGAGCAACCTTGTTTTGGCTGTAATTGGATCTGCAGTCGGCACCAGCTTTCCTTCCCTCACTGCCACATGGAGAACTGCAGAACAAGGTGCTGCACATGTTCCTGCTGAATTATACTGAGTCCTATTGGGGTGAGATTAAAATAGTATCAAAGGGAAGGGATGGAAAATAAGAATTAGGAATAGGGACAAACTCAGTGTTTTCCTGCAGTTCCAGTTTCACTGGCCAAATTGTTTGAGATTGAACTGGACATGAGTTCAAATAAAATAGCCACATTAGTTAGGAGAATTCCCAGTCTGTCTGAAATAACACCGTGCTCTGGACAGAAGATCGGGAGAGGCAGAAGGACTGGCATTGTCTGGAGAATAGACAGTCCTGAGATAGGCACAAACAAAGGAGAAGAACCCTTTAAATATACCACAAATACTGGGGAAGTTTTCTCCTTTTCCTCTCCTCTCCTGAGCCAATGAGGTTTCAGAAGATTTGGTACAGAGTGGGAGAAAACCCCTTCTTGTCAACTCACACTGCAAGTCTGCAACAACAGATCCACTTAATAGCCATAACAGCAATGCCTGTCTTGTGATTTGGATACAGAAAACAGCCACCTTAGGCAGGTCAGACTCTTCCCATTACAAGGGCATTTTCTGATGCTAGTAACTTTGCCATTTGAGCTGAAATTCCCTTTTTGACTCTGTCCCAGGCTAAGTCTGTCTGCAGTGTTGCCCTGTGCATTTATGCCTCACTGGGATGGCTGATTCTGATCCAAAGTAAGAAAAAAACAACTTATAAAATATTGCTTCAAAAACTTCATATCCCCTGAAAGGAAAAATTACATTAAAATAATCCTTGTGACATTTTTCCTGCCAGAGGAAGAGGAAAGCTCACTATGTGCAAGGTGGATGCTACTCAAAAAAATTTCTGATGGTAATGCAAAAGTGTTTCTCCTCAAAGTCAGCAATAGGCACAGGTAATGCTCTTGCCCAAATTCGTTTTAATTTAGTAACATTCTGACACACAATTATTTTCCTTCTCCCATTGAAACTAATGAGGCTTTTCAATTGAATTTATGGAGTCTCAAATCTTCTTGTTTGTATTTCTTTAGAATTCTACCTCCCTGTGACATCTCTTAAGGCACCAGGTATTACAATCCACTTATGGTATTTACTATTTGAAAGCCCATTTTTTATTCCTGACATTGATAAGGAGCTGATTATTCTTATTTTCCTTTCTCTCAGTACTTTTTTGCTTCATAATTTGAAACGATACTTACTAACAGTTTAGAATAAAACATGAAATTACCCCTGGCAGCACCTAGAGCAGAGCACGCAGAGGAGCCAGGCCATACTCTGAGAGGGTCCAGTTGACTCTGCAATTAAATGGTGTTGCCATGGCAATGGGGAGGCCCAGGGAGTAGCTGGGTACCACTAATTAAGGACAGCACAGCTGGGAGACAGCCATGGGTGACTGCTGAGCAGGAATCCAGCCTCCCCACCAGGACACAACAAAGCAGTTTATAAATATTAATAACCATTTGCAACACCTAATTGTGAGGAAGAAGGGGATGTCACAGGGAAAAATGAGGAAGGAAGAGGAGTGGGTATGGCAATGTCTGTGCAGGGCTACACAGCAAGTGATGGGAGAGCCACTGCACTCTGTAATCCCTCCTGTCTCAAAGCCATTGCCTCTCCAGATTTCATAATTTCTAAGGAGAGCAGGAGCCTTTGTGTCACCTGGCACTGATCTGAGGCTGCCCTTACTCAGGCTCATCACCTGGGGCTGGTCTGAGGCTGCTTTTGCTCAGATTCATTCCTCAAGCCGAGCAGAGTAAGAGACAAGACCTGCTGCTCATCCCATTAACAGCCATTAGTGTTCTGCAGCAGCAAAAAGCAAATTACTCTTCTCTCTCTGGCTCGCTGAGCCTGTGAGCTTGGCTGAAGGAGGACCTGGAGGATGGGACCTGCCCTTCCAGAGGTAATTTGGACTCAGTGACTAAAGCAGTAACACAGAGCAATTTGTCTTTGTGTGGTAGCACTGTCCCATTTGTATGAGCAGGTCTTACAGAATGAAAAATGATGGTTTATTCTCATTTTAGTAAGAAAATTCCCTCTTCTCATCAGTCTTTTATAACACTGTAACAGAACTTCAGGAGATAAAGCTCGGCTAACAGCACCTGGTAGAAGTCCTTCAGAGGAAAGAAATAAGTTCCAGTGGCTTTTTGATTAAATTCTTATGAACAGAAATGAAAAATAATACAGTTTCCTGATACTTTGATATCAGTAGTGGCTCTACTGGTTATGGGAAGGATATTCCTGTCAGAAACATTTCTGCAGCTCTACTCTATGCAACTCATTTTACCTCTCCACCACTCCTCCCAAATATGAGAGAGACAGCCTAGATTATTCAAGCAGCTTAGATTTTAAAAATGAGACCTTACAGAGTTTCAACTACTGAGCCAGCTCATAAATCCAGCATTTTAGGTGGCAGCCCTTGGCAGGGAACAACCACCCCATTAAATCATGCTGGGCAAGAAACTGTCATTTCAGTGAATCATGAGAACTACTAATTCTATTATAATGTGTGTGTGTGTGAGGAAGGTAATTCAGGAGGAGCTTTAGTTCCATCTTTATGGCACCCTTCAGAAGATTATGGTCCTGGCTGCCTTTCCCTGTTGTCTGTCCAATTTCCAGAGTGACTGTTAAAAGTTTCAGCAGCGGCAGTTAATGAAGACAAGCCAAGTAAAAACCTTTGGAAAACTCATTCCTGTTTTGCTGCTCCCCTGGCTGCTGGCATTAACATCCCCCCTCCCTGAGTGTGCATTTACAAATGGGAGGCAACACAGAGGTCCCAGGGCTGTGGTACCTTCATGGTCTTGTACAGACTCATCTGAAGGTGGTTCAGGAAAAGCAGATGAGCACCCAAGGAGGGAACTGGCTCACCTGCCTGTACACACCCAGGAGATGAGCTCCTGCTTACACACAAGCTCTCTGTATTATTTACAGAGGAAAGTAAGCCAGGACTGCATTTTATATTATTAAGTCCTCTTTGAATTTTAAATTAGAAGCCTTTTTTTTTTCCTAATGCATATGATCACAAAAATGACAGTTAATTAGAGAACAAGCACTGTTAACTATCAACTGAAATTCTCACAGTCCAGTGGCTAAAAAATTCAAACATCAGTCTGCCCTAAAAACAAATTCAAGAGCAGAGCAAACAGTTCTGTCTGAACACTACACACAGAGCCAAGTTTTTGGTAGGTTCTGATTGTAAATATTTAATTCGCACTCAATTGTTATTTGGTGAGAGATATGGCTGTAACTTCTATTTGACCTTAGTCATTCTGAGAGACATAAATGCATGTGAAAGATTGGAGAAATTTTGCCATCTCACCATTGCACATAAAATACATAAGACCTCTCCCAGATCAAATACCTTTGCACTTTTAAGAGACACTAAATGGATGCAGACAGATTTGATATATTAATCCACCTGAAATAATACACGTTACATAATTTAGTATTAGCACATTTAATGGGAAACTGCACAAGTCCAAAGTGTTGGTAATTTCAGGCCCATAATTTAAAAGTACCTGGTTTAATTCAGTGTAAAGGAAGAGATAAAAAGCAAATTTGTTCTTTCCTCCACTAATGAAATAGTACTTCAATGTAAGGTGCAATAAAGAAAAAATTTGGCTCCACTCAGAGCAGTCTGTGTTTGGAAATGGCATATGCTGTTCTCGATTCATAAAATCTTGCATGTGTTTGGGTACTAAAGAAGAAGTGAGTGCTGGGTTTTGTCACCAGTGTTTGTGAGACAACTTTCTCTATTTTTGCATTAGCAGATGTAAATTGCTGGAGGCAACTATTAAGCAGAAGTAAACATGTGTTGCCTTTTAAACACTGTCACTGCTATCACAGACCAATAGCATGATAATAAATATGGCCAATGGGGCTTTCTTGGATTTTTAAAGTCCATTTTCAAAGTACTGCTCCTTGTGTCCTGTGTTTTTTCCTCTGTGGTCCCCTGGCAGGTACATACAGCCCAGTTAAACCGTGGGGCAGGGAGCTGCTCCCTGGTACACTGTGCTGTGTATTTCTGCTAGCTCCCCCTCACCCCTGCTCGTGAGACAATTCACCACCATTTTACTTCCCCTCATAACAAACCAGAAGATGATCAGAATAACACCTGATTGAGCCATACAAAGATTAAGGACAGGCTTGCACTTTGCAGTGGAGCACGGTAAAACCAGTTTTAGGGAATCTGTGCTTGTGCCTAAGAAGCTGCCACAAGCAGTTTGGCCCAGTATGTGGTGCTGTGTCAAAACACAACTCAGGTCCAAGGAATCAGGGCTGATTAGGGGCACTTACCCTAGCATAGCTATTTTGCCCCTGGTTTTGGAGCTGACTTGCAGCCTCCCCATAGGCTTGCTAAGAACAATGTGCAGAATTCCCTGCTCAAGGTCACACCAGAAATCAATGGCAGAAGCATGAAAAGAGCCCAACTGTCTTTAATTCATCCCAGTCATCAGATGTTCTCCTTCCCAAGCACAAACACCTCCTTTCCCAGCACACATAAAGTGTTGGAGAAGCTGCACAACTTGTAACACAAGCAGAGAAAAAGCAGCACAGGCAAAACTAAACCACCAGAGCATCACTCCACCAACAAACTGTCCTGGTCAAGACTAGAGAAAATCTGGCCCTTTGCCTCTATCACCACGATGGACCTGCACAAATAAGTTACACCTGTATTAAACTGTGGAGAATTTTATTTAATAAACAGTTTTTACTTGACTACACACATCCACATTTGCTGGTGCCAGAGCCCTGAGGGGCAGCCCCTGCTCGGGGTGGAACAGCAATAAATTTTAAGTTTCCCCAGTCACTGCTGAGTCTCCACTGGAGATCCTTCACTTCTGTGACCAGCAGCAAGATCTGACTCTTAATGCAGGAACTAGTGACACTTAATGCCTAGAAGGAGAAATCCAGTTATCTGCAGCCACTGAAATAACACTGTGCAGCTTGTCATACTCAGTCCAATTTGTTCCACAGTCTCTCAGAGACACCAGGGAAATACTCCATTCTCCACTTCAGCAAGCTTCATCTACAGTATATTGCTTCCTAAACAGTTGCTACAGTGGTGAAGAAAAAGAATAGAGGCTTAAAACAAAACTACAGGCTTTCCACCATGACTGCCACCAATTTCTATTACTGAATTTAAATCTAAAGCCATTTTCTCTTTGAGATAATTGCCAGTTTCTTCTGCTTTCTCAAGCTGCTGCTTCGGTACAATTGTGCACTGATTTATACTTGCTTTTGACTTCAGTTGCTTAGGTGTAAGTGAGGGAAAAAATGGCTCTAAATTTTGCTGCTTTAAACATTTCTTGAATCCATAGATAACACAGACAGACTGACTTTCTAAGTTATTATCATCTTTGTTTCCCTGAAATCACAGTAGTTGAAACCATTATGTTTTTTTTTTCCATGCACAAACAAAATTCATATCCTTTCAGCTTAAATTATTTTTAGATGGTGAGATGCAGGAGTAAATACAATGACAAAGCACAGTGGGTTTCTTTTAATACACTTGGAGCAAAACCAAGATGGAGCTGTTTGCAGCATGCAGCAGACTCCCAGAAAATTGCTCTCACAGTAGATGGCAGTTGTAATAAATTTCCATGCCTCCAGCCAGAACATCCAAGCTCTGATTTCTCTGCCCCAAACCAGCAGAGTAAGAGGGAGTTCTGATGAAAGGCTCTTTTTGGGACTGTTTTTCTTCAATTCATTGCCACTGACAAAGAATTCCTCCTGATCTTGTAAAAGCTCTTTGTGAGAAATTTGTTTGGCAGCTGCTGGCATGGAGGGAAGCAAGAATGACTCTCCCATTCTGCAAAAACACCTCAGGGCTCTTGTGAACAGCACCAGGACTTTCTGAAGACACTGTGAAGATAACAGAGCACTTCCAAGGGTGATTACCACAGCAAGAGTGAACTGGATGAACACTCAGGAAGAAATGACCAAAGGAGCCATCCAATTTTTTCTTTTGAGTATTTTGTTTCATAAATCTTCAGATAAGCCATCACCTTTTCCATTTCAGAAATCAAATCTCAACTTGGTTCTCCTTGCCAGTAACAAAACAAAAGATGCTCTGTGTCTGCCCAGAGAGCCCATCACATGGCCTGCAGCTATGCCATCTCTTCTGGCTGCTCAGACTGAAAAAGGAAGAATTAGAGCACAGAAGAAATGCTTTTGATGATGTGCAAACCCCAGAAGAATCCAGACCACACTAATTTAAGCTCTCTGTGCTTACAAGGAACAGGTCTCACTGTGGGTAGTTACAAACTAGAAGAAAGGGTTCCTTCAGAGGGAAGAATTTAACAGCTTCTTCCCTGAAGGGTCTGTTAAAGTCATGTTAAGAAAAAGGAGAAATCAATAAATAGACTTGTTGGAGGAGGAATTCCAAAGCTATGGTCCTGCTGAGACCAGTCCTGCCCTAAGGAGCTTAAAGGTGGACCCAAGGTAAGGACTCTGAGCTCAGGAATACAGTGAGTTTTGACTTCACCCATGAAGTCATCTTAAAAAAGTAAATATATTTGAATGTTCCCTATTGTGACTGGATGTATGGGTTTGGTGAACTTGCAGTGTCCCTGACTGGAAGTCTGAAGAGTGGATCTTCACCTGACATCAGTCACACCCCTTGTGTGACAGCCTTTCCTTTCTTACTAACACTGCCTGTGCTGCTCCTTACAGTGCTGATCCCACTGTAAGTATTTCAAACCCATTTGTTTTGTTCATTGTTTTTTTAACTGAATGGAAACATGGAAAAAATACCTAAACCCACAAGAAACCAAGCTTTCCACACTGTCACAGGGCCCAGTGCTGAGCTGCAAGCGTCTGCCTGCCTGGGATGGACTCCTCCAGCCCTCCACATTAGCAGGCAGCAAATGTGCCCTGAATGTGCCATCTGGCACAGCTGCTCCATGCTTTCTAATCCCCCTGGAATAGCATTTTCCACACAACTCCTATCACACACTGAACAATCTCTGTGTATTTGCAAAATTTGTCAAATTAGTTTGACATCTCCTGCAAGAAACCTTTATTATCAAAACTTGGCAGAAGAGGAAGACAGGGCTTGCTCCTGATCTAATGATTTCCCTCCCCCTTCAGGTAAATTCTTACACTGGGAGACATTTGCATCTCAGACCTGATTTTTCCTGTATACTGATCTCATTCTGTGCAAAAAACATCCAGCACAGCATTGCATAATAAAGGAGAAAATGTTGGTTTTCTCCTCTATCCGAGCTGTGCTGAAGGCAGACAAGTTTACAGCAGCCCTTTCCTCTGCACCTCTCCAAGTATCTCCCTGATTTATGGCACAAAGAAGCTCCAAGTCAGAGCTGATTTAACTCCCTCTGCTCTGGCAAAGCTGCAGGAGCCCTGGCAGCAGCTGGAGCTGCAGAGCTGTAACCAGGGCTGCTGTTCCTCATCTCTATTTCTGATTTTTCCATGCATTGAAGTTGTTTCCTGCTGGGCACATCTGCTGCATTTATGGCCTCATTCTAGCACTGTGGAGAAGACAGGACTGTGTTTTCCTGAGCAGGAATTACTAAACTCTGGCTATGAGTAGAGGCAGAACGTGTGGCCTCAGAGTGAGAGGAGCCTGGTGGGGGAGCCTGACCCCAGTGAGCTCACAGCTGCTGCTCAGGGAACTTTGACTGGCAGATTTTGCTATGTAGTCCAGCTTAGGAGCAAAGAGGTGAGATGAAAATGAGACAAATTTATGGGTTTCCACAAGTAATTATAAGGTTTTCCTAGACAGCTCAGTTACATAGGGACATCCACTTATGGACACTTTTAATCCTGTAGACCAGGAGCAAATTTTCTGGAGGCCACATATTACCCATTTTTTTACAGAAGAGTTGTGCCTCAAGCAGAAGGAACAAAACAGATCCTGTGATTAACCTGCTGGTAATTTAATAAGGAAAGCACAACTCTTGCTACAGACTCTTGTCAGGATATTGCCATGTGCCTCATTGCACCACCTCTGGAATTCTCCCATGTACCACTGTCAGTGGGGATGGCAATGTCCACATGGGCAGGAATTATTTTTTATTTGTGATTACATCACACTGTTCTCAAGGATGTCCCAGCTGTGGTGTGGTCTGTGGCCTCAACAGCTCCTCCAAGGATGAGCTTGTCTTCAGCACCCCAATTTCCTCCTTATCTCAGCAGCATGTTTAAAAGTAACATTTGTGCACTCGGCTGAACTGTTATAGGAATTCTTTTATTACTTCTAAGCCCAGCTATTTGCAGCTCCAAAGCTTCTCTCACAACAGTAAAAGGCTTTGACAAAATAATGTGGAATTTCTGGAGTAGGCTCCAACAACACAGTTTCTTCTTTTCATCTTCTATTTCAAGGAAGAGTGATAGCAAAAGTTAAATGCTATTTTTCTGTAGTGCTGTTTGATTGAGAGATTAAGGCTTGAATTTCTAAATTGAAGAGCAATTCTCAATGGAGATGCAATATTTATCTTTTTTAAAGACAAGGTGCCCCTGAAATTGCAATCTGGTGCTCTTCAGAAGTTTTAAATTTTAGGAACTTATAGCTTTTTACCTTAAAAAAAAAAGGAGTTTTTTTATACTACATGTGCCTAACACAGAATACATGCATATTTCAAATCAAAAAGGTAACCCATATAATCTTCAAGCAAGGCAACTCTTCCAGCCACCAGCAGCCTCCCAACAAAGCAACTGCTGATGTTATTTCATGGCCACCTCCCCTCATAGCATGTAAATCCTGTTATATGCAGTTGTACTCCCCGTTCTCAAACCAAATCCTTTCCACTTCCAGGTCATCCCAATTCTGCTGTGTAGCAAAATGGAATGGGGGGATAATTATGAGGCAGACATTTAGAAACAGTCTTAAATCTCCCAGACATCACCTGCACGAGGAAACACCACTCTGCAGCATCATCATGCCAAAGGAATTCCTCTCTCCTCCCCCAGTGCCCAGAAAAAACGAGATTTCTTCCTGCAGATTCCTCTAGGGGTCGGGAAGTGGAAAATGAACTGTTTTCCATCAGGCTGTGAGGGGCGATGTGCTGTTGGATTACAGGGCCTCAGAGAGGGGGCTGGAGCTAGAGCAAACACACGGCCAGACCAGCATGATCAATCCGTGCGTTCTCCGTTTATTATCACGAGATGGCTGGTTGTATAGAAGCTGAGATAGTTTACAGTAACAGGTGTCTTCTGATTGGTATACCAGCTGAAAGGAATGCAAACATTTCTACTGTTAAGGTAGCTACCGTGCTAATCATGCAATTGTTCTATCTAGAATTAAAACACACCTTAATAAGAATTTCTGACTGCGCCACGGGGCCTAGCCACTCTTACACAGGCCTGAGTCCGAGGCCTATTTCCCAGATAGCTCAAAAATTACTACAGTGATGTGCCATCAGCACTGCACTGTTCTGTTTTTCGAGTTTATTTGATTGTTCTATTTTATTAAGGCATTTCTATGTTAATTAGTTATAAAACGGTTTGCCCCTGTGT
>VWZV01016790.1:80351-102191 GCA_013397155.1 Irena cyanogastra
AGCAAGCCAAACCACGCACCTGGCTGTTTCTAGCAAGCCAAACCACTCACCGTGCTGTTTCTAGCTAGCCAAACCACACACCTGGCTGTTTCTCTCTGCCACGCTGCCGAGTCTCTGATCCCGGCCTGCCGGTCCCCGCCGCTCCACAGCCGACCGGGAAACGCCGCGCAGGTGGGCGAGAGAAACGCCACACAGCACCTCAGCTTCTACACAGAAAACCAGCAGTGAAGCTCGAGTTTTTCACCTGAAGAAGCTCAGAGCTGTGTGCCCTGGCCCAGCTGTACCTGGGCCTGCTGAGCTGCAGAGCCACAGCCCTGAGATCCCCGGGAGCAGAGACCTCCCTGGCCCCCTTGGGAAGAGTGGCTTGGGCTCAGAGGCTGCAATTACAGCTCAGCGTGACTGATCCTCACCACAGCAGACCTCGAGACACACAGACCTGTCAGACTCATCACCTGTCACCCAAACAAATGCCAGTGACCTGCAGGCAGAGCTCCCCTCACCCAGCAGATTAATTCATTATAAAATAGCTGCTCTGATGGTTGCAATTAACTCATGGGACTGTCAGAGCTTTCAAAAACATAAGTCAGGCTAGAGAGAGGGGGAAATGACAGACAACAACAGGACCCCAGATATTTCAAATGGGAATAAAGGGTTTCATCCTTATTCATAATAAAATAATGTCTGTCTGGAAAGCACTGTGACTATTTATATTAAATGTTCTGTTAAACTCTGTATAAAGCACCTGCTCCAGGCCATAGCAGCTTGCATCCTGATTTGGGCAAAGGTGGTGTTGTCACCCTCATTTTACAGATGCAAAATACAGTCACAGATAAGAGGTGCCTTTACAAAACAAGCACGACAAACACTTGTACAGAATTTCAGCTCAGATGGTATATGGGAATGTTTAACTGAGAGCCTTCTCTTTCCTGTCAGTGAATTTCCCAAATGCATACACCCAGATTCCTGTGGCTTTCACTGGATTAACAGATTTGGATTCCTTCTGTTTCTACCAAATTACATAGGCTTCCCACTTACAAGAAAATCCACCAAGGCTCTTAGAAGTTATTTCTCTCTCTTTCCATTTCCTTAAGGGAACCTGACTGGAGGCATCAAATACAAAGGCAGTTCTTCTGGGGACTTTCAAAGTTGCTTTCATGTCTGCTGCTCTTTGTGCTGAAGTCAGAGCTGAATTGCTGCTGGCACGGGAGGGTGGGCAGAGCCTGGATGTGGGCAGAGCCTGGATGTGGGCAGAGCCTGGATGTGGGCAGTGTGGAGGTGTTCCAGGCACTTTCCCTGCACAGAGCAGGCAGGATGCAGGCAGGAGGCTCCTTGCCTCCTTTCCAGGCAGGCAGACTCCAGGGAGTGGCTGATTTCCACTGCCCCAACAGCATATTCTGAGAGTCATGTCTCTGCTGTGACTGCTTGCACCACGGAAGCAGCAGATAAGTATTATAGGATAGAAATTAGATGAATCATATGTTGTTTTTTTTTACTGAGTAGAAGAAGTAGCAGCTCTGCTCTCATTTGGTCCCACTGATATTGGGTAAGGTGGCTGGACAGCCTGGACTGCTTTTGAGGGACTCCACTGCAAGGCATCACAGGTCTGCTGGAGCAGGAATTTATAAAGCAGGCTCTCCATGCTAAGTAAAATTATAACAACATCTGGCATTCTGCCTCTAGCACAACCCAAAACGAAGTCTCCTAAACTGATACTTCAGAGGGCAGCAGAATAAATAAACCCCTTAGCAATGTGTCTAGCCAACCATACAATGCTTTACATGAAGAAAAACATCTTTCCTGAGCCCAATAGGAAATCATTTTGTGCCCCGAAGCGTGAGATTTGTTTACCCTTAACTTAACATACATAATGCTAGTTCTGTCTTTTTTGCAATGAAATTATCCATTCTCCTTATAAATCTGGCTCTTCAGATTCCCCTGAAGAAGCTTATGGCATAGGCTGGAGAAATAAACCACTGGAATGAAACTGTGAGGGAAATTACTGCTATTCCTTCTAAACTACCTGTACATCCATAGAGGCTGGACAAAAGTTCACACGCCCAGGTGAGCACTCAGCAGTATTTTGCTGCTGAGTGGCCCATTAAAGTACTGGCTAAATAACAAGATATATTTCATATTTAATTCTCCTTGAAATGCAGCATGAAAAGTGCAAATCAGAAAAAAACTGAAAACATGGGTGCTTTTCTTCTCATATTCCACACAGTTTTGGAGGCTGAGGTTAGAAATGCCATGGACACTTCAGACAGACAGACAGACAGACATCCTTGGTGCAGGGGGACACCCCCCTGGGGACCCTTGTCTTGTGGGGTGGGTCAGATTCCATTGCACATTTTAAAGACCTATATTTTCATAGAGGAGACATTGCTCCTACAGAACAACTGGGGCCTTCCACTACAAGGTTCCTTTCCAGAAGTATGGATTTACACCCAAAGATTAATTTTTCTGAAATCAAAACTCATGTGCTCTTTTTCTCTTGGAGAAGCTGCTTGCAGAGGTGAAAGACCTTCCTTTTGAAGGCTCTCCAGTGAGAACTGAAAGCATCACTCCAGAGAGGCTGGGTGCTGCTAATGCACAGCTGATACACCCCTCAGTATTGACGAGAACAATGTTTGCTGAAGGCCATAACAAACATCTCTCATATTCCATGCAAACAGCAGTGCAAGAGAGCAAACAGTGTGGTGAGAACAGCACAGCTTGTCTTTTTCCTTTCTTGTGCCTGTGGATGTGCTGTGGCTGGCTGTCTCCATTACATCCCTGGTGTTCAGTCTTGCCAGAACTCGTTGCAGTTCCCGTTTGTTGCAGTTCCTGTTTGTTGCAGTTCCTGTTTGTTGCAGTTCCCGCTTGTTGCAGTTCCCAGTGACATAATTTCCTTTACAAATACGGACTGCACTGTAGAAAGACCCCCCAAAAAAGTTACCTAATCATCAGCTGAGGTAGTGCAGAGACAGTGGGGGGTCACAAGGACTGCTGCAGCCTCCTAAGGGTAAACTCTCCAGGCTCCTCTTCACAGTTAATGAAGAAGGACTGGCCCTCCAAGAGAAGTCTGAGGAGCTAAATTGGGCTCTTGCTCTGAGGTGCAGGAACTTGATCATTAACTCTAACAGGGCCCAGATACATCAGGTGCAGTGAACAGGAGCCTCACAGCCTTCACTTGGCTCAGGTCACTCACCAAGTTCATGTCTGGATACAATCCAGAGCATGCAAAGTTTTGAGTCTGGGTCCTACACTGACTGTGACCTTCAGACCATTTCAGAAAGGGATTTAGGACACTTGAATTGGGTGGTTTTTTTAGCCTATTGCAAGCCAACCCCAGTATGTCTATTTTTTTTGGGGGGGGGGGAGTTAAATTTAATTTTTAATTTTTAATTACTTCTCATCTGGTTGGGGTGGACTGAACTGCTCACACAAGCACCTGGGTGCCAGCAGTGGTACAGGGCAGGTGAAGGCTCAGTAGCAGCTTTAGAGCACCCTAAAGCAGTTAAAAAACCTGCAGCCTCAGGTACTGGAAGTCAGATAATATCAATATCCCCCTTCATTTTTTTGCTGTCATGATCATTTGGATCACTGTATCCTTAAACCAGCCTCCACCAGTCATTCTGCTGAATCAAGAAAGGGAATTTCAGAGAAAGACAGCCAATATCAAAAATTCATTATTGCTAGAGGATAAATTCTATAACAAAGGCTTAAGGTGGGATACAAAGCCTAGATGGGGAGAGAATGTCTCTACTGCAGAGCCTGTGCACTGGGAAAGCCAGATAAAGGCTGGGAGAAGAACACCTTATCCTTTGTTCAACACAAGGCAAACTATTGGCTTACCCTCCTCTCCATGTCAGCTTTTACAACAAAACCCAGCCAACCAAAACCACACCAAAAGCTGCTCTCATGCAAGAATTTTTGTTAGAAGTGTTTGTATGTTTATCCCACTACAAATCAGCAAGATCACAGCTAAGCTATCACAGCCAGCCAACCCAAATCATAGCTCAGCCACTCACAGGCACCTCAAAGGAGGAAATAAAGACAATTTTCAAAGAATCAGTCATCTCATTAATTCAAGGTTGTTATATTATGTAAATATACATCACAGAAGGATAAAGCCTTAAACTTGTTAACATTCACTCATGCAAATATTGACATCCAATAGGAGCACTCCCCTGAGAAAGGGTAAGTGTACACCTGAGTCTCTGTGGACTTTGGGCTTAGATTTCTTGAATAAATAGCTCTCTGAAAATTATTCATTTTGTTATATATTGCATAATCTGTAGGAATACTGATACAATAATATGAATATTACTGAAATACTGATTTTCTAAAATATTCAGCTGGTCCCCTATTACAGGTGAGGGATAAGACAGATACTCATAAAATGAACTCAGGGAACAGGACAAACAGTCACATTATAACAAATGTTATTTGTTCCCTTGGAGTAATCAAGTTTATTAAAAACAAAGGCTGGTTAATATTTTATATTTGCAAACATCTTTTCTCACCAATGCCCTAAGGCATTTTGCAAGCTACGTGCAGACAACATTTTAAGTGCAATCCCTCCTCCTGTACACCCCAGCTGCAGAGTGCTCAGCTGAGTACCCAGCTGCCTCCCACACACGGGCAGCCCCTTGTGAGGCAAAAAATAAACCCATTAAATTTCATCTAAATACTACTGCTGACACACAGGCTAATTCAAAATTGAAAGCCTGGTCGAAAACCCCAATAGCTGCTCCTGCTGCAGTGAAGGGAGGCAGGAGGAGTGGGTGGATGTGCTGGTGTCTGCCCTGGAGTGCACACATGGACACTCAAAGTGATGGCCTGGGAGGAGACAAGGTTTGGAGAAGAGGCAGAGACATACATTCAAGCTTTACATTTGCTAGACTGGGACACCTTCCGCTATCCCAGATTGTTCCAGCCTGGCCTTGGACACTTCCAGGGACAGGGCAGCCACAGCTTTTCTGGGCAACCTGTGCCAGGGCCTCCCCACCCTCACAGGGATGAATTTACTCAGTACCCCATGTAACCCTGCCTTCTGACAACTTAAAACCATTTCCTCCTGTCCTGTCACTCCATCTCTTGTCCAAAGTCCTTTTCCAGCTCTCTTGGAACACTTTTAGGCACTGGAAAGGGCTCTAAAGTTTCCATGGAGCCTTCTCTTCTCCAGGTGAGCATCCCCAGCTCATCCTGCTTCCACAGGTGCTCCAGCCCTCTGAGCATCTTCGGTTTGCAAACAAAGCACCACTAGAGGACAGTGGAAGCTCAGAAATGCGTGGCAGAACCCGTGGTGCTGGGAAATAACCCGGAGATTTGGAGAGGTTCTCTGCAGGAAATTCAGTCTGTAAACAGCTGCCCACGCCTGTTTCATCCCGAGAGCAGCAGGTACATCCAGCCAGAGATTCCCGGGGGGACGGGGGCACCTGCACAGGGCATGTGAAACGGGCTGAGATCAATGGAAATTGAATTTGGAAATTGAAAGCTGCCCCCACCCAGCCCATCGCCAAGCAGCAGTGGCAACCACTGCAGTCAGTGCTTAGAGCCCGATGGGTGTGCCACGCTGAAATGTGATTGTTGTGACTCAGAAAAAAAATTAATCAGCTAGCAAAAGAGGTGGCAGCTGTTTCTCTGATTCCATTTACAGCCAATTTGTAGTGTTTACCTAATAGCTTAGAAACATTTCCAAACGCAGCTAAGAACACCCTAGCTAAGAATACCCTAGTGTTTCAGAGACTGGTAAGCAAAAGTAGGTTCAATTTTATGTGACCAACTCTACTGTTTCTTGCTAAACAGCAGGGATACAGATAGAGGGGAAAAAAAACAAAGGAAAAAAGGAATATAGAAAATCTCTCTTCTGTATTGCAGAGCATATTGCATAAACACATTCTGGCCAGATCTGTTTGCATGAAAGGCTTTGTAAAGGATTCACATGATTTAAAAGGAGTCATAGAAGATGTAAAAGATGACAGGCATGCCAATTAACTGTGATCCAGAAGGAAGTACTTAGCTAGAAAACACTTCACATATTTAACTCTCCAGCAATTATCCTAGGTTTAAGAGTGCAGTTATCCTAGGTTCATCACATAAGTGACATTAAGAGACATTCCTTTAGTGGCAATGTGACATATCCTTCTCCTTTAGGGTGGTTCTAGCTTGAGACCTCCCATGGTTTTAGCCAAACTTTGTTGCCACCTCTATAATTTCTAATTCTGCTCATGTTTCTCCCATTAATTTAGGACTAACTTACTGCTTGCAAGGCAAAATATGTGTGAAAATACATCACGGGTGCCACAGCACCTTTCACGTTTCAATGTGCTGGATGACTTCACAACCAGCATCACAATGAAATGGCTGAATTTGGTTTTACAGCTGTGGTCACCTGCTGTCCAGGGTGGGGATGATCTTTGTAGCACAGAAGCTTTGTGTGAGTGGCAGGAGACAGAGCATGGAATCCTGTCTTTAGATGAGCTCTCTCACTCCCTGGTGGAGGTTTAATTAATATGAAGGAGGTTTAATATACATGGGAATAGTTCTTAAGAACATTTCTCCACTCTTTTACTGTCAGTGTATGGATCAGCCTTCCTGCTCTCCCCATATCGTTCTCAGACATGGAACAAAATTTTAAAACCCTGTCATGATATTTTACCTTTTAATTAAGTACAGGGGGCCAGAAGCCCTGGGGCTGGGCTGGGTGTGCTGGCACAGCCCCTGCTGAGCAGGACAGACCCAGTTTGCAGTGGTGAAGGGCACCGTGCCACTGCTCCGTGCCCATACCCCGCTGGGAGCACAGGCCAGTCCTCAGACTAAGTTTTGCCTTGGGAGGTGTGGAAAGAGTTTGGCAGCTTGTTCCAGTGTCCCAACCTTGCTCTCCCTCACGTGGAATCACAGCAGACATCCAGAGCAGCAGAATACCTGCCAGTTTCCATCGGCTGAGCAGCTCCCTGTTTGGCACACAGCAGCTGGATGTTCCTGGCAGGGTGGGAGCCCTGGGGGGCGATTTTCAGCCTTCTCGAGTCACAACGCTGCTGTCAATGAGATAATGCCCACGGGGAGAGCAGTGAACAGCTCCCTCCCTGTGTGGAGATGAAGCACTGGAAGATGTACAGAGAAATGTGGCATGCCTTGATAGCTGCAGATTGAAACATGGACTCTTAAAATTCACATCCTGCAATCCTGCAGCTCTCAGGGTTGTTCATGGTGAAGACAGGAATAAATGTAGGAAAACAAAGCAAACCAAAGTGAAAATTGGAGGGCAAATGGACTTTTTTTTTTTTCCTTCAAAAGCACTGTTTACAGAGCAGAAGGTCAGAGTCATGACCTCTGGACAAAAACACCTGCCATATACCTAAACAATGGCAATGGCTTGGTTTTCATACTTAATATGGCTTGTGAGGGGTGAGTGAAGATACACAGCCCAGCCCTGTGCAGTCAGGGGTTCACCTGATTCAGATCAGCCACTGCCTGTGCCCTGTTGTCTGCAACAGCACAGGAAGAACCAGGTATCTGTTTAGTTCTGCTGTAGCATCACACAGACAATACCCTTTACAGTGCATAATGGGGAGCAGGAGCTCTGTATCTTCTCTGCAGAAAGGTTTGGATTTTGAGGACCTCTACTCAAAGCAAGGTCATTAAAATGTCAGTCCTTTATGCTCTTGAAACCCACTTAAAGCAGTGGAAGAAGCAGAATACACAGTGTGCAGTGTGTTGGTTTAAGAAATCTAAACTTAGGGAAACATCTGAAATTCTGACACTCTGTGGTCCTGAAACATATGTTCAGGGGATTATTTCAAGTGCTTCCCCAAATTGAGGAAACTCTCTCTGAGGCAGGAGTTATCTGTGAAATGCTCAACATAGTCTTCATGACTAAGAGATTGTAAGGCTCAGAAAAAAATAAGAATGAAAGGAAAAAGAAAAGCAATCTATGTTCATTTTAACTCCAGTACACTATTAGTCAAAATTCCTAAGGCAATCTCTGTTTCCACACATCTGTAAATTGTTTTCAATTTCAGTGGCTCTAGCAAGGACTGTGAAACTTCCAAGTGATGACTGGGAAGCCTGCCTGTGTGTCTCACATCACAGCAGAGCCTTAATACTTCAATTTCTGTGACCTTTCCAGCATCCTATAGAGGGGTATTATCCACTGGAGAGAACTGAATAATGATCCTCCCTGATCCCCACTGTTTTTTCCCTTGCAAAATTATCTCTCCACTAATCCAGATGGTGCAAAGGAGCCTGATGAGAAAGGCCTGGCTTTGAGTGTGGATGTCAGAGGACATGCCCTGCCTGTCTGTGAAACTGCAAATGAGGCAGATGTTTGTCATTATTGCCCACTCTTGAAGTACCAGCATTTCTTCCTCGCTAAGCACCTGCTGCAAGCAGTAATCAGGCATCACCTTCTCCTCTTCCAATGGCCACTCAGGCGTGTAATAAGTTGAATTTCATCTTGCTGATGAATCTTATTTTAGTTGTTGGGCATGACAGGGCATTTCTTTACTACAAAGTGAATGGAGACATCTGGCTTTGGCAGGGTGACTAAAAATCAGCTATGTCTGACCAGTGTCTCTCCTGTTTCACCTTAATTTGCTGACACTGGAGCCAGCCAGGCTTGCAGGCTCAGGCAGCAAAGCAGACTGCACAAGTCAGGCTTTACAGCTGCCCTGTTTTGCCTAAGACAGCTTTATCTCCCGTGGTGTAAAATGCTTTACAAAGGTGTTTCCTATGTCACTTGAATGGTGCCAGTGCTGTTTCACCCACTAAACCTGTAAGCACAGGGAAGATATTCCCATCACAGCTGCCAGCACTCCTGAGAGCCAAACAAGCACCCAGTCCAGCCTTTCCTGCCCCCTTGTCTCAGCTCTGCACTTATGCACAGAGGCAAGAGAGTGCTCTGATTCCAGAGTTTGCACTTGTTTATGTTGCTGCACCAGATAAAGGATTGAGAATCAGCCTCATAATCTGGGGTTAGTGCTCAGAGACTGCTGCTGTTTCATCCACTCTGTAATAGCTTTCTTCCTTCATGATGAGTTATTGCACTCCTATTTTTGGCTTTCCTTTGGAAAGCTGGCACAGAAATATTGGTTGGCAGACACAGGCCTGCCCTGGCAATCTACTGTTTTGGGGGTTGTTTGCTTTTAACTAATTCATTATATTCCTGTACTGCAACATATATCACTTGTTTTACCTTCCAGCTCAGAGTGTTTATTAGACAACTGCTCTCAGGAAGCTTCCCCAAGACAAACACTTAACCCTCAGGCTCCTTGGAATGCCTGGCAGTCTGCATGACTGAGCACTAGAAAACAGAGGCAGCTCAAGTACAGCAATGCACACAATTAATAATACTTTGCTTATTAGTGAAAACTTGCACAAACATCAGTGCTTTAACACGGTTTCATCTCTGAAGTAACATGGGCTCGTTACAGAGAGATTTTTCAGATTAAGCCTGGGCTTTGCTGGCTTCTCTTTCTTCTCTAATGTGATTGTTCTCATGACCCTCATGTATGACAGTAATTTTAATGCTGGTACCCCTTCCATTGCAGAAGGTAATAAATGCTGAAGATATTTAAAGATATCACCAGTCAGCCCTGATTCTGGAGCCATGAAGAATGTTCCTTGAAATCCAACTCCAGCAATTTCATGTTGGTGCACTGTTCTTCTCATCAGGGAGATTTGGTGGGGTCCCCTTGGCATTGCTGTTCCTGTAAGGAACAGTAATCCTGCAGATACCATTTACTGATCTCAGAACAACCCTAAGTGTCTGTCAGTTCAGGTGCAGGCTGAGGGAAAAATACTCTTCAGAATACTGGAAAGGCATTAGAACTTCTTCTCCATTAGTTGTCATACAAATTGTGTTCACAAAATTAGTCTAAGTTCAAGGAACTTCCTGCAGCAAGGGGATGGTGATTTATAAAGACATGGCAATACTAAAGATAACAGAGGCCAAAGTCCACCCCACAGCAGAGCACTCCCTCATCTTGGAGAAGAGTTTCTGGACAGAAAGAGACACAATGGAAGGCAGCATTTGATATCCTCTCCTGTCTCAGGTGTGAGGTCTGGGGGTGCAGGGTGGGCTCCATCCTCCTGCTCTTCAGGAGAAGCTGATCTTGAGCATCTTGGAGAACCACCACTGTGATAGGAGCCAAACACTGGAGTTCTGAGCCTGCCAAATACCAAATTTCCAGGCTTTCTTTATAATCATGAAATTAAAAGTGTTTCCTGGCACAGAAGACAACTCATAACCTGTGTGGGACAAGAGCAGTGGGCTCACATCATCCCTGCTGCTCCCTTGGGACACAGCCGTGGAAACTGCACAGCAGAACATCACAGACACCTATCACAATCAGTAAGTCACTAAAGAACATTCTAGATCAGAAATTACAAGCCTTACAAAAGAGAAAACCCCACACTTTCTCTCCTGTGTAAGCCCCACTCTGGAGTGGCCCTGGTTCTGCAGTGACTTTGTGGGTTCTGAAGCTGCAGCCTTGCCCAGGGTTGGTAAAAACAACAATTCCCAATTTTGGGAAGTCAAGGGCCCAGTCCTCACTACAGTCTCTGATGCTGCACTCCAGCCCAAGCCCAGGCAGTGGGATCAGGCTGATTTTAGTGCCACTTTGAGCATCAAATTCTCACCCACAGGAGCACAGCTCAGCAGAGAAACACAAAAACCAGAAATGCAATTCGTAACTTCCCCAAATCTTGTGCTTTGCCTTGGTTTTAAAACCACACCTTGCAACACTAGCTAATAAAGAGCTGCACAAGAAAACAGAGCTTTCATCTTTGTGCTGCATTCTTGATTTGTAGGACTTTTGAGTAAATCTGTTTGGATGATTAAGAAAAGCCTACAGCCAACCATCTGGGCTTGTGCTGCCTCTCGCCTTTTGTTGACATCAGCAGTCCTTGAAATGTTCCCAACAAAGCATAATTTTTTTATTTTCCACACCTGGGTAATTAAAACAGGTATGCATTGAACACTGGGGCCCATTTTTAAAAGACATCATTTTCTCAACCCATAAATGTAATTTTCTATCAAATTAAGCATTTCCACACCCCATTTCTCCAGCACTTTAGCATTTTAATTTGAAATACAGTTGATAGAAATTACTACTTTCAAGCAGCAGCCAGGTTTGGATACAATTCTGGACTAAGTACTTGCCTTTTTTTTTTTGCAGCTCAGTAGTTTATTGCCTTGGTGTGCAGCAGAGACAGTGAGAAACGGAAGAAAAAGCAATAAGAAGGGGAAAGGTACCTCATAAAATGGAGAGAGGAGGGCAGGAAGATATGATTTGTTTTACAAGGGAGTTACTGCTGTAAGCCTTTCTTGGTAGAAATACCTGTTGTATGAAACTTGATTTTCAGTGCAGCATTTTGAAAGAAAGCCTGGTCAATTCAGAAGAAATAAGACATGATCCCTATAGCAAAGCCATCACCTTAAAAAAATGTCCAGACTTAGAATTCTGCACAGCTTGGTTACCTCAGCTGCATTCACAGATTCTGGCTGAGAATTCTAGCTCCAAACAGTCAGTAACAGACCAGTGCCACACAAGAAACAATTGCCTCACCAAATCCCAAACAATAGACACATCTAGCATATCTTAATTAGATAGATTGTCCTGGAGACAAAAGTTAATAATGTAGGCCAAAAGGGCTACAAAGACTGAATTTTAAGAACTGATTTTCCCTTTGGGAGTGCAGAATGAAGCAGCACCATACTTGGTGTTAGGGCGACTTCTCTCCAATGATCAAATCACAATGTGCTGCTGGAATTCAAGAATTGTGTTCTCTGCTTCAGTGGATTGCAGCCCAACCAGAGCTGTAGGTTAATGCTTTTTTTAGTTGTTGTTGTTTTTTTCAAGGCACTAACTCTAACTTCATTAGATTTATTTATGGTTGTGGTGGAATGGTTACAAGTCACTCTATAATTCACGGATCACTCGTGTAATAGGAGCTGTTAGCTGTCACATCAGTGCAGATGAAGCCAGCTTTGGTCAGTGAATTACTGTCACAACAAACTCCACTGCAGATACCAGTACTATTCTCGGGGATGTAGTCTAGGTTAATTTAAAGTATTTTAGTAAGGAACCTGAAAAACTAAAAAGAGTCTGTCTGCTACCAATCTTGGGTCTTGCTTAGAGAGCTGCACCTCAAATAAACCTATTTGAATATGCAGAAAGTAATGAGTTGCCCAACAAGGATGACTGGGAATAACAGCAAAGGGAAGGACAAATCCTTGCTTGGCAGATGATTTACTGTATATTCACCACAAAGGAGCATGAATGTGAGCTACAGTTTTGACACTGGTAAAGAAAGCCAGAAAACTAAAAAAGACAAAGAAAATGTAAAGAACAATTGAAGATAATGATGGTAATTTGTCTCCGTATTCTGAGATAATTGATCCACACTGAAGACGTAATTATAGAATGTTAAAGAGATTAAACATAAGCTCTGAGGCACAGAGTGAAGATTGAGCTGAGATACTGAAATTAGGACATTTGGGGAGTCATAATATTTTGATGTTAGCCTTTCAAAATTCAGGGACAACGGCAACACAGCAAGCATAATTTCAGTTGTCAGATGCCTGCTATGCCTCTCCCTTTCCCTGTTTCCCTGGGCTGAGGCTCTGACAGAGTGCCTGCTGCCAGGAAGCAGCCAGACAAACGATGTGACAGTCCATTTGGTTGGGGACGACAGCTCTACTCCTCGGGTTGTCTTCTTTTGATCACTACCACACTTCAGAAAAGGCAGTTCATTTACTCAAGGGCCTTCTAAACCTTCAAGTCTCTGCCTGTTTATTTCCAGACCTCTTTTTTCCCCCCAGATGATCTCGTTTCTTGCCCCCCATGATACAGTTTTGAGCTGTTAATGTTCCACCTGTCAGGTGGGGCAGCGTGTGGAACACAGGGCTGGGCTGTGGCAGACTTCAGCCTTCATTATCCTCCTTTGTTACCAGCCTTGCAAGAGCTCCTGGAACAGGGGAGCCCCCCCATCCTGCCTAGAACAGCTCTGGATATTCCTTGTTAGTGCACTGCAGAGAAATGCAATGACAACTGCTTGAACTATTTAAAATACACCTTTCCCTGCTGTCAGTCAAGCAGCTCCTCAGGAAGGACAGAAGCAATGAGTCAAATATAGAAATTCAAATCCTAGGGAGGAAGGAAGAAGGCTCTAATAAATAAAAACTAGCTATTTGATATTAGTTCTATTATTCTGTGCTAGGGTAGTTTTTCTGTGTAAGACAACACCTTTACTTTATTGAATAAATTACAATTACAGAACACACCTATGTTTGTTTGAAACCTTTTTTGGGGTGTTATCTATGTGATGCCCTGGTCAATTTGCAAATTCCTTGTCCCTCATTTCTAAACCAGCCCTTAAATATGTCAAAGTGAAAATTATTCTTTTTCTGAGCCTTAACTTTCCTGGCCAACAAATTTCAAAAGAAGGGTGCAGGCTGAAAGGATATAAAACAACTGCTCAAGAAAAGAAAGTAAAATCTGGCAGATCTGCAACCAGCACTTGGGTCCCATCAAGCATTTCAGGAGAGATCAAAAGTGTGAAAACACGAATGAACCACAAAGAGATTTAAATGTATTCAACCTACAGCCAACACTGACACGTGCAAGGGAGAGGTGGAAGCTTGGGTTGATAATCCAAATGTTGCAGGAACAAGTATGAAACAAACCAGCCTTAAATTCCTGGATCTGCAGCTCCCTCCTACCTGCCCTGTGGAGAATTTGGTCTATGAACTAAATTATCAGAGTGAGGCTTTGAGCAGTTGCTCTGCTAATCACCTTGAAGGCAACTTTCATTTCATTCCATTAGCTGGCACAGGCACTAAGTGTGCCCTGGTTCATCTTGGTTCCAGTTTCTTCTGTTCCTGCCTTTGGGGACAGCAATAAGGAAAGAGAAAGGGAAGAATTTTAAAGCTCCTTTGCAGCATTGTGCTTTGGGCATTTGCAGCTCACCTGATCTCCTCAAGCTTTGCTCTCAGTGGACACAACCAGTCTGTGCTCTGCTCAGAAAAATCCTCCTACCACAGAGAATGAATGGGAACAGACCCAATAATACACAAATATGAACCTCTTTGCTTAAATTTATCCTCAGGAAGCTGTTACCAACCTGCTGAAACCAAAAAATCTTAAAAAAGCTTTTAGGAGAGGAAAGGGCATTGATACTAATGAGCCTAGACAAATAAGTAATAAAAATATAGGTGAAAAAGAAGCTGAAAATTTGCTTGAGAAGACAGGAGAATTAACTAAATTAAAACACAGATCTGCTGTTATATTTCCTACAGAGTCAGTACAGTAACAACCCTTTAGGATCAATTTTGCCTCCAAACAATCAGGCTGCAGTTGTTTCTGCAACAGCTCATTCAAGTATTTCCTTCCTCCCTTGCCTCACTTAATCTAGGATAGCTGAAACTCCCCCAAATTCTCTTCATCTAAGAGTTGCCTAAAACCTATCAAAAAGTCCCAATGTTATAAAATCCAATTTGTTAAAAGCAAGGTTCAGTCCATTGCTCAAGAAAGTGAAAATGTTGCACTTAGGAGAGGGAAAAACAGTACTGAAATAGATTAATGGAAGAAAGCAATGAGGGCAAGAAACTGTCCAGAACAAAAGGCCAAATGCTTCATATTAGACAGGAGGAGAAACCAAGTTATAAGGCCATATATAATCTGGTCAGTGGAAAATTGTAATCAGATGCCTAAGTGAAAGACCAGAGAACATAATCTTAAAAAGTGGCTACCAGAACCCTTAAAACCAAGTTTTTTCTTGAGCACTGCAATTAATGAAACCCATTTTCCAGGCTTTGTGTTCTGTGAGCCTCCCCTGGCTGCTGTTGTCCCCAGATCCCTGCCATGGCCACTGGGTTGTCTCTTAATGCTTCAAACGATGGGTGACAGCCTTAGCTAGGGATCTTCTGGGGCTTCTGGCAGAGATGTGGAGTGCTGATCTCCCTCCCACATTTAGAATTTCAACAATCTTCCCAGTATCTTCCCTGACATGACACTGCAGTGAACTGGAATATTTACAGATCAAACTGAGCCCAGCTGGGGGTGCAGAGATGGACTCCCAGCCTGCAGTGCTGGAACTTGCCTTGCCCTACAGCAGTTAAGGATTTTCTTACTAACAAACTAGGAAACAACAGGTTTGCTTCCCTGTGTGCCAGACCTGTCTCCTCTGGTGTGGAGTGAGTAGTTTGACCTAAACCATCTAAGGGCACACAGATCAGGCTTTGCCATGCCTTATAATTGAAATTACTGGCCCTTAGCAGCACTTTGCTTTCTACAGATACTGGTTTAAACTAGTCTTAAAGCCAAAGACTTTTGATCATTTATATCCTACAGAATTTCAATTTTTTTTTTCTGAATAAGAGAAAGAAGACATTAGAGGGACACACTTATCTTTGGAGGGTGAACTCTCCAGAGAGAGAGGTTTTCTCTTGAAAACCAAGAGCCAAAATGTATCTCTGGTTGTGTGGGATGCTTTCCTGCTCTCTCCTCAGTCCCCTTCACCAGCCAGCAAGCACAGATGCTCACTATCATTTTCTAATTAAAGCCCTGAGGCAGGAAAACAGTTACTGTGTACTATAAACCACCCTGAAAAGCATTTAAATACATATTTAAACTTTAGCATGCATTCAAGAACCCTTCTTAACAAGGATGATTCCTTGAACTGGAGTGTTGAGCTGCAAAGCCCTCAATGTTTCCTCAGCACATTTAAAAGGAGCTAAGAGGAGATGATTATTGCCAGAGGTGACAGGACTCCTGTTAAAACCACACTGCACAGAGAGAGGGGTTGTTGATGTGCCCTAGCTTGCAAAAACACAAAATAATTCTGCCTACTTCATGAACATCAAGGGCTGTCTCATGGCTAGAAGGAATTTCCCTCCACCTGTTTTGTCTGAAGCCCAAACTGGTGCTGCAATCCTGCAGAATGCACTGGACTCTGCTGCTGAACTGGTAGACACTTAAAATATTTCTTACAGAAAAATAAAACCTGGCTGACTACTCTGTGCATCTGCAAGTAGGTCACCAATTAATCTAAAAATATTTATTCTCAGGTCAGGCCTGTATTACTCTCTGCCTCACGATAAATGCAAGTTCATATTCAAAGGTAATGCTTACATTCATCACATGAGCTAAGCCTGTCTGCAGCAATTAACAGCAATTCAGATGCTGCCCATTATTACTCTAAATAGCATTTTTTTTCTTTATCATTAGCCAGCTAGGTCAGAAAACACAAGGGCAATGCATATTCCCAGGAAAATTCCCAGGAAAGCAGAGATTAGTTCCAAAACACTTAAAACGCCCTAAATCACTGTCAGCTGCATTACAGATTCCCAGATGTAAGGAAAGAAGGAAAAGTCATAATGTATGAGCACACACAAATAAGGTAATTGCATTTTCCCCCTCTCTCCCTCTCTCTCAGCACGTCAGAGGGATCACAGAGAATAATTATAACTATTTTTTAAATTCTGTCAGATGAACCCACTTTTGCTTCCAAGAGTCAGCTCTGTGCTGCTGCTTTCACATTAATCTAAAGGATTACTTGGATGAGTGAGAATTGTCTCGAGGTGTCAGGGCAGCTGAATGGGAAGCTGGGTTCTGAGTAGAAGGGGTTGTAGTCCTGATTTTGTGACTGACTGCCAATGATGAGATGGTTTGATTTCCATGTAGATTAAAGACAGTCATATCTTTGGAAAAATAGGGGGAAATATCCCAGGAGTCTGGCACGCCCATGTTCTCATCCCAGAGTTCCAAAAGGGATAGAAGACCTCAGGTATCCTCAAGGCCCTGATTTTCCACTGCCAGCTTTGGGGTGTGAGGCGTGAGCAGTTTAAGAGTTTGAGGCACTTTGTGCCAGCTGCTGGTACAGGCAGTGTGGGAGATATTGCTTGTTGTTCTACTCTGGACTGTTCTTTTTTTTCCTTCCTCACCTGCAGGAAAAAGAGCCCAAATGAGCCACAAGTTTGTGCAGAGCAGAAGAGGAAGAAATTTGATGACATTTCCTCCTGTATGAAGCACTTCAGTCATATGCAGCTCTGTCACTTCTTCAAGGGGAAGAGGCTTGAGGTTGATTTTTGCTCAGGACACGCTGTAGGACTAAAATGCAACTTTTAGTCCTCTCTTCACATCTGTTGTGACACTACAGCCCTTCTTCCCCAACCCACAGCTGCTACATTCTGTTCCACTTTAATTCCTGTACTCAACAGAAGCAACAGTCAGCCAGGCTAAACTCCAGTCTGTGCTTTTATCCTCACTATGGGATTATGGGATTTTCCAGGAATTCCAGGGAACATTCTATCCTAGAAGAGCAGAAGACTGTCCTCATGTTACTTAAAATCAGGCAGCATGGTTTTACGAGCACCTTGTAGGAACATGGAAAATAAACTGCCTCAATATAATTTGATCTATTTTTCCAATAACTTTGCCAATGAATATTTTATTTTCTCTACTGTGGGACTTAATTTGCTTGGAAGACAATTGTCATTACATTAAGGAACAAACAGTTCACTAGACCTGACGAGTGCAATAATTGATTTTTCAGCTTGGTGGATGAATTAAGAAATCGTTATTTTTTTGTTCCAAGCCACATCCAGAAAAAGCTACTGTGGGCTCTAAAATCCTTCACGTGGAAACACCAGTTTTGATGTTTTCTGATTCTCCAGGTCATTTTTTCTGTAGTAAATTTGGATCAATATCTCCCTGCTGTGGTCAATATTGCTTTTCCAATTCAGGTTGAGGTGTTTGTCACTCCCAGCTTGGAACAATGGGAAGGCCTGGGTGGGCAAACCCAGAGAGCGAAGCTACTCCTGGTGTTCTTGAAACCATCATACCTGTTATATCATCTGTCTGGGCATCCTACACAGCCACTGAATGGTCTAATTTGGGCTAAGGCAGGTCCAGAGCTCTATGCTTGGTCCCTATACATGTAAAACTTTCAGATTTTAACACCACTCACTTATTTTGATTTGATGATTGAATGACATCCTGATTAAAAAAAAAAGGGAATTCTAATCTTTCTGAGCCTCCAGTTCCCTGCATATGAAAGCAGAATATTCCATGCAGCTTTGCAAAGATCTTTGATGTCTTCAGATGAAGAGCAATGAGCATTAATATGACTCTATCACCAGCATAAAATTGCTGCTGTACCCTCTCTAGCCCTTGAGCAGTGTAAAGGCAATGACACTTGATTCATTTGATGTAACTATGTAAGAATGATCATACTGATGCAATTTAAAACATAGTTTTTATCAATTATGCAGTAGCATGTCATCTGTACTCTACTAATTAGAAAGGGGAAGAAAAAAAGTTACTGTCTGAAAATTAATTATGACAACATTTCTAGAGTGTTTAGAAACTAGTTATAAGAATTAAATATTTATGTCCTTATGGTTTTCATTGTGCATCCTAATGTGATTGCCTGAGTGAAATCACTGCAAGGTGATGCAGCACT
Source organism: Irena cyanogastra (assembly GCA_013397155.1). NCBI lineage: Eukaryota > Metazoa > Chordata > Aves > Passeriformes > Irenidae > Irena > Irena cyanogastra. The sequence continues at coordinate 98,802 of VWZV01016790.1, forward strand.
CCCTAAGTTCAGAATTTGGATGCTCCCATGAACTGATAGTGCTGACAAGGTTGTACCTAAATGTGTCTTCAGATGAGAATCTTCCCTCCACATGCAAACTTGCAGCCATTTCAAGCTGCTGATGTGTCATAGTGATCTCAGCAGATAAGATGACTCTCAATTCAACCAAAGAATGGTGTGAAAAGGCAAAGGCACTCAAATTGTTCCAAATCTTAAGTTATGGATCATGGGCCAAACCCAGAGTCTTTCCTCAGAGCTGGATGGTCGCTGCAGCATTTCAACACTAAAAACTTATCACGTTTAGGAGAATGATGTTAGATTTTTTTTGAAATTTTTTCACTCATCTTGTATTCGTATTTATTAGACACCCCCCTCCCACCCCTTCTAGCTTTTATTTGCCTGGATCCACTTTTCTTCATTCAATCTCTTCCAGCAGCCAGAACACAACTCTAAAATCACATCTGAACAGGGCTGTTCCCCCTCCCAGGTCCAGCCCCGAGTGTTTACACAAAGCAGGTTCAGCTCCCAGCTCCGGGCTGGTAAATTGGATTATTGTTATTCAAGGCAAGAAAGCTTTGCTCTTGGCAGCTGATCAGTAAAAGGTGAGGCCCTGACCCCACTCATTACACAACGGGTTATTATTGTCTGGCCTTCACCCCGAGCTTTGCCTGCAACTTTTATCACAACCAGAAAATGAATCTGTCACCCAGCGGGCTCTTCCCCTGCCATTTGTTCCTCTAGAATCTTGCATTCCTCTCTAACTCCCCTTGATTTTTAATGCTCACCCTTTTCCACACCTGAGGTGAAGCTAATGAGGCGGGTTTGGCTGTCCCAGCCTGGCTGTAGCAGCTCACTCCTGGACCCCACCGGCCATCGCACAGCAAATGCACACAGACATAAACGCTCTCCCGTGAAACTAATTTCACTTAAACACTCAGCAGTTTAGGCTGCCAAAAAGGCACTTGAACGTAGACATTGAAAAGGAAGGATGGTTTAAGAAATTATTTTAGGCTTCAAGAAAACACAGAAACATATGGTTAGTGCTAAATATTTGTACACATGACACAGCAAATGGAGATGTCTCATGGGTTTTAAATTAGATATTTGGAGAGAGAGAAGAAAAAAAAATACCACGTTGGGTGCCTTATTAGTTTAGAAACAGATTTTTTAAATAAATGTTTGTCTTAAAACCTGGCTATTGGAATTCCAAGTGGAAATGGCCACTTTCAGATACAGCAAAATCCAAATTTGTCCTCCCTCAGCCCCACATTGTAGTGTTGCAATACCAAGTGAGTAGAGGAGTATTGACTACAAGGTTAAGAGTATAAAGAAAATGGGATATAATTCTCCATTAATAATATCACAAAGGTTCAAATGAACAGACCAGTGAAAGCAACAATCATAGTTCAGTATCAAACTGTCTTAGGTTGGAAATGGAGGTGTGTATTCCATTCCTACCTGTTAAAGGTGGGGCAGTTATCCTCTGTTAATTGGGCAGTTTCTTTATCTCTTCCACAACCAATCCTCCCTCTAGCAAATATCTTCTGTTAATGGCCAGTGAGTGTCCCTGCATGGCTGATAAAACTCCATCATCCCATTGGGAAATGCTCCACCCAGGGGGAGGAGCCCAGCATTCCCACCTGGATAGAATCTGAGATTTGGAAGACTACAGCCAGCTTTTTCCACTGGATTCTCAGAGGAAGACCAGGCCCATCTACACCACCACTGGATCTTCAGAGGAAAGCTCCACCCTTCTATAGGATCACTGCTTCAGAACCACACCTGGCACTGCAGGAGGGCTGCAGCCACCATTGAATGGGACTGCCACCAACACCCACAGGGTGTCAGGTTGTATTCTGACTCTGTCAGTGTTGTTTTGTATTACTGCATTGTTTATTTTATGTTTTTTTTTTTTATTTTCTTCCCTAATAAAGAACTGTTATTCCTGCTCCCATATCTTGGCCTGAGAGCCCCCTAATTTCAAAATTATAGCAATTTGGAGGGAGGGGGTTTACATTTTCCATTTCAGGGGAGGCTCCTGCCTTAGCAGACACCTGTCTTTTGAAACCAAGACACAAACCAAAAAGGACAGGTTTGTGTGTGTGTGGATGTACACAAGCACATGTGTGCATGGGGAATCCTTTCTCTTTAATTCTCAATATCCAACAGACATGAGTGTTGTAAGAAATGACACAAGACTCCAGGAGGTTGGTTTTGGACAATCTCTTGCTTTACTTCAAATTCTCTCCTTTTATACACTGATCTGATCCAGCTGGACCAGATTGGTCAATTAAGCAATACATTTCACCTGGTTGGTTAATTAGCACAACGCCCTTCTTATAAACCATCATTGAGGAAAACCAGAAAACAGCACCTGCAGGTTGTTTATAATAACAAGCTATCATTGTTTATATTCAACTCCTTAGAGTCTCACAAGCCCATCCTGGGAAAACTGGTTTTCTCACTCTCTGACCAGTCTATGGCAACCACACATGAGGTGCTTAGCAATAGGAACAGAGAGAAAAATGCACATCAGCACCACAAAACAACTCACCAGCCTGTTCATGTTTTACCCACTGCCATTTAACTGCTTCACACAGCTGCAGTTATACATGGAATGATGTAAAGGTTGCTGTGGCTTGATGGGTGCCTTATTAGCTTAAGTCATTTATAATATTAACAGACATTTCCTTACTGACATCAAATGGGGTTTTCCTGATGAAAAGGTCAGGAGAAAAAGGATTGCCTCTTCCCATTATCTTTAAATTGTGTCAGTATATGTTTACTCGCCCATTACAAAAAATTGGTCCAATAACAGCACAGAATTAATAAAGCACAGAATGGGCAATGTGATAAAGTAAAAGCTGAGACTGGTGAAAAATGCAACATCAAAGAACTGGAAGTGAAATTAGTATTTTGACCATATTTAATCAGTCCTGAGAAGCAGGATATCAATGAAGGAAGAAGAAACATATTATATTTCATGTACATGCTCAGTTTGATTAGCGGGATGTTTTTGGTTACATAAAGGTGTGTGTAAAACAGCCTGTCTTCACTTCTTCACTTCTCTGGAGCTTACTGAGATTCATGTCCCTTTTTTGGTGTGAAATGAAGAGAGCCAGATCTGCCCTGCTGCTGCAGAAGGGCAGTGCCCTGCTGGGAGCATCACACCATGGCAGCTGCCACCAGCCACTTGTCCCCAGATCCTCATTTCACTGAATGGGACAGTGGGGACAGTGTGACATTGCTCAGAGTGCCCTTCATCCCCACCTACTTGCTGAGCCACCCTCTTGTACTTCCAGCTCACGCAAGTTCTGGTATTACATTGTGGAAAGAAGAGGGAATTATCTCTTGGGGGTTAATTATGCTTTTTCTCCCTCTCCCCCCCCC
>VWZV01016790.1:102216-472503 GCA_013397155.1 Irena cyanogastra
ATTTATTAAGATACTAATGCTGCAGACAGCAAAGAATTTATAATTAGGCAGATGCCCATCGACATTTTTAAAGCAGAGCTTCTGTTTGAAAAGCACTGAATATTTTCCCTACTATCCCACTTCAACAGATGTTCTGCCTAATCTACATTCCCTTTACTCCCTGTCTTACCTTTGACCTTTCTTTTGAGTTATTCAGAGAAGAGAATGTCAGTATTTATCTACCTGCTGTGCTTCCATCTGCCTTGTGCAGTGCACGAATAACCACAAATTATATTTTCTTCGTGAAAATTTGAATGACAGAAGCATTTCTAAGGCTTCATCTACATGGAATGATCAGCTGCTATCTCCTTGTCTTGGAGGAATTACGCATCGCATAACTGGACATGCAAACCAGGAACAGCTGCCAAATGTGGATTTGTGTTTCCAGGATCTCCACAGAGACATCTTTCTTGGATGCTTTTCCAGCACCCTTGTCTTTCTCATTTTTCTTGACAGGGAAAATGTAGTAGGAAAGTTCATACCCAAGGCTGCCACAAGGAATGTAGAGCAGCATAAAGCTGTTTGTAAAGAGATGTCCTTTGGGAGGTGTTATCAGACTAATGACCTGCAAACCTGTTAAACTCTACAATTTAAAGCCTGAGAAACAGGTCCTTCCTGTGGAACCATATTGAATCATGGCATGTTTGGCACAATGGTTTTTGCTAAAATGAGTTTATAATCTAAATTCAGAATCTGTTTTCTTCAAAGCAGCAGTGCATAGCTTTAAGGCTGTCAGAAGAACCATGCAGGAAGTGACAATTTAATAACTTGGAAATAATTCTGGTGATTGTGGTAGAACTGATCAAGCATTGGTTTCATCCTCAAGTACTCAATGCTTTTTAAATTTAGGCAAATTTAGTGCCTGTGGTACATAACAGCACTGTGCAATGTTGATAAGAGCTGCTCCAGCAGAATGCACAACAATGAGGTAGAAACAGAGTGGATAACCTGATTCTGGTGCATTTGTAAGAATTAATTTTATTTATTATTAATAATATTTTATTTATTTATTTGTAAGAAGTAATTTTATGTACTGTACCCCTTAGCTGGTCCACTCTAGTGGAGAACATGTTCCAGTTTAGCCTCTGTTTCTGAGAGGTGTGGGATACTGGTTTTACAGGAGGTAACTCTTGCTTCTGAAACTAAGTGTGCCCTGCAACATCTGCTGGGGGAAGCCAGGCTCCAGAGAAGTGGAGAGAAAAAGCCATTATCACATGTTATCTTTAATGCTCCACAGCACATTCCGTGTAAGCACAGCCATCAATTCCTCACCCTGGCCAGATTCCAGGATTGGCAATTAAATCTTCCTGAATATCTACATTGCAGTCTAAAGCATATTCCTGGACACAGGGGGACTGTGCAGAATTTTACATATCTATTTCTCTCCACTGACCATAAAAAAAGATTCTGGTCTAGTCTGGCTCCCTAACATGCAGACATCTCATTTTTATGTGCAAATGTTAGGATAAATGAATCTCATCTCAAGCTCCTGGGAACAGAAAGGAGGAAGATCATACCCAACATAATGAAAAGCTTTACCCACAGCTCAGCCTGAAGACTGGAGGGGGAAAATCAGATAGGGGAAACTGGGAAAAGAGAAGACCCCAATGTAGAAAAGAAACAATTTTGGAACTCAGTTGTAATTATCTGGTACTGATTCAGTATTTGTTTTAAAAAAAAAGAGAAACATGTACAGTGAACTATGCAATCAATGTTTTGCCCAATTAGAACACAAGTACGTCTGCTTTTCATCCAATAGTTGCCTAGTTTTACAGGGGGAAAATGCAATTTGTACTAATAAAAGAGCTTGCAAATTAAGGGGTAGGTTAGCCAGTACTTCTGCACTTGATATCACTAAGAGAATTATAGATATTATGCTGAATTTCTTTCTTTAATCCATTAACCATACAGGTTGTTGAAGAAGCTCATTTGTTAGGCTCGGGCATATCACAAGAACAAAATATTAATGATTCAATTATCTGAAGAATTGCTGAAGGTCAGGGTGCCTCTGAAGGATGCACATTAAGGCAGGGAAGTGAGAACCAGCACCTTTCCCATAGTTCTGCATACTTTAGGGGGTTTTTGCATCTATCACAGGACTGTACTGTGCTGCTTAACTGAGCAGGACTTGGACACAGTAAAAAATCTAGGGCTTTTCCTACTGTCCTTCAGGGTTGATTTCAGTCTAATTTTCCATTCATTTCTTTTTAAAAAAATACTAACTCCTTGAAGAGTCAGTGCCTCCAGGCTTCACAGTGCTCAAAATCTGGCCCTACACAACAGGAATCCCTTACATTTGAAAGCAGTAAATGAAATGCACCCCGTAAAGTTCACAATTCAGGGATGCATTATCTGTATCACACCAAGAAAGATATCTTTAACAGCTTGGCAGTATTAAAGACTTGGAGGATTTTTAAATACTAGTGTCTCAGGCTCCTTGTGAGAACATTTTCACTTGCAGGATGAGTATCAAGGAGAACACAGTAAATTTTTGTGCAGATTAAATCATTATAAAGGAAACTACATGGAAGACAGTATTTCTAATAAGGGCAGAGTAGAAAACTATGTCAGGAATTAGTAATGATTTTTGAAAATCATGCTTTAATTTCATTTGCTATCTAATTCTTAGTGTTAAGTTATCCTCCTAACTGGACTGAACCCTGAAAACCAACAACTGATGGTGGTCCAAGCCCTCAATGGAAGTGCATTAAAAATTGTAATTTTGGTCAGGGACGAGCTCCATGGCTTCTGCTAATTGGGGGCTGCTTCTGTTTTTGAAGTCAGTTGTTCTCTTGACTTCAGAGAAAATGAAACCAAATTGTGTTTTCCTGACAATCACATGAATTCAGTTCAAGAGGAAATCGAAGACTCAGCCGAAAGCTACTCCAAATTTCTGGAGTAAAACTAACTAGAAGAACATCCTGATATATGCATATGTTCTTTGCATATCCTGGTTTCAGGCAGCTCCAGGACAAAACAGCATTAGATGATTGAGTATTTATGAGCTTTTTATCCCTGCTAAGGCCTTGGTCTAAGACCCATCTGTACTGGGCTCTTAGCTTTTCCTTAGCCTTAGGCTAGTCCCACTTTTTCTATGTTCATTCCCTGCTTCAGAAAAGGGGCAGGAGAGGCTCTTATTTAGATTGTATGACAGCAGAAGAAAGTGGTGGTGTTCACTGCATTATGCAGCACAACATTTATCTAATACTAACATTTATCAAGGCTGCTCTCGGCACCTTTGGCACAAAAATAAACCCCTCCAACCAGTGAAGAAAATTATTAGAAGTCACATTTGTGCGACTTCAGTTTGATGTAACAAAACAAGAGGCTTGTGAGGTTTGCTCAGGTGAAAGAACAGAGCTGGTCAGAGGATTGGTGGCAGCCACAGCAGCCAGAGGGGAAACACTACCAGCTCATTCCTGTTTTATTCCTTATCCTCTCAACTCCTGGCTGCACCCCCTGGTAAACCCTGCAGCCTGACCTGACACCTCTGGTACTCCCAGTTTTCTAAGAGTAAAAGAACAAGTCCCATATGTGGGAGATAGTCAGGAAAAGGACAGCACCAGGATGCCTTGGGAAGACACAACAGTCTAAGTTAGGGTGAGAACCTGATCCCATTTCCCAAGGTTCTCTGCTTCCCCAATGCTAATAAGCCACTGCCAGTCAATTGCTGGCCACCCCCCGTTCTGGAAAGTTCTGTGCTCCCTGCTCTCTCATTGGTGCCCCTTGTAAAACTCCTCCCCTGGTCCTCTCCCATTGGAGTTTCCCAGTTCCCTCAGCTGGGTTCCTGCCCTGCCTCCCTTTCCCATTGGATGTTCTGTACCCTTACCCCTCCCACCTTTTCCCAGTTATAACCCCTGGACCCGCCCCTGCTCAGGGCTCCTTGCCTCTGTTCTCCTTCAGTTCTGGTTGTGCCCCTGCTCACTCCTGTCTCCTCCCAACCCCACCTGGACCCTCAGACCTCTCCTAATTAAACCCAGCTGGATTGAACCAGCAAGGAGCCCTCTGGCGTTCCTGGTGCAGCATTGATTCCTCCATCCGGGCTGGGTGTAAGGTAAGCTGGGCTGGAGGAGCTGTCTGGGAGCCCCACGTGTAGACGCTTTGGGTGCTGCAGGGACCCTGACAGAGCCTGCCTGGGGAACCCCACGGGCCGACCCACACCCGTGCAAACCGTGCCAGCACAGCCGGGAGAGGGAGAAGTGCTGCTGGCTGAGCTCTTCCCACACACAGGGCTTGAAGCAGCCCAGCAGCCTGAGCTGGAGGTGTGATGTGTACTCAGTCCCATGAGAATTTTGCCGCTGAATGACTCCAGAGTCGGTGTAGCTACAGGCGAAGCAGCACCTATTTCTGCTGCACAGACAGTATTTCTGACAGGATCACGGCAGCATTTATTAGGCTTTCAAAGGCACATTCCCAGACAAAAATAGGTCAGACCTGGTACCCACACAGTAGTACCTCTCCAAGGTAATGAAACCCCTGCAATGTTATTACACTTAGGAATTTTGACAGAGTGGTAATTTGGGATGAATGAGATCAATAACTCATGGTCCATGATCAATGGTCCAAAACTGTATGTTTAAAAGTGTTATATTGTTAAAATGATGTTACTTACTGTATTATGTTTGTATTTTCTTATTCTAAGGGGTTCTTGAATTTGTACTTCCTGGTTCCCAGTTTCATGTTCCCCCCATCCCTGGTATCCCTAGCTCCCCTAACCTCCCACCAGGCAAACACCACTGCTGCTCTCCTCCTCCTCGTCACACTGATGGCCCCGCCCACTATGGTAATCAGAGAACTCCCCATGATGCCCATGTACAGAGGAAGTTCGGTTCACACCAAAAAGCCCCTAAAGCGACGAGCCAGCACTGAATCCAGGCCCATGAAGGACATCACCAAGACAGCAAAGTGTCAAGCTACCTGTTAAAAAGCTTCTCACCTCCTCACCTCACCATAACTTCGAAAGCACTGGAAAAGGAAGACACCCCTGGACTTCATGAGCCAAATTGATTTCCTGGGAACTCTCATGAAGAAGGAATCCTGACTCTGCAGCATGGGCAGCAGATTCGACTCGCACCTCCTCCTCTGTGGTGCCCAGTGGGAGCAGCAGTGGTGTGCACAGCCCCTTGAGTTTCTCTCTCATAGCTGATCCTAATAAAGGCTTTTTAAAAGGAGAAGAAGATCTCCTGGCCTGTTTTTATCAATGAACTGGATTCATGTTGAGAGAGCGGTCAGCTGGAATTATTTTGGATAAAAGACTCCAGTCCTCAGGGTGATTAAGGGAGGGAAAAGTAGAAGAGGGTGGCATTCTGAGGAGGTATGAAATGCTATCTGTCTGTCTCCACCCTGAAATATGCTCTCTGCAAGGGCTGGCATTCCTATTGATGTCTAATGTTAAATTATATGATTCAAGAAGAATCTGAGAAGTTACTTGTGGGACAGCACCTGAACATGCAATTTTCAACAGGACTCAAAGGTCCCAGAAAGTGTCCAGTGTGGCCCCAAATTAATATTATTTTGCCTTCTGCAGCTCTGAATTTCACTCTTTGCTGGTTTCTCTCTCTCCAGCATCGAAAACCAAATTGCTGCTAGTTCCCAGGACATCCATCCTTACGTCTATAAGACCTGTAACACCACACCTGCCCCGGGCAGAAAGGACTCAGGTACAAGTGCCAGTGTCTTACAGCAGCCATCAGCATAATCCTTTCACTTGGAAGGCATTTTTCTGTCCCTGAGATCCTCCCAGCTTTGCTGAGCAGCCTGTTTTTGCTGGCACATCCTGGGCAGCACCCCACAGAAGGCAGGCACCCATCACAGGCATGTCAGGGCTGTGCTGATACGGCTTTTCAAAGCCAAGTTTGATGCTAAAATTTTTCTAAATCCTGTGTCCTGCATGCTGCCAAGAGTGAAAAGCCATGAGTGAAGAAACAGAACTAACAGACCTGTTATAAACACAGATAATAAATACCTCTTATAAATACCTAAATACAGCCTGGGGTTGTTGTTAATGGGTGTTCCCCAAGGAGAGAAACAAGGAGAGGCTAAACACAAGAAAGCAGGAAAAGCATCCCATAGCAGTCAATCTTCACATCAATTTTAACTCAGGCTGATAAAGAGAGTTAATTTTGGAGTACCTCAGTTTAACTTTCACGTGAGAGCTGTCTTAAAGGGATTTTCATTATAGAGTACAGTGCTACAAACACTGCAGGTGTTTTGCAAAGCCCAGATCAGCACCCTCTGAATCACATAAGCTGAGAGAAAATTTTACCAGCACTTAAAATGAATATCAACATCATTTTAACCATGTAGAGTTTCAGTAAAAAGTTATGGAGAAAAGTATTTATTGTGCTTGGTAGTAACAAATTCCCTGCAGCCCTCATCACCTTTTCCCCCTTACTTTTCTCCTTTAGAACTGGATTGCAAATTTCTACACCTTATTTCCTAAAAGAAAGTGTTAGGTGTATGCTACAAGATAAAAAAAAAGAGAGGTGATAATAAAAGAGCTTAATTTTTATAGACTCCACAAGAGGTTCTTATTCTGAGTTTAAACAACATGAAAATGGGTCCAACCCAGGAATAAATCCCCTTGGAGTGCAGCCTTTTGAGTCAATTTTTCATCTTAGCCTTTCTAGCTGGAGACATCCCACATAAATAAACATGTGCAAGTTATTGCCAGCATGCTCTGCTTTATTAATTTTGTGTAGAGCAAGCTGGCTTTTGGGGAGGTTAATTTCCTGAACTGAGAAGAAAATGGCACTTCACCAATTTGAAAATAAATAATTGTGTGGATACCTCAGTTCATTATTTTTAACTCTGCAGAGTCTTTGCAGACTCCAGGAGCATGCTGACAGCTTAGAGAAACTGAGCTATTTTCATTAACCAGTTTCCCTGTGTGGGGTATATTATACCAAGTTACACAGAAATTAATGACTGTTTAAAAACAGCAGCACCTTGTCTAGGTCCTTGTAAACAGAGCTCAAATAATCCTGGGAATGTCAATTCCAAAGATGCAGCTTCAGCTGGAGTAAAAACCACTAAAATACCACACTGCTTTTGAGAAAATATTCTTAAACTCCGGCAATAGGAGCTCCTGGACCTCATGGATATCAGGTTTTTGCTGCCTCTGTTGTTCTTTGCCTTAAAACCCCTTAGGAATGAGAAGCAGTGACTCGAGTGCTGAGTTTTTCTGTGGAGCTACCTGTGAATCTGGAACCAGAACACACAGCCCAAAGTGCTGGTTTTGTTTGAAGTAATGAGAAAATGACACGAGTCCATATGGCCGTGGAAATCCTGGTGCAAACCTGTCTGTTGATTTAAAGGCATATGGAAGCTACAGGGCTTTGACAGTATCACTTGACTGTGGCTATTTCAGAATCCAGGCAAAAACAGATGGGAGCATTTCTGAGGTTTTGAAACATATGCCATGAACATAATTTTAAAGTATATTTAATAACAGCAGGGTTAATTTCACTGGAATTCCTAATGAAACTGTTGGTATACTTTTTAGAAAACTAGTGGTGTGAAAACTTAGACTTGTGCAAATCTGTGGCTCCAGAATTGTTTTCCCAGACTAAAAGTTTGATAGGAATTCTAAATAACACTCCTTTCAGTCTGCATTTCTGTCTGCCTCAGAACAGACAAGATTAGAGAAATAATGTAAATTTGAAACCGTTGAAAATTGATGTGTCATTTTGAGTTTGCAATGATCTTTTCATCATCTTAACTAATGTCAGGTGATAGTCAAAAGTACATTAATTTATCTGTCTTACCAAAATGTTTAACATAGATAATTGATGAAAGAGAAAATATTATCTGGCTGACATGATGCAAAAATGTCATTCTGTTCTTCTCTGTACAGATGGTTTTTCACTTCCCACAGTGTTTCTCTGTGGAAAATCTGTTGTGTTCTTGGTATTTAATTTGCCTTTTTGATGCAGTTTTCTCAATTAAATCTCATGCAGATGATGCAGTCATTTATATTCAGAGGATCAGGCTTCCTGCTCTTATTGGATAAACTTTAATGTAATCCACAGGGTTCAGATTTAGCTGCATGATATTAATTAACTTTAAATTTAGATAAATGTTTCTTTGGTGGAGATCAAAAGGTAAATGTGGTCCCCAGATCTGAAGCCCACAGGGAGGGCACATATTGGATGACTTGCTTGGATTTTACTGAGCCAGGGAGAATGTAGGTGGGAGAAGTGGCTCAAATAATTAATTGCTCTGTACAGCCAGTATTGCCACAGCATTAGCTCCACTTTCTCAGCTGCCACGTGCCAGCCCTGCTCTCTGACCACTCATTAAGGGGAGGCCAAGCAGAGTGATGTTTTCATGACAAGGGCATTTTCATACAAAGGCTGGCTTGTACCGAGGGCATAGCAGGGAGATTTCTACCTGCTGATGCAGTACAATTGCTGGGTATGAAAATGGTGTGAAAAAGACAAGTAAATTTGTGACAAAACCTTCATTTTTCACCTTGTGGCTTTTACCTGAATAATTCAGTAACTCCTTATCCCCCTCCAGGAGCTCTCTTCATTCAGGGAAGAGCAAGGAGTAACCAGCAGGCACAACTTAATGTGCCTATAGAAACTTAAACCTGGTGCCTGACCTTGCTTGCAACCTAAACAATTGTTTTTAACTCCTTTCTATTTGAAACAAAATTGTCCATGTAACTGCTGTCAGCAGCTAAAGAGAAGCATGAAAGCTGACAATATACCCTGTATAAAAGCAACGAGCCAGTTTAACCTTCGTATTCCCTTGATCAGGCTTTAGATGCCAGGAATTCAGCCCTATGTCCTTCACAGACCACAGGAAAGGTCTTTGTTAAACTCCCGGTCTGGTCCATAGGACCAAGTGATTTTCTTCCATTTCTGTCTAAACCAAGGGAATCTCTGCCAGCTGCCATAGTGCCTGTGATTTCCATAGCCACAATGAGAACCAGCAGGGCTCATCCTCATTAGGATCGTGTATGGGGATGATACAGCAGGTTAAATATCCACTCCTGACTTTCAAGTTGTACCTTAATCCCCCTTCTGTGCCATATGAAACAAAAAATTCAGTGTGAGGATGGGGAAGGGGAAGGTGTCTCTCTGCGTTCATTTTGAGAACATTTGCAAAATGCCAAGCTCCCACTTTGCCCCTCAAGTACAATGAATTCGAAGAAGATCATCCTAAAAGACATCTTGTAATTTGTTTTATCTATTTACAGAAGGATTTGTTTTTCTCTCTGACTTTGAGTTATTCATAAGATATTCATTTACATGGCTATCTGCATATAAATATTACCACTGGAGAGCAGTGCAGTGGAGAGTGAATATGGATTTCTGAGCCTTATCATTGTACGTCTTTCATATCAGGTGCTCATTTAGACAGAATTCATTGTACATTATTCTCCTGTGACAATATTAACTGGCCTCCAACTTTCCAGTGCTTGTTATCATTTCCAGAGTGTAAAAACCTCAAGGACTTAAAAGGACAGACAGGAAAGTTTGCAGAACATTTCATTAATTTGTGGGAAATTCTACTTACTGTAAGTGTCATGTCTTTGCTGTGAGGACTGAGAACATCTGCCAGATATAATACCACTTTCTTCCCTCACAGTCTGGCTCCTCTTCTGTTTGACATTGAGGGACTCACCCTTAACTCACGCTGCCTCAGCCTGAAGATGCAACTATGTGTATAAACCTAAAGCTTAAATTTCAATTTGTATTGGAATGTCAGTCATCAGATAAATCCAGACCCTGAGGAAAGTGAATAATAAATAGCTGTGTGGGCCAAGAGAGAATAGAAAGTGCCAGTGATAACTCCTTTCTAATCTATCCCCAGTCCTATAAAGCTCTGGCTGTTATTTCTGGTGGACTTTCCTCTTCCTTGTAGCCAGAGTGACAGCAAATCAGACTCAGAGGTAGTAATGGCTGAATCTTTCATCTGCCTGAGGGGATGAAAGATTTCTTTTGTCTCAGAAAAGCATTGAAATAGAGGGGTGACACTTGTCCAAGTGATACAATAAGCTCTGGGGTTTGTCAAACTGGTGTGGTGATACCACAGTACCTCTCTTGGGCGGACTCATCATCTTCCCTTTGCATTTCAAGCCTCTGTTTGGGTCCCCAAAGGCAAATGAAATCTGAAAGTACAGTAGGTGGCTGGAAGTTAGAACCATCACCTTGATAATGATATACACACATCACCCTTCCCTTTGGATAACACCAACCTATGCAGCAAACCATCTGAAAAGCATGTGCAGCTAACCACAAACTGTTCTGCACCATGCAAATTCAGAGGAAAAATACCAGAACACAGCCCTCCAAAAGAGCTCCAGGAGGATCCAGAGAGATCTGGCCACCTTTGCTGTACTTAATAACATCATTTTCCACAGGTTGCCCTGGGATAGTTGGACCGTACCACAACTAATGTGAACTTGGAAAGGTCTACACTTGGATGGGGATTGAGAAGCACAGGATCAGAGTAAACCATTGCCAGTGCTACTGGAAATTGTTCCATGAGGTCTCTTGCAAACCATTTTTTCCTGTTGCAGAGCACATTATAACATCACCATTTTCTGTTCAATTTCCTTAAAATAAGTGAATTGCACCATTCTCAGCAATTCTGTTCATGCCTCAGCACTGCCCTGATCCTCTGTGCTCTGTTAGGTTTGAGCCTAAGAGAGCTGTTATTTTAAGAATAATTTTGTTACAAATACACCCTGGACTGATAGTGTTCTTTTATACATTTCATGGCACTTGGAGATTTTGGCTTGTTGATTAAATGTGATCAGGCATGTTGAACTCTTAACATCTCCTTTAGAATTCATTGCAATAAGAACAATGCAAATATGTGCTTAAGGTGCCCCAGCTAGTGACTTACAGGTGTGATAGGCTGTAATGTCTTCTTTAAAGTGATAAAGAGAGTGAGAGAATTAGCTGGAGTTGTGAACTTTAAGAAAAGAGCAGCTGTATCACTGTCATAGCAGAGTTAATTCAAAAACAAGGAAGGTGCCCTGGATTCTTTTTAATTTTCTCTGCTCTTTCCAGTGCTCTTTAAAAAGAGGAAAATAACTTCACCATCTCTTTTGCCATTGCCTCCCTGTCTCTGCTGACATTAGAGAGACCTTATGGATGAAGCTTGGAGTTTGTGCCTCATTTTCCAACTCTTAACACTGAAGTTTTCATCTGCAGTAAGACCATAAAAATCCCACTGCAAATTGGTGAGCATGCTCGAGACAGATCTCAGACATGTTTTCAGTTCAAAAATATCAATTTAGACCTTGAGCCAGTAACTTCTAAAGAAAAGGAACTGTCACAGAGATAAACCCCATGATTTGACCTGTTATTTCCTGCAGCATCCAGGTGCTAGAGAGGAAGACACAAATCAGCTCACTGTCTAGAACTCCATAATAATTTCCCCACAATACACCTTCCAAGTTCCTTCTATTAGCAATAGCTAAATCACCAGAAATTAAGTTTTAACTGTTTTCCAGCTTTCTAATTCCCTTAATTTTACATGGTGCTGGTGAGTTTTCCAAAATCCATGGAATAGGTACAGTTTTTATAAAATAGATCAAGTTTTAAATGTGGGGGAGTTAGACAATAAAGATATATTTCTGGGCTTGTTCTCTCCATAAGACACTTACTCTGGAGCAACTTACCTTTAAGTAACACTTGTATAATAAAGATCTCAGAGCGAGCTAGAAATGCTACAAAGAGGAACAAATACCAGGGTCAGTCTTCCCTCAAATACTACCACAGGAAGTTTTTAACAAATCTGAGCAGCTGTGAGAGGGAGGTGGAAGCAAATTTGAGCAGGGGACTCAATGCAGAGCAAGTCCCTTTAACAGACTGAGCATGGCAAGGGCTTTTTAATTACAATCTTTCATGAGCAACTGTGAAAAGCAGCGATTACCTGACTTCCTCTGAATGAACTCAGTATAATTAATGAATGTTCAAACTCTAATTACGGCAAAATCACAGCAAATGAATTCCAGACAATGGAGTGTATTTTTGGCATGTTTTCAGAATGATCAGCTCACTTTCATTACAGTTATTCCCTCTGTTCTTTTGGATGGTTTGAATTCACAGCCATCAGTTTTGACTGGGTTCAGATATTTGGCTAAAAGAATGAAGGATCCAGGGTCTGAGGCACGAGGCTGTCACACCAGAATATCTGCATGCAACTGAGCACTTCCATCTGCTCACATATGACTTGTCTTAGAAGACATATGGTCGCCCCCGGATGCCTGTCCAGGTCAGCAAATGTAGGTGGGTGCTCAAATTCAACATCTACCAGCCTAACACACTCCATAATAACAAATCAAAGATGAGTAATAGACCAAAGTCCTGCTCCTTCCTCACAGATTTTTGCATCTCTGGTCGTGCTAAAGAGATTTCCACTTCCATTGGTACCCTCATCTACAATTCTGCAACCACTCCTCTAAAAATCTGGGAAGGGACTGGCCTTGTGTCTTAAAATATAGACAGGTCCCTTTAATAGCTTAAAAATTAGGACATTCATCCTGAGAATGGGGCTGTCACAATGAACACTGTGTGTATTGACACAAAACAATATATTACATGATCCTTCAAGTGTCTGTTAACAGATTTTGGTTTCAATTTTACAATAGAAACAAGAAAAAAAACACTGGAAGGCTCTTGGCCCAGTCCCTGCCAGTGTGGCTGCTCATACAACATGCTCATGCTCATGCTCAAGGCAGGGGAAAAGCTTGGAAAGATCCATTAAGATCTTTGCTCTGACATCACCATATCACCTTCCCACGAGCTACCTCTGACAGCAAATTAACCAAATGCCACTGCCCTTTATTATGCCAAAATGACATGAATCCTACTTACCCATCTATGAGCAATGTGAACAGATTTTCTTTAGAAAAACCATAACCAACCCTCCTGGACAAGTGTTTTGCCAGCAGATAACACATGATCATCTCTTGAAAACATGTTGTGTTAATGCAGGGTCTGACTTTTCCTACATTGCCTACATGAGACTGCTAGGGCCAGCTATGGCCACTATTGCTTCCTCCTGAAGGAATTTATACATGTGGCACAGCTTCCTGAATTCTTTTTGTTGACAGTTTCACTTCCAGCTGTGAAGAAGCAGATGATGAAGCAAGTACAAGATTATTTTGCAATTTTCTAGTTTATGTGTTTGTCCAATTTCTGTATCAGTCTTTTAGCTCACACTTCTCCATGTTACAACAGATGCTGGAAAGCACAAAACGGAGCTTAAGAGAAAAAGAAAAGCCAAAAACCCAACAATAACCAAACAAGAAATCCCCTCCTTTATGCAGATATAAAGAGTTAATGGTTCCTGGACGTGCAGGAATCCTCCTGCCAGTCTGTAGTTTCTGCACTGGTGTGCAGCATTTACACTTCTTGTAATCATTCAGCTGCCTAATGATCCCTTATATCCGGTGAAAATGAGTTTTCCCACTCTAACCTGGCTTTCATTAAGGCTTTAATGTGAGCAGGTAATGAATGGGATTGCTCTGGGTTTCCTGCTGTGAAAGAAGGGTTCCTCCAACAGGTGACACAGCCACCTGTGCTGTGGTCAGAGCAGAGCTTAAGGAAGGAGAATCTCCCAAGAAAATGAGGGCTGTGGACACCTTGGATCCATCCTGGCATCCTGCTCCACTGGTATGGGCAGAGCTCCATTCATGCCCGGCCAAGGATCTCAGTGGAGCTGAGGGGTTTGTGTGAAACAGCCCAGCTAAAACCATCAGCAGAACTGTTAGCCTGTAACAAGCCAACAGATTTATTCAACAGCAGGAGACAGCACAAGGATGCTCAGATTTATCGCTCCAAATACCATCATTATTTAGTGTGCAGAGAGCCTTCTAGTCTCACAGTTAGCAAAACAAAATTACAAATTAATAGCCATATATTTCCCGCCATGTCCTGAATCTATCATCCCATTTCCCCTGTGTTGTAATTTTATTTTGGTACTTAGCATATGGGGCTCAGAAGAAGGGCAGACTTTGAAATTACACATATTTTATCCACACTCTCCCACATAGATTTTCACTGTGTGCTAATTTATTGAAGGAATATTTTTCTTTTTTTAAGAATCACGTAAGTCGAAGAAAACAAGAGGACGTTTTAGTTGTACCTTTGAGTTTGGGTTACTTTCTTCTTATCCCTTCAGATAAGCCTTGGATTTGAAGAGGAAGGAACAGCTCCTGCATGTACTTGTAAAAGGCAGCAATCCCAGCTGGGTAGAAGTGAAGCTCCCATAGGTAGAAATTTTCCTTCTTTCAGGAACTCATGACTAAAAGGTAACCGAGGAAAACTGGGTCATCTAATAAATATAAATGTATCACAATACATTTAATTAAGGGCAATACTTTAATTTGGTTAGGATTCAAAGTTTAAGCTGAGATCCAAACCACTCTGATGACAGGAATGTAAATGAGAATGAGGTGTAAAATCCCCAGTTCTATCCAGATTCATGTATTCATCTCAAAGCTATCACCACTGAAAACACTGGAAATCTGTCTTAAGAGTAGCTTTCAAAGGTTCAGCAAAACCAGGTTTTGTTGAAGATAAAAAGCCTGATCTCAATCTTTTTTAAATAAAGACAAACCCGTAAGTCACCTTTCCAAAGCCAATGGAATTACACATTTTAAAACTGAGCTAAGAAAGGTGATTTACTTTAAAAACTATTCCCTCTAAAGGTGCACAACATGTGCCAGAGATCTTAGTAAGTAGCCTCTGGCAATTAATTCCCTGTAGATGGCTTACAGGCTTTCAAAACCCACCTTTTCTTGGGCTCACTCACAGGATTTTTGTCTGGAAACTACCTATAAGCAAGGGCTTCTTGTACTAAGAGTAGGCTGACTGTGGTGGAATTTCAAGAGTGGAATTGAGGTGACACATGGAAAACTTTGCCTTTAAATCTAAGTGTGATGCTTGAGATGACCACGAGGAGACCACCACCTCTCTGCCTGCCATGAAAAATCTAAATAAGGATGGCTCTTAGCTGTTTGAAGCACAAATACCTCTTTTTGATTTGTCAGAAATTAAGAGAACTGAGAGAAAGCCTGTGTCTTGCTAGAAAAAGAGCAATAGGGAAATTTCAAAAGATGATTCAAGAACTGCACAGTACAGGGAATGCAGTGCTGTGGTTGAGCACACTGACACTTTCAGCCTCCTCTATAGCCACATCAAAAGGCAAAATATCAGCTAGACAGAGCCTGTAACGCTGTAAATAATGTTAATTCCTACAGCTCCAACAGTCTGAACACGAGACCAGCTGCAGCAGAGTAGGAGGAAGGTCTGCTTTGCCCAGGATCCTCGTTTGGGCAGTGGCCAGCATGCAGCAGAGCTGCAGATGGCTCATTTCAGCTGTGATGGCTCCTCAGTTGCTCCGGCTCGGGGAGCTGTGGTATTTCCAGAGCTAACACAGTCTGATAAGCACCATCCTCCAGGGATGGATGCATTAATCATTAGCCAGTGGAAAATGTCTAGGAAAGAGCATATGGACATCAGAAGCATGAAGCATTCCCTGCTCCACTCCTTCAGGAGTCTAGAGGATCTTCTGGTATCTTTTGTTTCCTACAGTTCAGGATAGATTATTCTTCTAGAAACTTGTGCAGGGCTTAGGTTTAACTGAGCACATAAAGCATAGGGAATTCAAACCCAACATCAGCCTTTTGCTGTAAATCTCTTTAAAAATGAGGAGTCCTGCAGTGGAGAGGCTGTCACAGACCTTTCCCTGCTCCCGCTGCAGCTTTCAGGCTGCCGTGTCCTGCCAGCCAAGGCTGTCAATAGATGTCACACTTGTGCTTTTGTTCCCTTCTCCTGGAGCACATTATGCCAAGGGAGTGCAGGGGAGCAGCATGACACAAATTACTTGAATGCACTGCCTTTATGTAATAAAACCAAATCCGGGAAAGATTTGATCTTCTGTAGCTTTTACACTGTGCATTCCCAGAAAATATTGAACAGATCAACGGGGAGAGGGAGGAGTGACAGCAGGGATCTTCTCTTACGAGGCAAAAGTTCATTTTGCCCTACAGGTTACTAGTTCATAACTGTACATCTACTTGCTTTGGAGAACAAATGAATTTTAAATTAATTTTTGTATTCTATGGCTAAATGCTTTTTTTTTTTTTTCTGGTAATAAACACAAGGCTGGGGGGAGCCAAACTATTTATGTTGAAAGAACAAATAGCAACAGATGAAGATATTTGCACTACTTTTTTTAGAAGCAGAGAAATACAGAAAAACAACCCCATTTAATGCCTTAGAACAGTAAAAACATGGAGTCTGACTACAGGTGTTCTAATTTTAAATCTGCATACAGATCTGCAAAGGCTTAGGGCATGATTCATGGAAGAAAACCTAGGAAAGACTTTTTCCTGAGCTGTACCTTTTGCAAATAGTTGTTTTAAAAAGTCAGAAAAATGTGTTTAGTCTTATTTTCTATTTGGAAAAAGAAAAAAAAAAGAGTTCCCTTTCTACATATCCATCTGTCAATGCATGTAAATCAACTGGGCATGCAGGTGGAAGTCAGCATTAGCAAGAGTTTGCAAGACAGGGAAAAAACCGTGGGTTTCTGGGTTTTAAATCGTCCAGTCAGTATTTGTGGAATTTCAGATGACAGTGTTATTGCTGAATTTTGAAATGTGGCACTGGTTGTTTAATGGCTGTTGTCACTGGAAGGAGATGTAGTGGAGAGCTCTGGACGCTGTTTGCAGCAGGAACAGCCAGCTCTGCTGGCCAGGATTCATTATTAATCCCATTGCTGCAGCCCTCCTTGCTGTGTCTGGAGACAAAGCCCTGTATCATTGCAGAGGATCACACCACTGGGCACAGACACTGCTTCCAGTGGGGCTCTGCACAGTCACAGAAAATCCCAGGACTCCAGCTGCAGTGGCTCTAGTGCTCATCCCTTTTTAATGAGCCAAACTCAGCTACTGAAACACTTCAGTGCAACTTTATTCCATAGGCTGAGTGAGGAATGAATGCCTGACTCTTATGCCAAGAGAGATGTGCCTTATACTGTAAATTCTTTCAGAAACAGAATCAGGCAAAAACATTTCATCTGCTAAAACAGTTTTGAAATCTGGTTTTGAGAAAATGATGAAATTCCCTCAAAACAACAGTTTTGGCCATTTTTGTTCCTTATCAAACAATTCCTCTGGGCAGTAAAGCTCCTGGAAAGTTAACTGAACTAATTTCTGATTTGCACTCATCAATAGGCTCATTCATTTAGATTAACAATGAATAATTCATCATCACTAGCAGCAACACAGTGTGCAAACCAGGAAGAATTCAGTTTGACTTTCAGTTCCCAGGATGAATGAAGAGTCAGGAAAACAAGAAACTGGAAACTTACCGTCTTATTTCAGCAAATGCCAGAAATGAACATGGCAGCTGTTTCAAGGACATGCCATGCTTCTTGATGAGTCCAAAAACTTGTCCAGAACCTCTGGGTTCCCCAGGAGCAAAACATGATGGGTAAAGGGCTGCTTGGAGGAGCTGAGCCAGCTGCAATCCTGGTGGGATCTGCTTCCCCAGCATGGGTTACACAGTGCTTCTCACACAAATACGGGGTTAAAACTCCAGGTGTGCCCCCCATTTCTGCAAATGGGCAGAGGAAAAGCTGTGGAAATTGTCTTCCCTGTCTGTGATCACATGCAAAATACAAAGTGAGAACACTTCACCCATTACAGCTCTGTCTACATCTGTGGAGCAGAGGAAAATCTCGCTGTTAGGCTATAAGGTTTCTTTGACCATAAACATGTTTTCTCTTGCTGGTAACTCACAAACCCTAACCATGGCCTGAAGTATTCCTGAATTGCCCCACAGGCCAATTTGTATGAAATGTTTGAAGAAACCAAACTCTGCTGTATCATTGGAGTAGGAAATACAGATATCTTGTTACATAACATTTCATAACTCAAGGTGAATCTAATTAATATAATCTGAAAAATTATACAAAACTTATTCAGCCTAGAATGAGACATACTGGAATGGAGAGAGCTTTGTTTAATTATCAATCTCTGTGGTGACACTATTATTCTATTAATAATTGTGAGAGAAAACTGCACTTTTCTGGCTAATTCTATTGCCTTTGATCCTTTCAGCACCAAGGCAGGACCCCTACAAGCCCTCCCAGGCCTCTGTCACCTGCATGAGCTGAACTGTCTCTGGTCACAGGGACGTTCCTTCTCTTTCTCTCACTACCCTAAAGAAAATGTCAGAGCCTGGTGAACAAGGCCCTCTGCCTCTCAAGTAATGTTTCAGTCCCCTGGAATACTTCTGGCTCTTCTTATTAAATGTTATGGAGAAGGGAGAGCAAACCAGGCTCTGGAAGAGGTCGTGCCTTGCTGCAGAGTGCTCCACTTTTTGGAGGACCACCAGTGGCATTACACTCTAATTTTTAGCAGTTTTAGAAGCCATGTTCATGAGCAAAGGCAAAACTTTCAATATAACATCCTAAATTCCCTTCCCTCCAGGTACTGACACAATGATTCCCTCCAGCACATGTCACTCTGGGAGAGGAAAAACTTGAGATTACAAGAAAAACAACAGGAGTATGGGCAGCTTAATGAGGATTTTGCTGCCTGCTGCTCTGGATTCACAGATTCATGTATAAGGCTGGCTTATATGATGACTGGGGATGTCAAAGTATGAAAAGAAACTGAATTCTGCAAGTAGGAATTCATTCTGTGCTTTATGGGCAGCTGTCTATGGCTTTCTATTTTTTTTTCTTTGTTATTTACCCATTTAGAATATTGCATTAGTTAACACTTTTTACAACTGTCAGCCGGAGGCAAAATTGCAAAACAGAGTTCTGACTTGCCCCCAGGCATGTTCTTAGGGCTGCCATGTCTCACAGAGCTGATTTAACACAACTCACACTCAGAAAGGTCAACTGAAGCAAATGCTGAACTGTTTGATCCAAGGTTTGTGTGCTCTAACTTGCTTTTGCCTCTCCTTTGAATAACTTAGGAACACCAGAGCAGTTACACCAACCTCTTGGAGTGCCCCTGCTCATCAAACAGATTCAGTGCAGCTTCCCAGGGCCAGTGGGAAGGAGCTGGGGACACTTTGCAAATGCCACATGGGCTTGATAACCTCCCTCCATCACACTAGATGAAGCATCCTCTAGATTACAGAATTTTCTGGAATTTAGCAGGTGGTTGGGGACTGAGTAATTTTTTTGTCCAGAAAAGAGGTTTAAAAAAAGGGGAAAAAAATCGGTACTGCTGAAATGCATCCCTTGACAAACTAAATCCTGTAGATATAAAATTTTGTTTGGGAAAATAGAAAACTCTAGAGAAAATTCTCTGCTATCAAGCCATGGGGAGGATGTCAGTGAAGAAATATCCCAAGCAGCAAGTGCAGCAAGTAAAAGCTCTCTTCTAGAAGCAGCACCTCTCTTGCTACTACTTGGGCAGTATCAAGGGACACAAAAGTTATGGGACAGATATAACACAAAAAGAAGGATGAAAGGAAGGTCTCTGCACCCCACCAGGTCTCTGCTTCCTTTGCTACAAAATTACCTGAACTCCCTATTTTTCTGGTGGCACGGGCCATCTGCACCACATGCACCAGAATGCTCCTGTGCACGTGGTGCAGATGTGTGCTGGTGGGAATGAATGAGAAATCAGAGCTGCCAGTCGCGTGGTTTTTAACCATTCCAGGTTTTTAGACCTGGAATAGCTCAATTGCTTTTTTCTATGCAAAATATTTTACAAAGGAAATGGCACAGAAGCCCAATTAAACAGAAAGAGGGGACAGTGATTTATTCCAGGATCCAGGGAACATCAGGTACTTTGAATCTTGCAGTGAGCTCGGTATTTTTGAAACTAATGGATTTTTCAGAGAAGAAACAAAGAGCCTCTTTAAGAAACTTCAGAACATGAGTATATCCCTCACATACCTCAAAATGATAAATCTATGTCCCTGAAATAGCATCTTTTTAGGTTTAATTTATTTTCTTTAGCCCCACGAAGGCCTTTCAAAT
Source organism: Irena cyanogastra (assembly GCA_013397155.1). NCBI lineage: Eukaryota > Metazoa > Chordata > Aves > Passeriformes > Irenidae > Irena > Irena cyanogastra. Next base: position 122,236 of record VWZV01016790.1, read on the forward strand.
TTATATACTTCAGCTTTAAGGACTAATAAATTACTTTCTTTGGCCTCAAGAAGGTCTTCTTCATTTATTTTTCAACCTCCTTTGGAGTGAACTTTAAGTGCAGCATGTTGCAGCACTGCCTACATGATAGGGATGAAACAGATAAAGGCAGTGACCAGCAGGAAAAAGAGGGAAACCCAGTATCTTTATGGATTTACCACTGTCTCATTACCTTATTGCACATTTTACAAAATCTGCAGTCACACAAAAAAATGGTTCTTTTTCCAGAAGGGGAATCTAGTTTCTGACAAGTTTTTACCAGCAACTGAAAAGGGCAGAAGCTGAAAAATGGAAAGAATGAAGCAGTCATTTCTTTTTCAGGGCTTCCCCTGGCTCTCAGGCTGCTGATGGAACAGCTGGTCCTGTCTTTTATTGGCTTCTTTCTCCCTTTTCTTTCTTGTAAGAGTAACCTGTGAGTTCCTGATTGCCAAATCCCCAGAAAACTTAGGAGCAGAGATTTATTTGCCTTTAATGCTATGGTTTAGATTGAACTGTTTTGTTTGGAAAAGTAAAATTAAATAGAACAAAAACTAAACAAAAGGACAAGGAATAAAATCAGTCATGCTGGACATGCTTAAGAAGATACTATTTATAAATCTGGAGGTATTTATGAGATCAAGGTTCTTTACAAAGACTAACAGAAAAGCCCATTAATTTCTCAAATCAAAGAGTATTCCTTCATTTCCAGAGATGCCATTAAAATACATTATTGAAAGAACATAAAGCATGAGGTTAGAATATTTTATAGTCTAATGGGGTAAATCTTGACTTCTCTTTCATATTGACAACCCTCAAACTTGATGGAGATTTTGCCTTTATTAAAAATTGCATAAGGATTACATCATGTGGCTTAAGGTCACTGCAAGCTATTAAAAATATGCATTTCTAATGGAAGGTGCATAATGGAGCATAACAAAGTCTTTATTCTCTCTCTGCCAGTCAGACAGCAAAATCATATGAATGTTCCAGGCAACAGAACAGAAAAAGAAAAAGAAAATGAAAAAGAAAAATGTATAGAATGTCAGTAACTCTGCTTTGAATTCTCGACACATCAACCCAAGCTCAAAAATCAGAGTGAAGGCTGCATGGGTGCAAAGAAGGCCTGAGGAATGTGCTTTGCTCCAAGGAACAGCAGAGCTGGGAATGCAGCTGGAGTTTCCAAAAGGAGCCCCAGGAGGAAGCCTGGCTCCACTCCCTGGCTTCAACCCCACTTGTGAATGATGCAGCCTTTTCAAAACAGACTAATAAAAGCATTATTGCTGTTGCTTCATCTCTGCTTATGGATTAGGAAGTCTTTATTTTAAGAGATCTTTTCTTCCTAATCTATACTTTGTACCAATTGTAAATTATTTTACCAGCAGTTTTCTTTGTTTCCTCTCCTCAAAGCACAATTAGAGAATAATTGTTTTCAAATAATAACCACTACTTTTCCATTTAATTCTTTTTTAACACTAGTGGTGTCTCCCAGCTGACTCACTCTGCATTAGATGAGGGTTTAGAAGCACTACAAAACAGAGAAACAGCTGTTTCTTTGAGCATTATGAGTTTTATTAATCCCTTCCTGCTCATAAAACATAATCATCCCCTTTATTTCTAGAGGTACTACATACACTTTCCAAATAACCAACAATCAGGAGAAAAAAGGTTTCCAACCCTTCTATAAAAAACCTTTTTAGAACATAACATATATATAACCCTGCAGAGTGCATGCTCCTTCTGATTTCTCTTTGGTTAGTTACTAAATCAGAATATTCAACAAAAATTAACATGTCTAAAAGCTGGGCTTTAGTAAAATCACTTTTTGATTAACACCTTAGTACGAGTTATTATCCACGGCAAACAGGAAGATGTTCATGAATTATACTGAAACAGATTATTTCATGGTGGGAAAACTGCTTTTTTTAAAATATCACTGAAGTTTTTGCTCCAGGCTAGAGTATCGTCTCACAGAATGGCTTCCCTGCACTTTTGATCCCTGTTTTGAGCCTTCATCCCATCCCTTCCTGCTCCTTTCCCTCCCTCTCACTGTTACAGAACCTTTGAAGTTACTGCAGTGTCTCTGAAGCAGTCCCTGGCAAACACCCAGTGAGTTGTCTGTGTGCATGAACAGATTCTTTTATTACTTATTCATTTTGTAGGCCTCCAATGCAATGTCCATATTTTTTACTCACCACCTGAATAAGGTGCTAAATGCTCTATGTTTGTGCTGGAAGGAAGTAATAGGAGGGAAGTGGGGGAAGGAACTTGCATGTGCCTTACAGAAAAGAAAGCCTTCATAAGGCAGCATAGGGAAGCTCCTGGAAGAAAGGCAGATTTGGCTTTGCTGGAGGTGAATTTTATTTATTTGGATAATTTTATTGCAGATGTTTTAGTAACTAAAAAAATAAAAAAAGCCAACAAATCCTCATACCCCTCAATTTGGCCATGCTCAAGTGCTGCTCCCAAAGGTGGAGCACTGTGAGTCTGGGCAGGAGCAAGGACTTTTGGGGGGATGTCACCAGCTCCCTGTCACACTTTCTGGCCACTCCCCTCCCAGCAAAAGCACAGAGTCCAAGACACTAAAGCTCCCTGCAACAGGGAGATCATGAAAATAAATAAACCTTCCTAAGGGCAGCAGCCTTTTCTAGCAGTAAACAACTACAGCCTGTGACTTGCAGTGTGTTGGAACAAATTTCATTAAGGGAAAGTTTCATGAATTCAAAAGAGAAATCTATTGTTATTCCATCCAAATTTTCTCTGTTGCTGATGCCTTGAGCTGAAGTAGAGATTTGTGAATAAAGAAACCAAAGATGCTTCTGTTTGTTTACAAGACTTCAAGAGTCAAAAGGATCTATTCAGACTAAATTGCTGAGAGGAGAGGAATATATTGGCTGGGGAGTTTGTGCTGGGGGCCCAAGCACACGTGGATGAGATGCTGAGAGATAGGGTGGGATAACTCAGGCGTGTAACCATGTGGGGTGAACCCGCTGGGGATTTTTCCTTTTCCCTGATAGCACAGTAATTTATTCATTTGCCTTTGCTGCTCAAATGACCTGTTTTATCCCTTTGGAACAGAAATCTCTAAAGTCTCTCTTTCTGTGCAGTCAAATTGAACAAAACAGGATTAAATTCCTTATAATTTCACTTTACATATTATATTTCTTAAGCTTGTTATTTATTAGAAGTAAGTAGGAAACAATTATTCTCGTACTGTCACCTATTTCTACACTCTGCCAATTTTTAAACAAACTGACTTGAAAAACCAGACCTGGTAAAATGAAACATAATGAATAAACAAATGGAAAGTAAGTAATTTCTATGAACAGGTGTTCCTATCTGTCTCATTTTATATTTATTGATTTTACACACACTATTTATCATCTTACTAGAAAATGCACACATTGCCTTTTAGGGGAAAAAAAATCATGTGAAAATACAGGTGACTTTACAGAAAGTCGATTAATGAATTTAAAGGTTATTGCAAGGAAATCTCTATTCTACCACAACATAGTTTCCAAAGCACAAAAAGGCCCTGTTAGGACTGAATTTAATGTCTTTATACATATTCATATATGGTATTAGTTTTAGTCTTGGTGTCATGCTGCCAACATTGCTAAAGCTCCTGTTGCAGCTGGTCAGAAAGTCAGATAAGGTGTGACCATGAACCATTTAATAACATGTTCTGACAAAGAGCAGATCCAAGGATTGAAGGACCAAGGAAATTAATGCAGTGTCTGGGTTTCATCCTGGTAGCATAAGTGTATGATAAATATATGTATTTAGATGCAAATAGAGTATGAGAATCTTTTCTGGGTTCTGCCCAGAGATAATTCTAATGCCACCATGCAGTGCATCCACCACCCTCATGGTTATGGCTCTGTCTTGTCCTCACTTTGCCTTCTTCCCACAGTGGCAGCAGCACTTAACCATCAATAAGAAATACCACAGAAATGCAAGAGGGGAAAACCACCCTACACCCTACAACTTCATAGCATTTCAGTTGGTCCTGTTGTCTTAGGGTGACTTTGTGATGCTTGTATCCTCAATTGTCTGTTCTGTTTATGCTGGATATTAAGTTCTTCACCTTTAAGACTGGTTCCAAGAGCAAAGTAGGGGGCAAGGAAGTGCGGAGTTTGTTTTCAGAAACTGCACTCGCTCCTCCGCATTCCTTCTCATGGACTGTGCTGTCTGCAGCACGGACAGCAGAGAGAGCTCTCCTTTGCTTTTAGTTAGGTTTTTTTAGCTAGCTGAGGTGGACAAGTTCCCCGGACTGTGGCTTTTCTTTTTGTTGGAACTGATCAGCCCTTCTCTGGACTATAAACCCAGAAAATGCCAGGAGCTCACACCTGTAGCCCACCAGGGCCTGGAACGTGGCATTTCCAGCTCAGGAAGGACTGATCTGTGAGCCAGCCAAGCTACACCCCACCACAAGGACTTTCTGAATTTGCCAGCTGTAGTGGGTTTGGTTCATCAATCTGAGTTTCCTGGCCACTGCATCAATTTATGTTGTAGGTTTAGTGCTGGCCAAATGCTAGGCACCCACTAGAATATACTTAGTCATTTTCTGCTGTGAGATAGGGTTAGGAGAAAAGCAAAGCAGGCTCAAAACTTTAAAGGGTTTAAAGAAAACTTTATTAACAGAACTAAAAGAAAGAATAATAAGGATGAGAATAAGACCTTCAGAACATTTCTCCTCCCCCTACACCTTCTTTTCTTTCTTACTGACAATGTAAAGAGACAAAACTTGGGACTTTCTGTCAGATTATCACCTCTAGAATAGTCCTTCAGTCCATTTAGGGAGAGGAGTCTCTCTTGCTATGCCATGGAGACTTCTCCATAAGAAACAGTTCTCTTTTGGCTTCCATGCTAGTAAATCAGACACGTGGAAGATAGAAATGCTGTTTGCTATGTGAACATCTCTCCTGTCAGCTTACAGTTTTCCCCACAACTGTTTTCAAGGGCTCAATCTTTGGCTAATGGGGTACACTTTTAAGGATGAGCTGACCAGAAGCAAGAGTTCTCTGTGTATGTCTCTGAGATCATCTTCATCTCTGGGAACAGAGGTCTTCTTCTTTCCCTGAGGCAAAGGGTCTTCATCACTCTTACCTCCCCCTCTCTGTTCAAGCTTCTCATTTGGATCACAGCTACTTCAACATCTGCTTTGCTTCAGCATGGGTGTCTTTGCTTGTGTCTACAGTTTGAATACTCCATCCCCCCATGCTTTTTTTAATGAATTAAAGGGATATTCTAGTGTATCATAGTCCATCATCATGGCCTTACAAAAGATTTTCGGCCCAAGACTAAGGCATCTCCTCATTCTCCTCCCATCTGGAATATGACTCCTTTACTGATCTTGGTGTCTTCATATTGTCCTCTACGTGTCTTCACTCTGTCCTTTTCTCTCACTTGACAGAGGATTAATGTTTGCAAGTTTCACGTGTGCAGTGACAGAGGTACTATCTCGCCTGGGCGTGTGGATGGCCATGTGATTCCTGCCCGGTGGCCAGAGCCGTTTATGGTGGAGGATTCTTGGGCGGCTGTGCTGGGGTTAGGGGGGAAGCAGCCAGGATCTCAGCAGCCCACGCCGCGGCCCAGCCTGGCCCGGAGCTGCTCCCGGGGCCCGGCGGAGCCCGGCTCGGCCTGGGCCAGGGCAGCGCAGAGCTTAGTGCTGACAAGGGTTCGCAGCCGCAGCCTGGCCTGCCTCAGCTGGGGCCCTGCGGCCTCTCCTGCCTCAGCCAAGGCCCTGCAGCTTGGCTTGCCTCAGCTGGGGCCCTGCGGCCTCTCCTGCCTCAGCCAAGGCCCTGCGGCCTGGCCTGCCTCAGCCGGGGCCCTGCGGCCTCTCCGGCCTCAGCCGGGGCTCTGCGGCCTGGCCTGCCTCAGCCAAGGCCCTGTGGCCTGGCCTGCCTCAGCCAGGGCCCTGCGGCCTGGCCTGCCTCAGCCAGGGCCCTGCGGCCTCTCCTGCCTCAGCCAGGGCCCTGCGGCCTCTCCTGCCTCAGCCGGGGCCCTGAGGCCTGGCCTGCCTCAGCCAGGGCCCTGAGGCCTGGCCTGCCTCAGCCAAGGCTCTGCGGCCTCCCTGCCCCGCCCAGCCATCGTGCTGAGAGCGGGGGAACTTCTCTCTTCAGAAGAGAGAGATTCCCAGGGTTTGTTTGTTTTTAACATGTGCGTTCATAGAGGCGTGTTCAGCTTTCTTAGCAGTTTAACAATGTGCCAGTTTTCAGAGCTAGCCAGCTATTGGTTTTGCAGGTACAGAGGAAGTTCTTAGCAGCTCCTCTCAGAAAATCGATTCTGTGGCTGGCTCCTTTCCTCCCCACCAAAAATCAATTAATGCAAAACCAACACACCATTTCTTCAGAACAGCGAAGAGGTTTTATTGTTTAAAATTATTCATTTTTTTATGCTTGTGAATACTTTGCTGGTTAAATAAACTGGTCTTTTCCACTTTTCTCCAAGGAAATAGTTTCCTGAACCAGTAGGGGGAGGGGCTGCTTGAATCTGCTTTCCAGAGGGACCCCTTTGGAACTTCCCTCTCAAATCTGCCCTAAACCAGGACACCTATTAATTTGGGGGTGAATTTCAAAAGTTTTAGACTTTCAAATAAAACACCCAGAGAAAGGTCACAACCCAACAGTGTTTTGAATTTGTATTTCAAATTTTAGTCATTCTAGTGATGTATTTGATTTTTTCATTTTTTTCATTTTAAAAGTAATTTGACAAAATCTTACATCTATCTTTTATCTCTCTGAAGTAAAGCCTATACCCAAGAATATCTGCAAATGGAAGTTTAGTTAAAAAAAAAGATACCTTATGGAGATCAGCATGACACTTATTCAGAATCATGACTATTTTTAAATAATTTATATTCAAGGTACAGTAAAACGACCAGCTTTACATGCGGTCATTAGATGTAACACAAAGAAAGAAAAATAGCTATAGAAAAACATAGCAGCAATGTTTCCAGAAAGTAGGCTAAGCAGCTCTTTGAACAATATAATGTGTATTATATTACTTTAAGGATACATGCCAATCAATGACTTCTGTTCTGAAGGCATGTTACAAGTTTGGAGGGTTTAAAATTAGAAGTCTTTTCTGTCATGCTGGGCTTTTAAAGAGTGTGCTCTATGGGATACAGAGGTGGCCTTAAACCTCAGCAAACAGGAAGCCCAGTTCCTAATAAATAATGTGGTTAAAAGCTGGACATGCTGCTGTTTAAAACATTAGAGGCAGCATTAGTTCTACAGCACCTGAACTTTGGCGTAGTTCAATACAAGAGAAAATTCTTGGAAAATCTAAACAAATTAAAGGGAGAGATGACTCATCCTCCAATCTCAATTTAACAGGAATCTCAAGAGAAATCACTCTGAGCACTCTCCTGTGAGAGGTAACAGACTTGTAGGACAATATTTGTTGCTAATGGATCTTCTATTTAACAACATAAACGAGGTTTGTCTTATGAGGAGACAAACTCCCATGCAGCCAGATTGATATCCAATGTCAGTCACTTAGCAAAATGTTACCAGAATAGTTTGTGTTTATTTTTCCCTATACAGGACAGTTAAACATCATTAGAACTCTGCCTGCAGGCAGAGTATGCACACAAAATTAGCCTCAACAGAGCAAACTTGACAGGCAGACACTGATTACTAAACATACAATTAAAGGCATCCACAAACTTCGAGATTTGATTCAGTTACAAGTCCAGTTTTCAAAACTGAGCCAAGAATTTATGCTGATGTCTGGTGACATCACTGGACAATTGAAAACAAAAATAAATGCTCCCCTCTCTCTGGGATAGTGTTTAGGTTGTGTTGCTATTTGTCTTTTTTTTAATTCATTAGATGACTGGTGGGACTTTAACACCGACAGGAGTTTCATTCTTTCCCCCATGATCACGATGCAGTGATGAGCATGGGTGTGGTTATTGCTCATTCCTGTCACTGTCCCATTCCCTCATGTAATGCTTTTCCTAAAAAATGACCCCTGAGAGCTGATGCTTCACTCTCTCATTCCTGTTCCTATTTCTGAGCCATTCTGAGAATTCCCATCAAACATAATTCTTCCTGCCCTAACAATGTCACTGTAGCACAGAAGGGACAGACACTCTGCTGGCTCTTACCTGGCTACTCCAACAGACAATTCAGATTTATTTTCTTGGCATCTGCAAAATTATCCCACGAGCTGGCAATAAGGGAGTCCTGATAGGATGAACACATCTGTTTGCCAGTCTGGTTCTTGCCAATGCCAAGTGCATAATTACTGCTCTAGAAACATCTCAGACCTGGGAGATTTGGCACCTCTTCCTCTCCTTCACAGCACAGCAGTTCTTCCTGCAGCAGCAAAGCCGTGCTAACCTGGGCTATGGTGGCTGCACACCAGGGCTTGTGCTCTCTGGATTTTATGAACACAAGGCAGAAGAGGGCTGGTATCAATAGATAAAGTGCTTGTCCTGCATAAATTACCACATTTAGATTCCTAATAGTGGCAGAATTTTCTCTAGAATTGATGTCTTAAAACTAAAAGCCAGCACAGATCTACAGAGAAACAAGATTCCCTGCCAGTGCTGATCTGCAACATCCAGTTATGGAGATTAAAGAACAAGACTCAGAAGCCAGAAAAGACTTTGTTCTGCTCTATTAGTACCAAATTCACAATGTTTTCCGTGATTCAATGTGACATAACTGCTAATGACCGTCATGGGGGACGTGATATGGCATTTGATGGTACATAATTTTGAAACTGCTGCAGGAATTATGCCATGTACTACAGTTTAAGACGATCATCTTTTTTTACAATACAGAGCAATTTCTTCAGAGCTTCTTTCCCTCGAGCCACAGCTGGAGCTAATTGCAGTACTTTAATCCTACAGAGCTCAAACCCACAGCAAGACAGACTTGAGAAAGTCAGGGAAGAGGAAAGACATACTAAGACAGATACCTACCCGTTGGTTAAGAAACTTCTACAAGAGTGAGGTCGACCATATTTTCTTTGCAATCTTACAGTGACAGGTGACTCTCTAGGTCATTGCTTTTCTGGGCAACTTATTCTCCTCACTCAACCTCCTGTACTGCTGAAGGTGCCAGAGCAGTTCCTTTATAGACCTAAAAATATTTTACCCATGTTAAGCCATTAAACAAAAGGAGGATAACAGATTTTGGATTTTTCTTCTGTGAATTTGTTTAAATTATTAGAACTGAAGTCAACAATTTTAAAGTTTATATTAATATGATTATTATTTTCATCTGAAAAAGCGATGTTTAGATAACTATTAAACAAAACGAAATGAAGAATAATAGTAGATAAAGCCCTCCTCTGTATAAAACACATAATTCAAGTACAATCTCTTCACAAAGATATTCCGCATCTCAAGTTTGTTATAATGATCCGCAAAAATGATGATTGCAACTTTACAACCCCTGCTCCATTTATCTGGTTCCAAACAAACCACAGGAGGACGAGATTCCCACAAAGGATCAAGACCAGGTTAGTATACAAATACTCATTTGTCTTAACTATTGCACAGATCCCCTTTTCACCGATACTGCTCATTTTTTCCTGCTCTTTCACCACATTGTAGCTCTTACCCCGTCTCAGGACACTGATTTGATTTGTAACTCAAGGAAACAGCACGCCAACTGTGATTTATATGCTCTCACTCCACACGTGTGTAAGGATCAGCAATCATTTGGGGCTCGTTAGGGCTCATTCGTTTTAAATTACAGGCTTATGACACACACCTCTGCAGCACTTTAAGACAAAGCTGGTGTCACTCACATGCCTGGGGCTCAGGAGTCTGAGTGGCTGCAAATAATGTCATGAATAAGGTGTGGCTGCATCCAAGCTGGCTGGGTTTGAAGTTGTAATGCACCTCTAATGTATCTTTGATTCTGCGTTTTCAGTGCATGCCTTGGACCCATCTACAGCCCTTCAGAATCTCTCCTACACAAGGAGTATAAGAGGGAGAGTGGTCTAAATGGGTCTGTAGTGGGTCAGGGAGGCTCAATTAAGGCAAAATACTTTCTACCACTTCACCTCTCACCTCTGATGTGGATACTGAATGCTTATAAATCTCCTCTCAGTGGGCTCTGTAATTTGCATTATATTTCATCTTTGTGAAACTTTCCCCCCCCCCTTTGAAGGTAACTAAGATTCATCTCATTTGCCTGGTCTTTGCACCTCAATGCAGAAATTGATGCTTGAATAAGACAGCTGGATAATGATCACAAATAGCTTCCAAAAGATTCTCTGGCCTTAAAATGACTTATTTTAAGGTACTTGCTTTTCTGCCTGCTTGGTTTAGAAACTTCCCATACCACACATAAGATGCAGAACTACAAATTCTTGTTCCATGGTTTCAAGAATAAGTTTTTAAAGCATCAGTGCTATTAAAAATCTTTATCGAGCATGTTAGGAATTGTAAAAATGATGCAGGAACAGACATCTCCATCACCAGGTACCAAAATCACCTGTGCTATCAGTTGAACAGTGACTAGAGGGTAGATTTGTCAGGCACCAAGCAAAGGTCGCTTAATTAAAACCATGAAAAATGTTTTGTGCTTCCTCGCATTACATCTTGTAGCAACTTGCTGCTTGTTTCCTTTTTGGGGTATAAGCAGTCCTTGGGGATCCAACCACTTGAAACAATATATAACCATAAGCTTAATTGTTATGAGAGCTTTTCACTGCACCAGAAGTTAATTCATCACATCTAAAAGTTTCCCTGACCCTCACAATGTGGAACAGGGGGACCCCAGTTCCCTGACAGGAGGGGTGACTGTTTTGGTGGGGTTTTTTGTACAAACAACCCCCTTGCTCCCATGTGGCTGACCTAAGGGTGTGGGAGTGCTTGGTTAGCACAGCTAAGGCCAAAGCTGTGAGTTTGGCTGGCATCTTCAGAGCACATGGGGTTCAGTGGTGCTTTCTCTGCAATTGCTCTTTTCAGTTCAGCAGGAAAAGGGAGACAGTGGAGAGAAAGGAACAGGCAGGAAGGATGCTGAGTCAGGCTTAGGGGAAGAAATACAAATTCAGTGCGTGGGAGGGAGAGTGAAGAACATTAAAGGTACCTGGAAAACATTCTGGTTTTGTTTCAAGGACTTAACCTGCATTTTAAGTAAGACAGAAGGACATTTCAAAATGAGAAGGTATAAGAAAGACTATCCAAAGATTTTGTGCTGGAGTGTACTAAAGTTTTCTGCTACTGCTGTGTTCCCCAATAAGAAGATTTCATCAAAATTGATCCAATTTTGTGAGATATTTTGATGTCCCTGGATCCACAAACAAAAGTGCTTCAGCTGAAAGCTTCTTCCATGCACTGTGCTCTAGTTATCTGCTCTGCCCTAAAGAACTAGGCCTTTTATTCCTTCGCAGTTCTTCCCATTTGGCTCTGAAAGATTTCAGTGTCTTTTATATATATAAAATGCATCTCCTGCTCCATGTCAACAAGGATTCATTACAGGGAAGCTCCAGTGCCACTTGCTTTATCTGAACCTACAGTAATTACTACAGCAAGTGTGCTGGCCTGCACTTATCTTGTTTGGGAACGTATCTATTGATAGAGGAACAAACAACAGTCACCCTTCCTAATGAACACAATCAATCACAGCACACACCAAGGCCAAAGGGTTAAGACGTGTTTCTTGCAGCCCTGCAGAAAAGAAGCCTCCAACAGTGGCACAGCAGAACTAGTGGAGGAAAATACCATAACAAAACAAATATCAAACAGAAATCAACAACTGTGAATTGTTTTGCAAAATTAGAGGGCTGCTGCCCTTGTGACAGCTTTCTGAGGCATGAGCTTTGGTAGAAAGACAGGATGAAAGGGGAAGCAAGGAAATTGAGATCTCTAAGGCTGCCTGCACTGAGCATACCTGTCTTTTAATTTCTCCATGTAATTTTCATCTTCAATAGCTAAAAATATATTAGTGAAATGCCTGAATTGATCTGAACAGAACACTGTGCCATGGAAGAAAGCTGTGAGAGTGTGGTGCTCTCTCCCTGCTTACATGAGTCCCGTATTTCTTTCCAAAGTGTCTGCTGCTTGTCTCTGTGAAAGTGAAATACTGAAACCTCTTCTCTGACCCAAGAACAGCACTTATGTTCTTATACATTGTCAATCAGGTAAATAGGGATGAAGTTAAATACATTGGCTGAAACTTCTGAAGCTGGAAAGAACCAGCAGACTGTTTATGTCCTGCTCCATTTCCCAAAGCAGATTAAGCAGGGCAGTGGAGCCTCATTGTCCTCTGCTTTTCCTTTCAGGCTAGGAAAGGAATGAATCTCCTTCTCTCATCACTGCAACTCGCAGACTCCTCCAAGGAGGAGAGGAAGTGACTGGCTCATCAGGTCACCCAGACATTTAGAGCAATTGCAGTGCGTGTTTGAGAGCCCAAATCTTCTCTAGTCCTTGCCGATCCAAATTCTCAGCTTCTTTCTGCAAACAACCTGGTACTTCAAATCTCACAGTAATTCCTTCTCTCCTTAAGTACCCTTAATTACATGTTGTTAATTATGCTTATAAACACAGCCACATGGCCCAATGCATTTCCCATCATCTTGATACCAATAACCTAGATAAAGAACTTCTTCCCTCTGCTCTCAGCAGCCACTCTACCACCCAAGCCAGACCAAGTTCCACCCCTCCTCTGCAGAAAGTCCCTCTCTGAGACAGCCACATGCCTATAGACAATACAGAGCCACAAGATCTAAGCTGAATCATGTGCAGGCAGGAGGCTTTTGAGGTTTTGGAGATGAACAATACACCAGCTTCTGGGCTTTATGTCACCATGACCATAATATTAAATTGTCTGTTGACTCTGTGCTGTTCTGCTCCATAAAATATTAACGTATTATGGAAGGAGGGGAATGAGGCTGCTGTCCTCGTGGACATTCAGAGTGAAGTATCAGTATGTAGGCTGAAGCTTAGGGCATTATTCCATCTTTGCATTTATTTAAGTGACAAAGCATCAATTAATTTTAAAGGCTTACCATACCCATTCAATTTAGTCAATCCTAAAATGTTAAATATAATTAAACAGTGAAAAAGATCTTAACGGCTCGAGACTGCCAGAAAGTTCTGGGAAAAGACTGAAATTTTCAGCTTTCACTCCAAATTTTATGCCATTCAGTAACAAAAATGAAAAATTGCAGTAATTTACATTTAGGCATAAGCATAGTCATTTCTTTCTCAATTAAACTCCTTTTACTGGTTTTACCCAGGGTAATTTTAAAAAAACTTTTAAAATACTAAGATTCACATTGCTGGAATTTTGAAAAAAAAATAAATTAGAACATGTGCATGCATGTATATGTGTATATACTCACTTATTCATACATCCACAGAATGAAAATGTAAAATACAAATATATAAACTATATGACTTGATGTGTGGAGTGGATATGAACATTTGCACATAGGTACATTCTGAATTTTCACTAGACAGTTTCCTTTATAAAGGAAAACTGACTGATGGGTAGATCCAGTTAGGTTTTGCTTACTTTCACAGCATGTATTATAAAGATTGTAGGCAGTTTTAATAACATCAGTATTATTGTAAGACCTAGAAATCCCAGTCAAGATCATCACCAATGGGCAAATGTAACTAACCGTAACACAAGAGGGATTTTATCCCCCAGGAAAGGTGTTTATTACACCTAGACCTTTAGTGGTATATCCTGAGTTTGATTCATCCCCAATCCAGTGCTACCATCCTCATCTCTGCAGGTTCCTGGAGGACAGTAACAGCCCAGTACATTCACTAGATAACCTGGTGGTCTCTTTGGCCTTAAACATTTCCTATGCCAGTAAAACAAGGCTTTATTGCTGGCTGTGTTGGTTCCTAGGAGTTTGGGACAGGGCTAAGAGTGCCACTGTGCTGCAGTCTATGTATGCAAAGTCAGTGTATCCCAGCTCTGAGGGCTTGTAGGCTGTGTTCCTGTGTCCAATATCCCCTGTCCTGTCAGGTCACAGCAGTTTGATGGAAACTCAGTCCATTTAATGTCTCATGCCAGAGGGAATGCATGTGGAGCAGTGGGGAAGCAGAAGACAAGTTTGCAAGGGGGAGAAAGTTGTACTCTGCATCCCAAATTAGCATCAGTTGCAAATACTTCTGACTACATGTTTGTTCTTTTTTACAAGATGACTTTTAAAATCCATCTCTGCTTCTTTTGTCTACATTCATGAACTCACTACACAGATCTCACTGCTACCAAGCACCTTAATTCACTTTGGGTCCCATCTCTAAAAAAACCCCACTTATTCCCTCATACACTGCTCCATAATAAATAGTATTCAGTAATTACTTAGAGACTCATAAAAGGGAATTGGCATCCTAGTGACAGAGTATTTGCACTCCTCACAGATTTGTGACTTTAATATTGAAGAGATACATTTCTCTCTACAAAATACTCCCCAGGCTGCTTTTTTCCTTCATCTGTGGGCTGAGCAAAGGCATCAGGATTTGAAGAGCAATCACAAGACAGCAGCAAGTAGCATCCCATTTACAAAGAGCATCACTGGCCCAACAAACAAGGGAGGGGGATTTACAGGGACACATTCCTGAGAGCCTGCTGTTAAAATGTGTCAGCAAATCATCCCTGTGCTTAAATAGATTTGGCAGGAACACTGAGATTCAAACTATATTTTATTACACAGGTTCACAGCTTAAACAGGCATGGGGATACACTAAACATGATCATGACTGAGATTTAGTAGGAAATTAGCCCACACTTATCAAGGGAATCAATGCAGAGGTTGTCATACCTTGATCAAGAAGGAGAATTCATTATTCCCTTGGTGAGAAACCGTTAGAAGAAAATTGCTGCCTACCCAAACACACTCCCACCAAAGAGGGCTGCTTGCTATCATAGGTGTCTGTCAACTTCTAAATACTCATGTCTGCATGTCCACTTAAATACAGGATGAGCCAAAACATTACACTGCTGTTAAGACCAGTTCAGCATGTTCTAGATTCAAACATGATAAACTGGAAGTGTCTCCTGACTCAGCAAATGTCCCAACCACTCCACAATAAACACTTCTCAGCCAGCATCCTTTCTAAAACCCTGACTAAGTATCAATTCCCCTTGAACTGTTTGAAATATTCATAAGATCAGGCTATTTTGGCCCAGCTGGATTCCTAATTTGTGGGCTCTCTACAGCGTTTCACTCTTGGGTATCTTGCCTGGAAAATGCCACTCATTCTCATGCCTCTGTGCTGATCACCAGTCCAGCAGATTCACTGAGAGGCATCTCACACAGCTCCCAGACCTCTTAAGAACTTCACAGACCAATAACCAACAACTTAAACTCTCTCTAAAAGTTAATAGGCAGCCTGAGGATGGACAACAGTGCAATAGTGAAATGCGTTCAGAGTATGAAGCACCACTCGACCAGCATCTGACTAAATTACCCACCAGAGCCTACTGGCTAGGAAAAACCCTATTCCTGACTTTCCAGAGCCTTGGGTCATGTCCCTGACTTACTTTGGATTCATAGGAAAGCATCCAGAGTACATGCGTGGGTTCAGCAATAAAGGTGAGGTACAAATGGAAAGACAGCTATGTTACTGCCAGAGGGAGATTAAAAATAGAAGTGAATCTCCAGAAAACTCACATTAAAAAGTAGTAAAGATTTTCCAAAAAGAGTCTGCCAAACCTCGCCAAATGTAAGGATAAACTATAAGGAATAGAGCTTCTCTTGGTATAAAAATGAAAACATCCACATTTATATCTAATTATGTTAACTTTTATTTAAAAGGAAGTGCACATCTTTGAGTAAAGGAGATAGGGTACCTATTTCTTCACATCCAGTTGCTGCTTAAATCAGCTCCTTTAAATCAGGAGCATCTCCTTACATTTCTGTAATCAGCCAAACAAAAGCCTTTTCTGTTTGAAATCAGTAGGGGAAAAATGAACTCTATACCAAAGACTGCTTGAATTACAATAGCTTTGACAAGAGAATCTGTTCTGTCAATGTCTCTCAGGAAGACACTGGCCATGCCCTTGCACAAGACACCAGGCTGTCCAAGACATCTTTAATGCCTCCAATCTCAAGTGATTTAGTGAATTTTCAGTCTTTTCCTCTTAGGAGTCTCCTGAGGAAATTCAGCACCTCCCAAAATAAGAACAGAGATTGCACTACCACTGACAGGCTGATTTCACCCACTTGCAGTTATAATAAAACTTTAAAATTGTGCTAAACTGACTAAAGTACCACATAGGTGCAGCAGAAAAAACTGTTACAGACTGAAAAGATGAATAAGGTTTTAAATTTTGCCTAGCCTAGATATAATAACCTGCTGATATCTAATGAAAAGAACCAGAGGCAATCATGTTGGACTTTGTGAGATACTTGGAGGCCACCTGTGTCTATGCATGAATTGCAGACTTAATTTGTGTAAATGGGGATCAAGCCTGCACATCTGACTATTTCAAAATATTATGCAAATTTGGGGATCATCAGCTTCTTCAAAGCTTAAATTCACTTAATCCTCTCCTTATTTTACAAGTTTCGACCATACTTTATTATAAAGCCAATATCATTAGAGAAAAAAAATTAAAACTCAAATTGGCTTAGAAAGGATTATAAAAATTGTGGATTCTTAAATTTAAAATGCAAATTTTTATGTCAGTTATCTGGAACCAGGATGAAAGACCCCTGTGTGATTATTCAGACTGTAGGATGCATTGAATAAGAGATGACAAGTATACCCTTTCTGCACAGCTGGATGGACTCCTCACATGCTGGACTACTGCATTTCTAACCCAAACTTTATAATTCCTCTTCCTCTTCCCAAGCTTGCAGACCTCCTGGGTCAGGCTGGACCAAGCATTTTTGCTACCAAGTGTATCACTGAACCTCTTAGGGGGTGTTGCTGTTTAGGCTGTCCTAACATGAGACAGGCACAAGAATTGTGGCTTAACACCAGCCTGTGTTATCCACCACAGCTTATTTTTTCATTTTATTATTATTATTATTACTACTATTGTTGCTGTTGTTATTAGTATTATTTCAGTTGGGTTTTCTTGCCCAATAAAGCTTGAGGGCAGAATCACTGGTGTAACATCCATCACAGCTCCTTGTGCTTGCACAGCTGGCAGGCTGAAGCCAGTCCATTATTTTGGAAGCAAATGCATTTTGGTTGAACTTTTGACTGTTACCAAGGTTCTGTTTTCCCATCTCCCACCAGAGAGAATTAACATTTAATCAACATTTCTTAAAGAATGTGACAAAAACACGAGAATGAGCTTGATTAAAATTCTGATTGAGTCTGAACTATGATATCAATATCATAAATCAGTAAGATCCAGACAGAAAGGGACTACAGACAAACATATATATATATATATATATGTATGTATGTTTGTATGTATATATATATATATGTATGTTAGTCCCTCTTTTCCTTCATTTTGGATTGTACCTTTTACTGTCTTTCTTTTACATTTTTTTTTTCTGGCAGCACCTATCTGTTTAGAATGACACCAAAAATGATGTTTAAAACTCTATTTGTTTTATATATATAGATAGTACTATTATTTGTATTGCAGTTCAAAGAAAATGCAGGACTAATGGTGGAAAAAATCAAAGCCTTTATGTGTGGGAAATGGCATAGCAAGAAGAGTCAAAACAAAAGAAAATGCAGTCTTGAAACAAGTTAATTAGCTAAAAAAATAAATTGTGAACTCAAGTAGAGTTCATGCTTGATAAGGCACTGGATAAAAAACCTAAAAGAACCATCCTTGGGACGGGGCTATTTCCCTGTTTCCCTAAATGACTTTGGCAAAGTCATGCAGGAAAACAAGGCAGAGTCATCATTTATGTGTTGCGCTGCAGAATATCAGTTCAGAGTGGGTGGAACCTCCTGGGGTACACAGGAGCTCAGAGAAGCCTCCCTTTGCAGTATCACCAGCTGAAAGAAGCAGAAAAACTGCAAAATCATAACAAAGAAGCAGCATTAGGGCAGTCACCAGTCCTGGCCAGCTTTGCTGTGGGAAGGAGCACAAGAAGTTGTTTGCTCAGACCTGTCCTGGCTTTTTATGAGCTCAGGGTAACACCATCCAACGCCCACAGCAGGGACTGTGCAGCACAACTCGCCTTTCCTTTATTCCATCCATCATTTCCAGCTCCCAGCAATAAGCCCACAAAGCCAGCAGAGGCTCTAAAAAGTTAATGAGAAAGATGTAAGGAGAAATCTACGACTGTTTGTTCCAGAGCCCTGCACTGCTGGTGGTTCATGCTCTGAGCTGCTGGGTCAGTTCCACACCAAGGGGTTTTACTGCTCTGGCAAGGAACCCAATGTATTGTTAGTAACCAAATCTTTGTGTCTCCAGTGCTGCTTTTGACAGTAATGATGCCTGAGATGTTTAAGACCAGCTCTAGTTTCAGTTTTCAGCATAAACTAAGATCCATAACAAAAGCTATTAGTACACTTTGAGTTTCAAATAAAGCTGTGTTTATTATTCAGGTCCTGGTCTCACGTCTTTTCTGTGCTTCTGAGTTCATCAAATGAAGGACAAAGCCAGAAACATTAAGAATGATTATCATTTTGGTATTAAAGATCCAGTGTCCTTTCAAAAGGAACTGTCACAGAACTGGGTGAATGTGAAAAACTGGAAAAGAATTTTCATTTATCCAAATCACTGTGCTTGTACTCAGAAATTTACCTCAATCACTGACACAAACCACTCCTAAGGAAAAAAGTCTCCACAGATTCAGCCAACCCCCATAAAAATTATTACTGAAAGAGGCTTTGGGAGAAATGAGTTTTGGTCACCACAGATACGTATTCTCTACCACCCTCACCCTACACTTTCAGTTCCTTTACTACTCAAAGCCCTCTGCTCCTTTAGTATTAAATCAAGAGGATTCAGTTTTAATATATCCTGTGATTTTTCTTAAATATTTCAATAACATTTATACCCTGCCTTTTCCACAAAGAAAAAAATTTTTTAGAGCAGCATACATCATTCAGAATATCTTCAACTATAGAAATGTTGGATTTCTCACTTAACATATGGAAAACTTGGTTAAGGTAAGCATGCAGCAAACAGACAGCTCACATCACACATGCCAGAGATTTATGTGTTTCATATCAAAATATTAAAACATGTTTAGTTCCTTGTCTTTCAGACAGTGAAAAGATTTCAGAGTAAGAATGAATTAGGCTTGCAAATCCACCGTGGTTACTCTGTAGTCTATCTGATGACAATACGTAACTAAAGATGCAGAAATCCCTTATTTCTGACTATATTAAATTAATTTAGATGATAGATATGCTGATATACCACCACTTAATATCACTTTACATCACCAGGGAAAAGGTAAGGTCCATGAACACCAGAAGAGGAGCTTGCTTTCACAAACTTCCAAGCACGTCCCTGTTGTTTGGGGTGCATGTTATTAATTTCTACTGCTTTACTTTTTATTGTGGTGTGTTTGTTCCTCTTCCATTTCTATCAAAAATGAATAATGGGCTGTTCCTGCTCCTGCTGATTTCAGAGAAAGTCTTTGTGCTCTGTGTCACACCTCGCTGATGCAGGTTTGATTCATACAAATAACAACAGGCATCTTTTACAGCAGTTTTCCAAAAGCTGACAAAAAATATTTTTCATTTCTAGAGGAATATATTTAAACATTAATTTTGTAACAGTGGTCAAAATGAATTACAAGATGAAGCAGAGCAGCTATTTATTTCACTGTAAAGTCCAGTGAATTTAATTCACAGATTCCTGCTAGTTTAAAGAGGTTTTGGATCCGGACCTGGCTGAGATGAAGATTGTGATTTTATTACTTTCATGGCAGCCAATGACTTTGAATCCCTCTGTTGCTGACATTGAACAGATAAATGAGATGGTTCAATTTTTTTTTAAATACCTATCATTTAGTTCAAGTTTTTCCTACTAAAAGAGAGGCCCAAACACTACTTAAATAATTAGAAACAATACAATTAAAGAAATGCAGATAGATAGGTAACACTGTGGGATTTGATTGGCTTATTTGAGGTTTTAAATACTAATTTGAGAGGGCGCAATACATAGCTACTCCTAGTAGAATCCAATTTTTATACAGATCACACATACACAGTGAAGATGACTGAGGATGATTCATAGTCCATAACAGTGTCCCCATAAAGCTCCCTGTCTGTACAGCAGCAAGATTGTCACCCTAGATAATGACAACTGTAGGCCTGGGAGATTTTCAATCAGCCTTCATGTGCTCTGTATCATGATCTGGTGACACTTTTACTTGCAGGGCATGGCCACAGTAAATCATGCACTGTGTCTGCACACATATGTCACTGGGGATGATGCCTTATTGGGCTACCTAAAAACAGAGGCCAGACAAAAATCAAAATATATATATATCTATATCTATCTATATTATATTTATTATATGTATATTTATTGAAGGGCCTTCAGGTACATTTAGGGCAGATAAAGCACCCCCAGGGACTACACCCAAAAATGGACAATGAGTCAAGGCTTTTCACACTTTTATAAGTTTGGTTCATTTGCATATTGGAGATTAATCTTCCAATTACAGTTTCAGGTAATGAAGTCATTTACCACAAGTTTGCTCCCCCCAACTCACTTTTGTTTACATTTTCTGGGGCCTGAGGCAGTGAGGTGTCCTTGATTCCCAGGCCTAGAGAGGAATTGTTGTGTCTGATCGAAATGGGAAAGCAGCAGCTCACACTGTATATGGAGTTTAGAGTTACACACCAAAGAATTTCAGGATTACAAATACGTGAAAAATACAAAAACTAAAATCCTCAGGCATCAGGGAAGGCTGACACCAAGCAGTCCTTTCCTCAGGTGACAGACACTTGCTGGACAGACACAGGGATGCCAAGGAGCACGTGGAAGCCCCCAGTGCTGCTCTAGCCTGAAGCTGCTGAGCAGGGGCAGAGACAGGTTGTCTCCTGGAAAGGCTGACCCCTACTCTGCCAAACATGTTCCTCCAAGAATGCAGTGCCCCAAGCCTCCCTCTTTGTCCAGGAGGGACTAAAGCACATGTCCAGGACTCTTCACACAGGAGGATTCAGGTGACATGATCTGAATGCACAGAATGATTTTTTTTTTGTGCTGTGCAACAGTCTGGCTCTGAGTTTCTTTAGGAAGTGTTTTAATTCCATCACCTCCAGCTTCCACCAGGTGTGATGGTTGTTGTGGCAAGTCCTTTTTGTTGAATGACAAAGTACTGAGCACATAATGCCTTGAACAGGCACACCAGCACCTCCCTTTTATCTTTACTGAAGACAATTTTCTCTTCTCTCTGTTTTCTAATTTATACTTATCAAGGTACAATACATGAGATTTGTCTTTTAAATCTGACATGGTTTCACTTCAACTTTTTCCTCACTATCAATGCAAGTTTATCCTACAGAACCAATGGGAGATACAGGATTGGGTGATCTTTCATACGTATAAAGAATTTATGATCTTGTAACATATGCAGAAATTCACTGAAAAAAATCCATCTCTTTGATTTCACTCATGAAAATGTACTAAAATCTGAATATATTTAGCTTCCTTCTATGCTCTTTCTGCTGGTATGGATTTAATCATGTGCACGAAACCAAGATTGCAGTTGGGTACAACTGTTTTACAAGACCATAGGCTGTTTTATAATGAGTATTCTTCCTTTTCTATGCTGTATCTTCCATTTTCATTATGCCTCAATTAATGCACTGAAATATGCCAAGCGGTTTCACATGAAATATGTTTCTCATTTTAATCAGTTTAGCATCAAAGGGTTTAGGCTGGCATTTTCTAGGTTAGTGCGTAGGGTGTTTATTAATTTGTCTGTTATGCCTTCTCTCATTAGTGTTTAATGGAATTTCAAGCAATCCCAGCAGCTAGTAGATAATTTATTTTTTAAACACATTTTTATCAGTGTATTAAACAATCAGACTCTCTATTGTTTCTGAATAGTGTGGAGTGCTTGTTTCATCTGCAGATTGGAGCGCTGCTACACTCAAGAGACTTGATTGCACAGGGCTGAGAAAGAACCATTTTTTATTTGAATTTAGCAAGACTGAAATGCAGCTGCCCAACCAGCCCTGGGATTTGGATCCTCAATATTCGCTTTACGAAGAACGTGGCCAAAGCAAATGTCACCCAGTCCTGATGCAGTTAATCACTTTACTGGCAGAAAAGGTTCCTGCCACGCCCTAACAAAGCACAGAACCTTTGTGTGCTGGAAACCTGCTCCACAACCAAGCTCAAACCAACACCACTTCTCACCTCCTCTCCTGAGTCTGCTGCTCCTTCCTCTCAGCTTATTCTAAGGAGGCCTATTTAACATTATCCTCACTATGCAAATATTCATCAGCTAAGAATATATAAATGTCTACTAACTATTGACCCAAGATACTGAGTTTAGACTGTCAAAAGTTTCAGAAGCCGTGAAAAATGTCCAAAATTTTAAAAGAAATCAAATATTGACATCAAGTAAAGCAATATTGTAAACATGAGCTTCTGTTCCAAAAAGATTTTTAAAGGATCCCATAATAGTCCAAATGGACATTTCACTACTTTCTGAATGTTTAAATTATATATTTGAAAAAAAAGTGACATATTTAGCACTATAATGAACAGTGAGAACATAATTTCAAACAGAAAGTTTTTAAATCTAGTAATAACCTCTGTGGGGAAAACAAAACCAGAGGTTTTCTATTTTTACAAGGGTGAATAAAACCCAAGGAAACAGAACAGATTTTCCACACACAT
The DNA here is from genome assembly GCA_013397155.1 of Irena cyanogastra. Lineage (NCBI taxonomy): Eukaryota > Metazoa > Chordata > Aves > Passeriformes > Irenidae > Irena > Irena cyanogastra. The sequence goes on from VWZV01016790.1 coordinate 144,978, forward strand.
GGCCTATCTGCAGTAGTTACAAGGCATGGTTTGGCATATGAAATATGAAATGCAATGTTTGATGGAGGTGAAAAATAACTGTGCAAACAGATCTGAGGTTTTGTTTTCATTCCTCTGACATCCTCTTCTCTCAAGTGTATATGAATAAATGCTGTGTCTGCTCAATCACAGTGCCATGAAATCACATTTACATTCTCATTCCCAGCTCATGTTCCTGTTTCACTCGGTTTCATGAGCCAGACGAGTCAAAACCTGACTGCAGCCACACGTGTTGAAACAAGGCTCAACAGGCATTAAACAAGGTCTCATAGGTCTGCCAGTGTTCCATGTGCTGCTGAAGCTCTGCTAAAGAAGAGCTCAGCATTTCATTCATCCCTCCTGCTCCAGAACAGACAGGATGCAAAAACAATGGGGTTGTTGTTGTCCAGACTGCATATTTAACATGTCTCTGATACTTACAGTGCTCTCCAGCCTCTGCTTTCCTCCTTCTGCCTTCTGCTCCTCTTCTCTGGAAAGGGATTCTCCTGCTTTTCCCTGCTAGCACAGTCCTCACAGATGCTTTTCCCTGGGTTATCAGTTTTCTCTTCTTGGGGCTACCAGAAATAGAAAACCTCTGTAAAGACAATTTCCAGGGGTACAAATTCTGCAGTCCCCTGCAGATAACCCAGATGCAGAGCTCCTCGGGTAGATGGTTTTGTATCTCTGGGTGTCAGAGAGTTTGAGATCCTTGTCAAAGGGAAAGCCCTTCTATCTTTGGAAGCTTTGAAATCAAAACCAGAAATCACATCAACCCTCACAGAGCTCTGTGCCATGGAGGGGAACCAGCTTCTGTCACTGGGATGCTCTTAAAAGCATAAATAGTGAGGCACAAAAAGACCTAGCACAATACTCTGGCAAAAAAAAACCCAATCAGAACATCTACTGTAATTTTTATGGGCTCAAACACTCAACAAGGATAAGCAGCAAGGACAGTAAAGAAGAGGAAAATCTATCACTGGACTGTCTGAGTAGCTGTTTCTCAGGAAAGTTGTTATTTTCTGTAACAACAACTCAGGAAGTGGTTAAGATCTCTTTTTGAAAAATAACTGTGGCTGATTAACTAGCTCTTGCTTTCACTACATTTTGCCCCTTGTCCTGGTGCTGGGCATCCCTGAAAAGAGCCTGGCCCCATCCTCTTCACACCCAGACAGTTAAATGCCCAATGATTTTCACCTGCCTCAGCCTATGTTCTTTTGGAAAAAAAAAAAAGGCAGTTTTTCTCTCCCTCATTTTGTGATACTCTTCATCTAAAATAAAAGCAATTCTGTGGGAATGTAACTTGTGTTGTATGGAAGAAATGCATCATTATCAGTGCAGAAAATGTGTCCTTCAGCATGGAATCATTGAGCCTTTCCTTCAAGGAAAACAGCAGCAGGAAAAACAATGAGGCTTGGTACTCAAGGAAGGCTCTTGAAAGGCTAACCAATACCGGCCTGCATAATTAAAATTACTTTTCTGTTAAACATCAAGATGACATGAATATGAAATAATGCCACATTTATATGCTCAATTAGAGAATTCAGTTTTCTTCAGAATACAGGCTGTTAAAAGCAGCAAGGAAAAAATTCAGGATAATGGTAATATATGTTAATTTTTGCTAATTGTATGAACTGTTGGGATCATGCCTTATGTAAAGCCCTTCCACGCCTCCCAGATTCGCTTGCAAGCTACACAGTACTAAAATTGAAAAGGTTTCTGTACATGTTTTCACAGAGAAGTTACTAATTGCTATGCATTTTGTTCTCCTTTTTCTATCCTACCAATGCAAACAGAGCAGGAGCGTGGGCTTACCTGATTAAACAGAACATTCTCCTGAAGGAGCGCTCCTGGAGCAGAAGCTAAAAATGGATTTTGTTGTTATTTCAGAAGGAACAATACAATTTATCCTGTGTGAGTCCAATAACACCCCAGACTGATGATGCCCAAATCTCTGGTGGCAATTCAGGGAGCCCACGCTCCAGAGCTGCCAAACCACTGCTCCCTGAGCTGCTCCTGCTCTGCAGCCGTGCCCGAGTTCACCAGCCCAAGGATTATGTTCAGTGAACAGGGGGATAACAGATTCTTCCCCTGGCAGCACTAAGAAAAAAATCTTTCATTTCCTCTAAGCTCAACTTTGATTTAAGGAGTTCGATATAAGAATTGCTGAAATAGAGGACTTACCTCAAGAAATAGGATCTTTTAAGGCCTCTATGAGGCAAAAAAAATCCTCATTTCTGCAGAAAACTTTTGCAGCATCTTAGCAGGCTTACATTGGTTGGTGGGTTTCTGGAAGCAGGATAAGGTTTGAGCACACAAAAACGGAGAACAGACTTAGAAATACAGACTGCAACTGGAAATTAGAACTTTCATCCCAGAGGAAATAGAAAGAAACTTTTCTGTGTGTCAGATCTGAAGAGAACACCGAGTTTCCCCATTTTCAGGTGAGCAGAAAATTTTTCTCAGTGAAAAATTCCCAGGAGCATGGAACATTTCGTTGAAAGGATAATAACAAGGGACAGTGTATAAGAGTGCAAGTGAAATGAGATGAAATACAATGACAAAGTTGAATCTTACACCAACTTACACTTTTTCCCACCTATTATTTTAAGAAGTCCCTATATCCCAGAGAAACACATTTTGATTAAGCTGTATTTTCTGACAGGACACTGTTGTGTCAAAAATTTTTACCCATGCTAGTCATTACATTTTGAAGACTTTGTGACAGCCATAGAAATGTTCCCTACAGTGAGTCAATTCCCTCAGAATGACAAAAAAGACACAGAAGATGCTTTCACTAGAGTGAGACAAATTGGATGCATTGCAAACTTCCTGGGATTTCTGAATTTAAATATTAACCCTAGAGAGCCCTTTAAAACCGCTTGAATTTCTAGACATGTAAAGTACATTACTTTTATGATCAGGGATAAAATTCTATAGACACGAAATGGGGAATCCTCAGTTAATGTCCTTCAATGACTCATTTTTCATCAAAATCTATTTCAAATTACATGTGATCAAGAATTTTCATCTGAGATTTAGTTTTTTTACAAGACAAGTACATTTAATTGCCTTTTGCCATGATCAAAGTTGAGTCAACTTGATTTTGCCAATATTTCATGAGCTTTTATGAATATGCATAACATTTTCTGCACAGGTTGGCATTATTAAATTCGACTTTTCCCAAGAGCAGGGAAATTAATTGAATGAAAGAGGAATTAAGAAGAAGAACAGGTGATAAACAAATGGATACAAATAGAATCTTGTCACTTATGCTGGTTTGGCACAAATATCCCCTTCCTGCCCCAAGATTCACTCACTGCCAGGTCCCAAGTTGCTGTTTACTGTGATGTCTTTTGCTTTTGTGAATATCTTGATGAAAGCCTTTCCAGCCAACACTAATGTGAAGCAATTTATGATGGCAATAGCATTCAATTCTACTGTGCCAAAATGCCCTGACCCTCATCATTTAAAAATAATTCCTTTTTGCTTTCATCAGCTGAAGATCACCATAAGTTTGCAGCTCACTGGAAAGTAAAACACTGACTATGCACTTTGTTTCCTTCAAAGAGAAAGCATATCTGTCATTCATGTCATACATAGTTGTCTCCAAAAGTAAAACATTCTGTTCATGTAGGAAAACTGCCTGGAACCAAAAAAACTGATTTTGCTCCCTGAGTAATTCTGACACGTTTGGTGCTAGCATCTGCCTTGGTTTACATGCAGCATATGCATTAGGGACCTGATAGCCCATGTCCAGATTGTGGTGAAGTATCTCTGAAGGAATGGAGAGGTTCCTCATCAATTAAAAACTGCAACAACCCCCCCAAACAGCCCCTGACTCACTTCAAGGGAGGCACCCATCCTCTGCCATGTCTGGGATTTCAGTCTGGACATGTGTCCCCAGTGGAAGTTTCAGCCTCCAGACTCTAATCCCAGCAGGGTGTCAGGCTGTGGAGGCACCCAGCACCCTCAGCTTGGTTTTCCTGGGAACATTCAGCTATGCTCAGTCTCTAACCTGGGATTCTCAAACAAAGGAATGTTTTCAATAGGGGACATCTTTATTGAGGATTCAAATCAAATAGATCAGTAAGAACATTCCCCATCAAACACACCCCCAGCCCTGAAATCTATAATAGATAAATTATATTAGTTGAGTTTTTCAGGTTTATGATATTGAAGAGAATTGAAGTTCTGTGTTTCAGACATGTGGAAGGACAGAAATCAGAGGTCTGATAATTCTTCAGGAAACTGAATTCTACACTAGGCAAATAAAGTAGGAAACTAATGCTTGAGACTAGCAACAAAAGAAACAACAAACAAAAATTAATCTGTCAAACATTCATAATACTAAACCATTCCCTGCACCCCTCACTTTTGAGCTGGCACCAGACAAAGAGGGTACAAGGAGAAATATTCAACAAAAAAATCCAGTTTTGTCTTCAGGGAAACCAATAACCTTAATAGAAGGAAAGTGAGGACGAAATACTACATCTAAAAATCTACTGGCTCACTTGGAAATAATAGTCCCTGGTTTTCTTTTGAAATCTCCCCCATACATATGCAGTACAATGAATTATATTGAAATGGATGAGCTCCTGTCATCTATTATTTGAAATGTGAGTTGAGGTTCACTTTAAATCATTCCTCTTACAGAGAACAGATAAAAAAAGAGGATCCAATAGTTTCTACCCTGAAAGCCATTTCACCATAAATATTTGTCTCCTGTTGACAATATATTGGATGAGCTTGTTTACTGTTCCTATAGTCTTAGATAGTCCCCAGCCACCAAGCTTTATTCTCACCACAATATGTATTTTAGGTAGTCATGTACAGTCAAATAATTATGGTTTTAGAAATAATTGTACTTTCCCTTGATGAATTAAGAAAAGCTAAGAGAAAAGAGCAGATAGCACATGATACAGAACTCTGCCTCGTAAGTGTATTTGACAGACAGTGTTGCTGCACAGACTCTGCAATGGACACTGCCTCTGCTTGCAGAAAGACAAAAGTCATGTTTAATGTATATTTGTTCCCAGTAAGCTTGTTATATAAAAACAAACACTGTTCATGGAGGACTAGACATGTTAAGGCACTCAGAATAACAGCAATCTAATTTCAGCTAATTTGCTTTCTCCCTCCCTTTGTAGAGGACAGCTTGTGCCCTCTAAACATGCAAACAGTGGCAGCAATATCTTATTACTTTCCCTGCCATTTCAAAAGTCAGGCCGTGGTCCTGGTCACCTGTGTAACAGCCTTCAGAAACTGGTGCTTCCCTTTCACAGAGATCTGGGCAGTGGAAGACTTGGTGACTCAGAGCTGTATTCAACAGCCATCAATCCCCATTTTCCTAACAATGATAAATACGTGATGTGTCCAGCTGATGGATGGCTCAGGCATTGGCTGCTTCCTGGCTTTAGCATCACTGTGACAAATAAATATGGATGTGCTGCAGGTGGGCTTGGTGCTCGTGGTTTTTGTTTGGGATTTTTGAAGAGAAATACTCAGTCTTCTTCAGTCTTGCTCACAGATATGATCTGGTAAAATTAACTTCCAGCGAGATCCCTGAATAAACAGTCAAATAACCTAGCAACAATTCTTTCTAGCAAAGCTAGAAAATGATCTTCCCTGCCAGAAAACTGCCTACATTTCTTGCAACAATGCACAGACATATTGGTGAGAAACAATAGAAATTATTTGCCTGAATTTCCGGATCTCAAGTACTGCATTCAAACTAGAAACTACATACCAACTGTGATAGGTATGTGGGGAAACCAATGGTTTTATATTAAACCATTGTTTTATAAACCATTGGGTTTTATATGAAATTGTGTTAGAACAAGGATTACTATTTTGCAGGGTAGAACATGAACATTTAATAGACTGTGTTGTCATCAATATTTGAAGGATTATTATATACACGCATGTACAAAAATACAGAAAGACATGCTAATTTCTAAATTAAACAGTTTTTGTCTACCATACTATGGGCTAAATGATAATTTCTCTCTGAAATCACAACACCTTATTGAAAGTCCATTATGCCTTGGAAAATCTTGGCCACTGGGAATTTTGAGGCACACTTGCTGTGCAGCAATTTCAGTTGTGAGGTTTGAATAAAGGTTTAAAAGGAGCCCTACATTCAGGAAAGAATTTAATATTGGAACAATTTGAATCAAGTCATACCTCTAAACAGCATATTTATATGACAGTAGCTCCCCAGAGTGCTTGCCAGAGAGTAGGACCCTGCTGTCCAAGGCTGTCAAACACACAGACTCCAGCCACACCCAAAAGTTTAGAAGGAAAAATAAATCTCAAGCAATTTTCTGCACATCTTTCCACAGCTACTGCTTGAATCTGCACTTCTGCTGAATTCTGAGTTCCTTGTAATTAGATTAGACATATTTCTGCCACACATTTACTTTAAAACACTGAATGCCTGTTGGATTACAAATTACTTATTCCAACATATGTTAAACATTCCATAGCTCTTTGAGCATAAAATAAACAGCTACAGCTCTAAAACCACTTATTTTCAGTGACAGGTTTTAATGGCATAGAACTGGAACTCAGAGCACTGTTCAGTCCAGTAAAGACTATTAATAGCCACGGATCACAGCTATGATTCCTACAAATGCAATTTGAAATACTGGTATGTACAATTTTAGTATTATTATTATTCACTGTGGACTGTTAAACAGATCTCTCTCAATACTGTTTTACTGATTGAGATCAACTCTAATTAAAATCTCTAAAGCACTTAATCATGCAAGACATTATGTGAATGCCAAGGATTTCTGCTTGCAAATGCAACTTTAACAAGTATTCCTACTATTGATTATTTACGAACCATAAAAAGGTGTTTGATACTTCACAGACATACAAAACAACAGATTTTCTCTCCTTGTATGCTTTATAAAATAGAAGAATATAAAAATAAGTGTATTGGTTTGTTTTTTGTCAGTTTATCTTGACATAACATCAGCCTAAAGATTTGCTTCATCAGAACAACTTGGTGGATCTAAACAGAATCTTAAAACTCTTGATTTGAAGCAAGCTGTATTTTGATGCCAAGTACAGAGTCAGCCACTTGATACTTTAAAAGACATTTAAAGGCTTAGGATAAACAATTTAAAACACCCCAGCTAATTGCAGCAGAAAATACGAGATTTGCTTCAGAGAATAATCTTTTATTTTTCCAAAGCCAGAAATTCTAGCATTTCTCAGAGGGAGTTTTTCTTCCTTTAGGTATGCAAATCAATTTTATACGTATCACTAATTAGATTTATAATGTACATTTGGAGGAGATGTTAGCCTATTTGCTCATTAACTGAAGGGTGAAGAGGCTGCTCGTGCTTTGCTCTCAGGGTTCAGCATGTTGCACTCTCAACCATGTGCTGCCCACTCTGGTACTTTCATACTAGGGCATGAGCCTGAGGGGCAAATGTTGTTTTAATGCTGGAGAGGGGGTGAACTCTCCTCTGCTGTGGTGGGTTAAATCTTCAAAATACTTAGAAAATCTCTACACAAAGCTCAACTCACCATTTGGGGTCTGAGATACAGCTGCTCCTATAACTTACCTTCTACTGAATTTCATAATTAGAGATTGTAAGTCTACCACTCTTGTTTTGCACCCTTGTCAGTGTCCTCCTTGTCCCATATATTTTATTAGAAGATGCTCCCACATAAGCCAGATTCTTTATAGGCACTTCATGTGAATGCTAAGTAGTCTGCTAAATAATAAAAACACTAGGAGACAGATACTGGAAGAAATATTAAAGGAAAAGAACATGCATGGAAGCAATTGGTCAAAATCAAGAACAGAAACCACAGCTTCAAGAAAATTCAGGAGTTTCTTATGAAAAGCTGTTAATTTAAAGCATTTGTGCCTCACCAAACCAGGCTGGAAATGGACCTGGTAGGTTAATAAATGACAGGTTAGAATAACTGGCAAGTGCAATCACCAAGTAGCCTCATGACAGGTTGCCCACAGACTAAGAATGTATATTGTATGATGCCAGCTTAAAGAATGGAAATCAGCTTTCCTTGCATGAGGATGTAACTTGTTCTTGGGGCTGCCTTCAACTCCATCTTCTCCAGAATGCCCAGCTCATCCCAGACCTAATTCTTTCCCAAAACCCACTACTACACAAAATCTTTCCTATACAGCACAGCTATACCCTCTCTGAATAACTGAGGACTTGGTTTGCACTGTAAATACCTGTACCTGCAGTTTAAAGATAACTCTCCCCAATGCACTGCAAACTGAGAAAAAGAAATCTTCACTCAAAACTACACAGAGAGAGAAGAAATCCTGAACTCAATTACATCAGCTTTTACTGTCACTTGATGGGAAAGGTACATCTTATCACCTCATGAAAATACAGGCACATGATCATTATTGGTCTTATGAAACAAACCCATGTTTGCGTGTTACCAGTGTTATAAATACGCAGAGCCAATTTGTCTAATCAGATAAAAATAGATTTATTTGACAATAAATTTGATAAGAATTATTGGAAAGAGCCACAATGCAGGTTGTCAGCTTTCGAGCCTGGGTCGTTGACAGCTGGGTGAACAGCGACCTGACCTCTAGAGTACCAGATCGACCCTGTTCACGTTGATGTCTTGGAGTGTGGGGTTTATATATGGTTTATTTCGCCGGGGGCAAACCGGTATTCAGAGTCTCACTGTCTTTAGATATTCAATTTTTCATTTTGCTCTGTCCCGGCGAAGACAATACTGTTCTGGGGAAGTGATGAATATTGATGAATTTATCTGAGTCCAGGAAAGGTGCTGATGTCCCGGTGATAGTGCATATCTCCATCAGATATCTTATCAGGGTGATGGTGGCCGGGTGGACCTTTGTTGATGACAGCCCATCTCCTGTCCAGCCACGTCTTTAGACTTGGAAATGCCTTCCTGGAACTCAATCAGTGTTGCAAGCACTACACCCCCTTACAGGAATGTGCCTCTCAGGGAGTTTGGCCCATACATGTCTCAGCTTAACAAAAAATATATATAAATATTCTAATATCATGCAATTACATATCTTGAGGCACGAATTAAAACATATATCTATAACACCAGGTAGGGGCATTAATGCTCTACTCTTTTACACAGCTTCTCAAGTTGCTTTGGCAAGGCAGGCATTGTTACATTCATACTCCCCATGCAAAGCATAAGGTCGTTTGTCCATGGCACAGCTTGGAGCAGAGTCAGATGCTCATTTCCTCTTCATTTGTGTACTGCACTCGACTGCCAATGCAGAGCACTCCTGTAATGCACACTGTGGCACTGGGAATACAGATATAAAGTTCTTATTGCAGCTCTGTTCCTTAGCATTCATAATACGGATGGAGCTGATGGTGAATAGGTCAGACCTTTCTCTATCAATATTACTTTACAAAACAGCCTTTGCTGGTTGGCAACAGCACATCATCACAGCACCTTCCAGAGAGAAACGCAGAACACAGCTCCCTCACTGACATCCCATTCTGAGCTATTTGCTGCCTTCAGGTGTTTGTGCAAGGGCAGTTTAGCATAATGAGAACCAGCTATGCTTGCCATGAATTTCACAGCAACCTCCAAGAAAATCTGTGGGGGAACTATTGGCTGGAGTGGTGTGCCAAGCACAGTTTTGGCTGCACTCGAGTGCATCATGACTTGCAGAGCATATTTGGGACCCAACTGGTCTCAGCAACAGAAAGAGGCAGGAATAAACAGTTTGGTTGATTCAGTATTGGATAAGTAGTACTGGTCACTTAGCAACCTTCACTTCTTGGAGAGATACAGATGGTTAAACACCTGCAGCAGTCTTCAAATCACAGACTAGATTTTTCTTTCATGCCTGTTTGGCACTCCAAAAGCTTCTTCCATTTTACATAGCTTCTTCTGTTCCATCCCTGCAAAAGGGAGGAGAGTCATCAATCAATTGCTACAAGCAAGGCTGGAGTAACCCATTCAGTCACAAGAGAAAGAGATAAAAAGAATGTGAACACAGTCTTGGGCACTGAGAATTTTCCTGGCAAAAGTTTTTGTTTTAACTTCATTTTATGTAAATATGTTGTGAGGACATATCAATCTGCAATTCAGTATAACAATCACATTTAGGCAGCTAGAAAGAACATGAATAAAGAAAGATATTCCCTTGACTCTCCCTAGCTACATTTGTTTGGTATGATACACACTGATTATTACCAATCTATCAGCATCATATTCACTGCTTTTCCTCCTCCTGCTAATTTCACATACAGTATAAAAGTGATTAAAGAACCACAAAGGAGTCCTTTATTACTGCATACAACTGGTCAGGTTGTGTTTTTTTGTTGTGTTCATCACTTGGCAGAGGCCTGTCCCTTGTCCTGCTGCTGACCCAGCTGTAAATTCAAGAGGGACACTTTGCTTCCCTCTGCCTCTGGGTGGATCCACAGCCTAGGAATCCATGTGAGTGAGGCATGGAGGATGTGGATATTCTGAGGAACATTGCTGCAGTGCCTGAGCTACTGATCCCATTTTGCAGAGCAGGAACAAAGCTGATGAGCTCACATTCTTCTTTCCAGCAGCACCAAGCGTCATTTGTAAACTGATGGCAAAAAATGAACAGTCAAACCAGAGAATTTCTTGACTCCATGCATCTATGAGTCCAAAAGTGAATGAGGAGTTACAGAGATTAGGTATTTACAAGAATATCAGTAATATCTAGTGTTGTGATAATAAATTCAAACCAAAAAACTCAGCCCCTAAATGCTTTAGAGGGCATATAAACTCCTGTGCTGCAGGGAAAGTTTATAGACATTTTCCTGTCTTTGAAGATGGGAAAAACTTTCCCCTAGAGGTCTTTAGACTATAATTGCCTTTTGTTTGTGTTTACCTGTGAAGCCTGTGGTACAAACCCTTTCTGTGGCAGATACGGGCTACACAGACATTGCACTGATCCAATGCATTAACTCCCATGTTTTTCTGTTCTGGAAATACTATCAATTTTATATAAAACTTTCTGCTTTCCTTCATCATATTTACCACATGAATGAGCCAGCAGAGAGGTTTAATCTCTCTCTTTTGAAAGACTGAAGACAGCATTCCAGCCTGATACTGATCTACTCAGGCTCTTTTATCTCTCTAATGGTCAATGCTGACATGTACTTAAGGAGGCTGAGAAAATAATGACAAAATAAACACTGGCTAAAGAAAAATCATTTCTGCCACCGATTAGATAGCTCAGGATTTCTGCACATATACTGAGTCCTCTGTGGCTCAAGTCTGCTGTGATCCACCCAGACACAATGGCTGTGGTTGGCTGTGTAGTTTACAGCAATTCTAAATGTTCTTGTTGATTCAAACTCCCACTGACATTTTTCTGCATGGACAGACACAATTTTAAGCACTTCTTTTGCTGTTACAGCAAATGTATTTGTGGGTGGGTTAATCACCACATGACCGTGTTCTTGATTTTCAGCCACTATGACACAGAATCATAGAATCACTTAGACCAAAAAAGAACTTTAGGACCATCAAGTCCAACTGTGTGTCACTTATATCTTCCTCAAGAAGGACACCTGTTTCATTGTGAATATTCTTTATGTTTTATAGGTGTTGCTATGACATCAAGGTTTCTGGTTTAGTTGTGGTTTTTTTCCTCAACAACTTAATAACCAGTTTTTGGTAATTTAAGGTGTTCCTTTGCATATGTGCCCAAGGATGTGAGGCAATGCCTGAAGCTGCATCACTAACAGCTCTATGGAAGCCACAGCAGCAAAAAGTTGAAATGCACTTTGTGAGGTCAAAAATCCACTCTGGTTAGGCTTTACTCTTCCTATGCAGTCAGATTCAGGTAGAGAATTGTGGGATCACCTTACACAAGTTATCCCTCTCCTGTTGCACCTTGTTTGTGCTCTGCGTTTAATAAAGAGTTGTGGGTTTTTTCCCATGGTAACGTTGTGATCAAACACCTTAGCAACCAAGCACTTCACACTTCAGTCACCTAAATTAAATGCACGTTTACCTGACTACATGAAAAAACACATAAAGAAAAAAAAGAGTACGAGCTAATTAAATATGTTCCTGGGCTTAACTTGACTAGCTGTATAAAGAGATGTTTCTTTTTAAAGCACTTACAAAAATCCTAAACTTTCATAAAGAAGTTATGCTGAACCACTAGTGGTGACACACTAAAATGTGATTTATCATTCTGTATAGCTCTTCATAGAGCTAGCTCACAAAGGTTTGCTCATAGGACAGAAACAGACTTCATGGTTTAAATGCCAAATTATATCTCATGTTTAATTTACCATCTATGAAGCTAAGCAGAAGAGGAAGAAAACAGCAGGAAATTCCATTTGCCAACAAAAATGCCAACTCTCCTTGCTCTCAATAATCAGGTGTCTGAAGCACTAAATTATTGATCATAACAAAGTACATCTACACATGATGAATGTGATGGAATAGAGAGGATATTTTGTAGATAGAAGAGAAGGACTGAAGCATAAAACAGGAATGAGTGTCGTGGTCCTCACCTGCTTTTCCTGGTTTGGTCTGTAGTAACAGCATTGCCAGACAAATGCTGGGCCCCAGCAACACAAAGTCAGAACAAGACACATTTCCAGTATCAGCAGACTTGGAAACAGCCCTGGACCAGGAGCAGGGATGGGGTTTCTCTTACAGTGGGACAAGGAGCAAGTGCAGTCACAGACTCTCTGTACATCAACATTTTTCACAGTCACTGTGCCTGAATCTTTTGTGGAACTTTGAAAGGCAAAGCTGGAGATGTTTCCAATAATTTCATGTACTGCAAAGAAAACAAACAAAAAAAATTATTGAGAGCACTCCTCAGCAAAGGAAACTTGCAAACTTCTCCCAAGAAGACTCAAGAAATAAACATGACTACAATTATACCTTGTTCCATATTTATAGCTGCCAAAGTGATTTGAATATTCTGAGCTATCCAAGTGAAGATTTCATTAATGGAGGACATAAAACTACTCTTACAGAGCATATTAAAATTAATTAGTCTTCAGGAGAAAAAAAAAAAACCTACGAGCAAGAAAATTCAAGAGCAAGTAAACAATCTATTACAAAGAATCTGTGTTTAGACTAGATGCCATGGGACTCTATAGTAAATCAGGTTTCATAGTAGCCATTTTCTTTACCTGCGAAAAGAAAACCTGGAATTTTGTTGTTGCACAAGGGTTAGACTCTGGTGTCACTGCAAGTGGCACTGCAAGTGGGCACTGAATGGATTCAGAAACGCTTTCTTTAAACAGTAAAATACTGGTTACTTTCCCTTCATGCAAACTATTAACCTTGATATTATTATTATTATGCAATTAAATAAATGCAGCCCATGTCTGAGGCAGTAATATAAATGACTTATTGCACCCTCAATCAGTTTTGCTTTGTCTGTCAGTGGCTGGCAACTAAACCTATTTGTTTTGACATTTGCTGGTGCTGTCATATGCAGAAGGGAAATTGGTTGGGATAGTTTAATTTCAGCATGTCTAAGCTGAGGGCAATCACTACAGACATTCAGGCAGCTCCATGTCTATGGCTTTTCCTCAGAATTTACTGATGTCCCTAGGCCTGATCCAGTGAAACAAGCTTGACAGGAAACAAACTATTATTAACAACAACAAATATATATTATAAAGCAGCTTTCTTGCTTATTTCAAGCCAGTTCACGAAGAAAGCACCCTGACAAATAAGGATGCTGAGGTGCAATTGATTTTGAAAAAGATAATCTACAATGCAGTAACAGCATCAGGAACAAAACTCAATTTCCTGGTTCCTAGTCCAATCCTTTATCCACAACACATCATCTATATATTACTTGCCATGTCAGGTGTTCCCATCTCAGAGCTGGATGGGCCAGTTCAGCTGCATCTCATCCACCACTGACAGGAAATCCCTTTTAAAATGGTGCCTGTTTGATTGGACTGTGCTGGATAAATCAATCTCTGAATAACATAAAGAAAACAGGTTTTGGTATTTACAGTTATCATGAAGAATTTAGTGATGGCAGTACTGTATATCACAGACATTAATTCAATTAGATACAAATTGTACCAGCATGACATTGATATATTATAATTAAAAGCAATGATCCATTGATACCCATCCAGAAATCCAGTAAAGATGACAAATATTCTTCTAGAACAGACCAACGAATAAATATTAAAATCATACAGAAGTCCAGGAGGTAAATTCTGTATTCAGCTATGCCAACATTCATATACCAGTAATATTATTTAAGTTAGGACTAGAGCGTGGATAAAAGGAGAGTTTGTGATGATTTGGAAGCTCACTTTGTCAGAAGCAGCACGCCAACAATTCCCATGAGAAATCTGCTGAAGGATGAGCACTGTCAGAGGAATTTCAAGTTGTAAAGGGGAACCTCTGCTGTCCCTCACCCAAATTCACATATATCTACATAGAATCAGAAGTCACTATAGATTAAAGCCCTTCAGATGTAAGGAAGAAGATTTTTGAGTTCTTCAAATGCAATTTCAATGTCAGCCATATCTACGTTCCTCCATGATCACATCAGTTCTTTCTGAGAAAAAAAATCTGCTGGCAGCTACCCAAGACCCAGCACTAATGATCCCTAAGTGCTTAGCCCCAAATTATCAGACGGAAATTAAAGGAAACAGCAGGAATTCCTCTGAAGACATTAACTGAATCAACCTAAAATGCATTTTCTTTCATTGTTTACCTTAAGTGTCATTCAGGACAAAGAACAATACAGATTCTCCTTTCCTTCCAGATAAAAAATCCCTAGTCTCACGTGTGCTATAGACACAATTACTTGTATCTCTTGCTGTCCTTTCCTTTTGTTACATGATTTTCCTACAATTAGACCTTAAAAGAATTGACCCTCCTTTCACCATAAACTGGAGAGACAACTTCTGAATGTTTAATAAATATAGTAAAAGCATATTAGACACAGTCTTTTAACCCAGCAGTAGGAGCATCATCTAGATTTCAGAAGCTATTCCTGGTTCTGTTGTTGACTTGCCAATTGAAACAGTAAAATTTGCCAAATTTAAAAAAGTTTAGAAAAACTTTTATTGATTTGCTTCAGTATATGTATATTTGTTGTAGGTCTAACATACCCTGAACTCTGTTTAAAACATTTGTTTGACTGGGACGGCCACAAAGTGGGGAAAATGTGAAAGACTTTCCACCTGCCCTTTGTTTGGTCACCACCTGGCTGAACAAGCCCTTTAAACCTTCTGATACAGTCCAGGATAAAAAATTGACCAAATCCCAAACCATCACAGAGGGATCCAGCAGGTTTAGGACCTCCCTCTCCCATTAGTCAGAGGAGGTATCTGTATCTGTATCTTCACACAGCAAACACACACCTTTCCTCACCTGCCTGAACTCAGACATGTTATTGTTCTCCTCTTCTTGACTCAAGAAAAAAACATTTTCCCATTCCCCCTCTCTTTGCCTGGCCCAGAGACAACCACCCTCCTCATTTCACCATGGCTTTGTGCAGGTGAGCCTGTGAGGTTCCCCGGGCAGGCGCTGTCAGGGTCCCTGCAGCACCCAAAGCGTCTCCACTTAGGGCTCCCAGACAGCTCCTCCAGCCCAGCTCACACCCAGCCCAGATGGAGGAATCAATGCTGCACCAGGAACACCAGAGGACTCCTTGTGTGGTGAATCCAGTGGGATTTATTCAGGAGAGGTCCAAGGGTCTAGGCAGGGAAGAGGAAGGGACAGGAACACGCAGGGGCACACCCACAACTGAAAGGAACCACAGGCAAGGAGCCTCAAACAAGGGAGGGTCCAGGGGTTATAACTGGGGAAAGGTGGGAGGGGTAAGGGTACAGAACATCCAATGGGAAAGGGAGGCAGGGCAGGAACTGAGGGGACATAACTGGGAAAGCACCAATGGGAGAGGACTAGGGGAGTGGTCTTACACAGGAACCACTGAGGGAGCAAGGAACACAGAACTTTCTGGAATGGGGCGTGGTTAACATTTGACTGACAGTACCTTATTTGCCTTGGGGAGCAGTGAACTCTGGGAAATGGGGCCAGGCCCTCACTCTAAATTAAACTATAGTGTCTTCCTAGGGCATCCTGGTCCTGTCCCTTTCTTGGCTGTCTCCCACAGCTTTGGCAATGCAAATCTTGAGTAGGACAGAAGATAGACAGGAACCCACAAAGCCCCTGTGAGACCAGAGACAAATGTAAATCGAGATGCGCATGGCATCTCCCAAGGGGCAGGATACATCTATACGTTAATTAAGCCTTTTTCTGCAGGCTGATCTGACTCCTTGGGCCAATAGATACTGGTTTTAGGAGAGCCCATGTTTAATTTACAAATTAGTGGATTACAGTAATATGTGTAACAACATATTAAATGAAGCATTAAGGTAATACAGCCCAAATGACACATGATAAACTATATAAGCATATATACAAATTTGATTTAATATGTTAGCTTCCTTTGCCCTCTGCCAGTCTGATTGCCTTTGCATAATCCATGTTTCTAATTATCCCCTGGTATGCCTTGCATATAAATAGCTAATTAGATAGTGTCCCTGTCAGCTATGAAGTATGTAATTTCTGAAAAAATACTCCTTTGGAAATTTAATTTAGGATAACAGATTGTGCTATCCAACTGAAGAATTAAAGCTTTCAGTTTACTAATATGTTTGTGCATTTAATATCAACCTCATACTATTATATTAGTGCCCCCAAATGCATCCAGTAGTTCTATTATTTTTTCAATCCTTGTGTCAGAAGCCTGTACAGTAATTACAGTAAGATGCTTAAGATTTAAAAACCAAATTTCAAAAGATGATTTTACATGTATGTCAACTAACTGCTGAATATGTGCAAAATAAGTGCAAAGTTCTCACCTGCAGCTGTAGAAACTGTTAGAGCCAATCAGACCAAAGGGCTGGGTGGTGCTCTGGGCTGTCCCAGCCACAGCCAGGTGTTCCAGGGAAGGGGATGTTCTGAGCCTGCCAGATGTGGGGTAACTGTGAGCATTGTGTTATCTTGCATCAAACATCTTTTTCCTTTCTTGTCTTGTCAGTTACTGCCCAGATCAGATGCCACCCTGATCAATGCACACAGAACACTTCCAAGACTGTCCTACATATATAATAATAATTTTTTAAAGGAATCAAATTTACTTGTCCATCCTTCCTCACTTGACCTTCATTCTTCTACTACTCAATTTATTTTTCCTCCCAAACCTATACTGGGCTTCAACCTTTTTCAGTTAATCAGTGCAAATCAATTACAATTTTCTTCAAATATGGAGTTAAAGGTGCAAGGTTGCTGCAACAATCACTTTCTCCTTCTTGGCTCCAAGGAGCAGATATTAGGAAGATCAAGGCTGGGAGGTGGCCCTGAGGCTGGAGCAGGTTGTGTGGCAGGGCTGATGCCATGGATGCACAAACACCTTGCTCTCTTTCAATGTACTGCTAAGACTTCCAAAGCCATATGAGACATTTAAATAATATTCCTTATTCATTTTATGGGCAAGAAATGTTCTTTGGCTTTAACAAGCTTTGTGGGGTGGCCAGCTCTGGAGTCATTTAAAAGATGTGTAGAAGTGGGATTTAAGGGCATGATTTAGTGGTGGATCTGGCAGTGCTGGGTAAATAGTTTGACTTGATCTTAAAGGTCTTTTCTCAGCTAAAGACGTTTATGATAAAAAATGTATATATCTCATATACAGGTATTTTCATCATAAGCACTGAGCTCAAGTGCTTTATAAGAGTACAAAACATGAAATATTCTGAAAATAAAAGTAAGCCACAACCACATGATCCTCTACCAAAAATAAATGGGAAGATCACAATTTTTTCCTTAAATGAATAATGAATACTAGATGGCAATTTAAAAATCACCACTGGATCTCTTATTCATCCTGTTGTGTCTGGTAGGAATATGAGTGGATATACTGAAAATACAGGCCATTGTGCTGAAAATAAGACCAAGGGGAACAAAATCCCAGTTATGTGATCTCCAATTTCCAAACACCACATCAGCCTCACCCTGGTACAGCTCCACTGCAGAAGTAGTTCAGTACATTCTGTTGTATGTGTGTATTATATAGCCCATGTAAAAGGCAATGATGCTCATTTTGGAGTAATTATGGCTAATAAAATACTGGGATTGCAAAACGAGTTCTTATAAATAGCACAGGAATAAGCATTAAAAAGATGGAAATGGAAATCTTTTCCATTCAGGGTGGAGATGATTTTTAAAAGCAATTGCTTCCTGAGCTCACACTCCTTTTTAAGAGTTGTCCCAGGTGCAGAAGAGATGATAGGAATCTGTGACCTGCTCTGTACTCCTGCTCCAGGCTGTTCCTACCCCCATCAGCACATGGAAAGGGGGAAGAGCAGCTTCCCTCAAGAAGGAACAAGACAAACCACAGGAAAGGACACACAGAGGAAAATCTGCCACAGAACAAGTAACAGCCTGCACCTCCTGTAATGCAGAGGAATGTCTCTGTGTGCCTGTAGCCAGCTAAAAGTCAGGGTGATTTGTCATCTTAAATTATTCATGAGAGCCTCATTTATGTTCTTAGTGGCATGGAAGCAGCTCTAGATTTTTCCCCTCTCCTATGCAGGTGCATTTGCTCATATGGAGACTTAATGCATGTTGTCTTTGCATTGTTGGGGTAAATGTTATTGAATAAACTGGTAGGGATTAACAAATTATTTCGTACAATTTCTGTGGAATTTTTCAACTATTCAGAGCATAGTATGAATATACTTGTCCTTTTTTTTATAGCAGACATTTGTTGTAACTGAGAAAATGTAGCCAGACTTCTTATAATAATGTTAATAATGTTTTGGAGCCAGAACAATACCCCCAGATCTCCTGGGAATTATAGAATAATTCATCCTCTTATGTGCCAACATTTAAAACAACTCTATCTGGTCAGAACAAATGTGAGATCTTTGGATCCCATGCACTTTTTCTTACTTTGAAGCCTTCTCAAAACACTTTGCTTCCTTACAATCAGATGAAAAATACATATATACACACTAGCTGTTTTCTGCTCTGCCCTTTGCTGCCGTGACTGTGCTCCTCAAAGTTCCAACTTTACAGAAAATCCTTTCAGCATTAAATACATTCTTACATTTTTAGGGAGTAATTTAGGGAGTAATACCTGAGATATTAACTGGAAGTGTCAGAATCTTCTGTAGTAGTCTGGACTGGTTTATTAGTAAGAGGTTAGCAATACAAGTAAGAATTTCTGACCATTCTTGATAAAACAAGAAATAATTCATAAAATGAAGTCCTGCAGTAACATTTGGAAGGTGGCAATGAGCACAAACCATCTAGGACTGAGTTCTAGAGATGACACAGCATCTGGAGCTCCCTCTGGATGTGCAATCAGGTATCAGAAGACAACACCTTTCTGGTGAAGCATTTTCACTGGCCAACAGAGTGACAGCTTTTCCCACTTGTCTGAAGTATTTGCATATTACAAATACAACACATCCCTTCCCACATGAGGAAATTTTTGCTTTTCTAATATACCATAGCAACAAGCATTACTTGCACTAAATAAATTTCTGTGATTATTTTGTATATCATCAGCAAGCTTAAATGAAAATGACAATGTCTAGAGATACTCTTTAGCTGATAGCTGTATTTATTCTGTATGTTTATGCACTGGCTGTCAAAACAGCTGTAAAATAGTCCTGTGAAGATGCAGGTTCCTTGGAAATTCAGAAAAGTGAGGTGGACTAGTCTACCCCATTTTAGATACATTTTGCAGTGCCTGTGTATCTCCACTGATGTTTTTATTACAGTCTAAAGTAGGGAGGTTTTTAAAGCTTTTTTGGATATCAATAAGAGGATCTCTATCTATCCAATTTATTTACCAATTTGTCTATTATTAGGTGTTTGCCAGGCTGTGACAACTCCAGTAAAGTGAAGAGAACTCTAAGGGAGCCATGTGTTACGAGTTTTCTTTTTCTTTTAAAGCAGATCTAACATTTTTCCCCTGCTAAAGACCAAGTTACAATAACGTGATTCATGGCTGTCTTTTGAATGTTGTTGCATGGGAAAGATCAAACTCAGGAAATCATGCAAGATTTTTCCAGAATACTGCACTTTGCATGCAAAGACCGCAAATATTCAGTTAAACCCCACCCTTTATGCTTTGCTTAATATCTGCCTAAACCCTGCTTTGAGCATTATTCTGTTTAACATCAGTACCAAGTTCAAAGTGCAGGGTCCTGGCTGTGGTTTGGTGTATGATTTGCAACCATCTACATAGAAAAATTATTTTTACACATGTCCAGATCACTGGCTGTACATACCAAAGAATCCTCTTTGTCCACGTGGACCAACATTTACCCCAAAACAGCTACAGAATAGGAGTCAAGCAAAATCAGACCCAGCTGACAAAATATGCTTCAGAAGCCTGGGTAAATTCCCCAGGCTGCATCAAAGATTTTCGGCAGTTAAGAGCAGAGTTTGATTTTTATGCAAAGCCATTCTGAGACAGAGCTTGCTTGAACAGCCCACACAGTCAAACCCACAGCTAATTACAAGTCTTGTCTCTTCTGAATGAATAAGCATCTGTGCATCTGGTACGAGTCATGGTGCTAACAGTTTTGTCAGGTGCTTGTCTTCATTTAGCAATTAAACCAGCACAGCACTGAGAGGAGGCTTTTCAATTTGCATTGTGGCTACCTGTGAGATGTCTGTAAGCAGCAGCCCAGGGTAAGATTTCAGGATGTGGGTGGAAAGAAGTTTTGGTTTATAGGCTTTCAAAGAAAGCTCAGAGCCCAGGCAGGTTCCTGTTCCTAAGGAACTGGAATGAGAGATGGACACTCTCTGGTTGGTCTGTGTGTCAGTGCTGCTGGTAGAGCAGCCAGGGCCATGGATCAGGCACAGGCTGAGTTAACTCCTTTCTGCAGAAGAAACTTAGATTCTAAACACATTTCTGCTTTATTTCTAGATGGTCTTCCATGTTCTTTCTCTTGGATAAATATATCTTCAAAACACTTTCCCATAAAGAAAGTGATTTACTTAACCTGATACTCCCAAAATAATATCTGCTTTTCTCCTCCTCGATTGGAAACTGTGGTGCAGCTCTCACATTCAAACACATTCTATGGAATGTATGGCCTATGGAAACCATGTCATACATTCTGCTCGTATGCAGTCTGAAACAAAACTGTACTGGCATTTTCTCCTGGCTGGTTGGAATAGTCTAACAGGTGCACCCCAAGAAATAAATTTTTTAAGTTTAAAGGTAAAGTACATTTTAGGCTGGCAACAGAAGCAGAACACAGGAGGCAGAGTGGCAGATTCTCCATTCCAATGACTTGTTTCAACCTCCTTCACAGGATACTCTGGGCAGTGCTTTTTTGGGGGGTGATTAAAATCACTTGAGATTGATAGATAAAGGTGTAAGACTTGGAGGAATCTAAAATGTGAACCTGCTGTCAAGACACTTTACAGCATTACCCGAGGCATGCTCTACTTCTCTGGATATGCACTGCCTGTCATCACATATTGCTTAAATACTTAAAATCTTTATTGGTATCACAGTCCATGGAAACTTTTCTCATCATTCCTACATTTATATCTTTGCTCCAGGATAATTATCCACTGCTCTAGTTCTTTTTGAGCTGCATCACTGAGTTTCAGTCTGTCTTCATGACAGAAAAATTATTTTTCTCCTCTCCACTATCTTTGATCTGCCCTCGGATGCAGCTGCTAAGATCCTGACTCCTACTAATTTTGAACTAGATTCTCACTTTAACTTATAGAGTATTCCATAGTTTCTGTTCTTCCCAAATTCTTTATGGTGCCAGCTAAGGTGAAGCAATCCTTGCAGGGAGGAAGAAAAGGTTCTTCTCTGTTCTGCATCACAACTCCATGGGTGACTTCACAGGGCAGAAGAAATCTTATTCTTGTTTTAGCTACACCTCCAAATGCTTTGCCTTTTAACCTTTCTTTAAGAGACCTTTAGCTAGACTCCAGGCTTGCTTATTCCAAGCTCCTGACAGCAGTAATAGGTTTCAGCAGTGATACCTGTTTCAGACAGGGAACATTCCCTTAGTGCCAGCATCTCCCCACTTAGTCTTACGTACAATAAAACTTGGACTGCTCCACTGCCTCTGAGTGCTGAGGACAGCTATGAGAGAGAAAGGAGGAAGAGGAAAGTCTCACAAAATTGCCTTGTGAGTTAAAACAATATTATGAAGACTAGCATGTTATGTGAATTTAGAGCTAGGTGTTCAAAAGAGCTGAATTCTTGATTAAGTACCTAATGAAGTGGCCAGATGTTTCTCGGCAGGTACTGAGACCTCAGTTATGAATACTGAGCCCACCTAAACATGCTTTCCTGAAAGTCATTCCCCTTAGCTTCCCTCCAGATTCTCAAATGTAATCAAACTGACTTTGAAAAAAAATCTAGCTGTGAGATTTGTGAGCAATGGGGCAATTTTACAAGGAAAAAAAAAAAGAAGCAAAGTAGCAGCATTTTTTTGGATATAAACCATCCCTTGCCAACACTGCATGGAGAAGAGAAACACCAGTGGTACCTTCAAGCCACAATGACAGCACAGTTTAGTGACCAAAGGAAACGTGGGAAATATCCCAGCTTCTCCTTTAAAAGCCGGAGCCACTACTTCTAGCCTGCTTGCTGCACTGGGAGTTGAGTTTTAATGAGTTTGAAGTAGTTTCATAAGTTTCTTTTCTTCTCTTTTCAAATTAATTAAGGATGTATCAGGTTGCCACACTGAAAGCTAGTCTGTCCAGTTCCCTGTCACGCTCTTCAAGTGGATCACAATAATATATTAAATAAGAGCAGTGACCTGGGAGATTACAAGGAAGATTACTACCTGTGCTGCATCACTTAGATGCATGCATACATACATACATACATACATGAAGGTGTCTCAGGAAAAGCAGTGGCCATTGGCTTGCTCTATAAACAAAATATTCTATGGTTAAAAAAAAAATGAAATCAATACATTGCCAGTCTGATTTTTCAAAGACCTCTATCCAAGCTATCAAAATGAACAGGATGCCTCACATCCCACTGTGGTTTCCACAACCTTGGTGAGAGAGTGAGAAAACTGTTTCCCAGGGTTGGCTTGAGACTCTAAGCCGTCCTAGCCAAAATAATGATAACTTGTTATTATAACAACCTGCATGTGCTGTTTTTTCCTTCTTTCCTTTTTTTTCTTTTCTCTCTAAGATAGTTTACTGAAGGGTGTTGAGCTGGCCAGCCAACCAGGTAGAATGTGTTGATTAGTTCACCAATCCAATCCAGCTGGATCCAGTGTATAAAAGGAGAAGGATTTGTAATGAAGTAGATTTTCCTGAAAACCCAGCCTAGGAGTCTGTGTCATTTCCTTACGGTTTTGGTGACATCCCACAGTGAGGAAGAACAGTGTTCCACAGGAGGCAGGTGGTTGTTACAGGCAGGCCCTCGCTGAGGGCCCAGGCCCTGCTGAGGGCCCAGCTGCCCAGATCTGAGGCTTTATTGCCACCTCAGAGCAAATAAAAATGAAGTTATGTGTCTTCATGCAAGGCTTAAAGGAGCACATTTCCTTGTGGCTAATGCAGCGTTTTGTTTTAACAGAGTCTGGATTTCTCAGCCTGGAGGGAATTCAGGGCCCAGTGCAAGGACAAGCCAAGGCTCTTGCAACTTAAAAACTTTCAACGCTGAATTTAAATGAGGTCTATGTTTGTGGGAATCCTCCCTGGGGGCCCCCTGCGTGGGATACCCCTAATAAGAGTTCTGTGCAAGGACTGAGAGACAAACTGGATCCTTTTTGGTCTTCAGGTGGATGTTTACTTTTTATCTTATCAAAACTTCTCCACGCCGCCTGCACCAGGCTTAGCGTGGTGAAGAACACAGTGGAAAAGGGTCACAAGATGTGCAGTTTCAAGGTCTTATAAAGCCATCTTGTCCAATTAACTCTAAAAATGTGCTTTATTTCTACTTTTCTACCAAAAACTAACTCTCTAACACACAACGCCTGCACTGCGACTTTCCCCAGCCAATCACCCAGTGCCACCAACACTGCAGAAAATGGAGCAGATGAAGAAGAAGAAGAAGGAGATCAGACAATGCCCAAAATCCTCCATCTTGTCCTCTATCTACCTCCATACTAAAACCCAAAAGTCTAAATTTTTCACTCTGTGACAAACCACAGCACCATCCACCTCACACACTCACAGACTCCACTCCATCCCAAAGCCTGGGAAGTCCTCTCCATGGACAAAGGCCAAAATCAGTGCTGTCCTGAGGAGCAGGGTCTGTCAGGACAGGCAGGGAAATCTTCCCTGTGCCCTGGGTTCCAACAGTGTTTTACACCAGACTTCCACTGACCCTCTAAGGCTCCATTCCAGCTGCTCTGGAGCCTTCAGGGAGGACCAAGGCTAAGAAGCAACAGTAAAGAGATTAATATGAAATCTTCAGGTACAAATTTAAAGACAACCTGGCTCCTCTCTGCTTGGCTTATGCAAGTTCAGGCAGAAATCCTCTACTGCATTTCATCCATCATGGAATGGGCATGAAAACAGTCCTAGGGGGCTCCAAAAACCTGAAACTCTGTGCACTGAGGCTGAAAAGCCATGTGATGTGGCAGGTGATTGTAACAGTCTCAACCTCAGTACATTTAATTAAATTAAAATCTATAGTGCAGACTTTTTAGGGGTTTTTTTTTTGTCCCCAAAATAGAAGAGTTTGCTCATGTAAAGCAAAATTCAACCAAAAAAGGATGATACTATCATAGCAAGGAAAATGGCTTAGAATGACTAAGTAATTAATGCAGGTCCCTTGATTAAAGTCAATTTACCTTCAAGATCACGACTTACAGTGTGCCCTGGGCCTGCATTAATAACCCACCAGCACACGGCTTGACTCTTTAATTATTTATAAGTTTTATTGCTTGTTAAAACAAAGCAAGTTGAATTAGATTAATAAAATTATTTTCATACTTAACTTTTACTTATTAAAAGTAAAAATGTCATTTCAGTGCAATCCTTGATAAATGGGAAGAGAACCCTCAGCTCTCCTCTCACCAGGCTGGCTGGAATTTTTCCCTCGAAGATAAAGAGGGACCCATCTGCTGGTCCTCAACTCAGAATATAAAAAGGGATCCAAAGATCCTCACCCATCCCACATCCAGCCCTGCAGTGGGCACGAGGCCAGACAATTGTGGTTTTGAGGTCACATATCTGGCCTGGCCAAGGCAGCTGGGATGGAAAAGAGAATCTGAGCATCGTTACATGGTACCACTCCATTGCAGCCAGCTGACCATCAAAAGCAGAAATGCTACTTGGCATTAGGGAATATTTCCTCAAAATATCACCATTTATTAGTCATGTAGCATTCTGCCTTCTAAACTCTGGGCTGAGCTAAATAGGTGCAGCTTTTCCTCTGCAAAATCACCTGCACCACCACAGCAAAGGAATCTCTAATCAAAAATTACTTTACTTAGATTCCACCCTTATAATCCTTAAAATTTCATACTTCTGAGGTGTCAGCAAGGGAACACTTTCACACATTATTATCTAGGAAATGTAATTTTTTATCTCAGATGTTATTGAATAAACTGTTTATTTTGAAATATACTTTGACATTATATATATACTTTTGCAATTTAAAGACATATTGTGAAATAGCATTTTCAAGATCAGAAAAAAACATATAATACCTTTAGTAAGATCTGTTTATAGTTACTGGGTTGAAATTCAGAAATACCTAAATTACAAATACACAAAAAGAAAAATAATTATTTAGTGCAATTAGAAGCATCAGGCTGGGGGTTTTCTTCCGTATTTCCCCCAAGTGTTAAATTTCCTTTGTGAATTGACTTTGGTATCTCTGTGAAGGACATTGCTTCCTGCAAAAGCACCTACTAAGAGCTTTATTAATTGCAAGAAGACTGCATCTACAAAAAAAAACCTACTTGGACAATAAATATCTCATGTAATACCATGCACTTCAGCTCAAGTGAATTTGCATAGCTAGAAACAGCTGTTCAGAATACTGATAAGACTCAAAGAATTTACTATTCACCATCATCCTCCTCTGAAATAGTTGATTAACCTCGAAAGGCACAAATTCAATCAGTCAAAGCCTGCAGAGCCCATTCAGTCTAAGGGTAGCATTTGTGCTATTAATAAGACTAATTGCTATCAATCAATTTGTTTCACTAGCAGTGGAGATGAAAAACCTGGAGCAAAGTAAGGCCTTGCTTTCCAGAGCAGTTCATTGGTACATGCTGATACTCCAATTCACCCAGCAGTTCCAACAGCATGATTCACTGTAACAAAAAAAAAAAAACCCAAAAACAAACAAACAAACAAACAAAAACCCCTCAAAACCAGCCAAGCAAACAAAAACAAAAAAAAAACCAAAACCAAACCAAAACAAAAACCAAAAAAACCCCAAAAACAACAAAAACCCACAAAAACAAATAAACAAAAAAACCCCAAACCAAACCAAACAAAAAAAAAAAGCAGCAAAAGAAATCTTGCAGGTATTTGGCCTTAAACATTTTCAGCTGGGAAAAATGCCTTTGCACGCAAAAGCAAGTATTTGAAGCCTAATTGGAAAAGGCATTTTAATTTCATTGTTCTAGGTAAAGTACAGTAAAAATACAGTCCTCCAGCTGCTCCTGAGGATCTGGAATTGTCACTGGCAAAGGCTGCTTGAAGACTGAGGGCTGGAAATGCAGAGAGTTTGTGCCTGTCCCCCCAAACCAGCCCCACCAGATCAGCCACAGCACAAACCATCCCTGTCCCTGCTGCATGTCCCATCCTGCATGTCTCATCCTGCCAGGACTCCCAGGGCTGTGCTGCATCCTCCCTTCTGATCTTGGTGCTGAGAACACTCCTTTTAAAACAAATATTATCCTACTTCATCTTCCCAGACTTCCTTGTGGCTGGCACTGTAACCACAGCATCCAGTGGCAAATGAACTTGTGTGCACAGGGAGAAGATGCACCTAAAGCAGATTTATATCTTCCCTTGATATTTTAACACTAACAAGTTTAGTACTCAAGAGTTGCAGGCACCCCAGTGGCATCTTTATGAGGCCCAACTGACTCTCCACCAAAATTTATCTCTGCTTCAGCATGTTCCCCAAACCACAATCATAGACACAATAAATTTAAAAGCTCCTTTATATGCCATAGACACTTTTCAATGCTTCCTTTACATGGCACAGAAGAGACAGCACTCCTTTTATTTGGCAAAACTCTTTCTTGGTACTCAAAAATATTTTGCAGTTTGGAAAATACAAATATTAAAGAGAAGAAAACCAGAAAACCGTTTTATTGACTTAATTCTCTCCAAGCCAGAAGCATAGCCATGGATTTTCATCAATAAGGGCTTGATTTCTTCTGTTCATTCAAAACCCAGCAGTGAAATTCATACACAATACTGTCAATATGGAATGATGTCCTATGGTAAAGTCCAAATGGCTCCTCCAAATTCATAAGCAAGGGTGAATGTGGTCCACTACACATTTTCACCTTGACCTTTAATGACCTCTATTTGAGCAAATAATCTGCAGAACTTCATAAAACCTGACCAGCTAATGTGTTTTCACCTGAGACAATTTCAGAAGAGGAATATATCACATTATTGCTGAAGTTTAAGTTGAAGCAAGGTTTAGCTGTAAACATAGCTGTTCCGAAGATAAATATTTAAACAGAATCTTCATGTCAGAGTCTATAAAGTATAATATTCACCACTTGGTTGTAAGCCAATGGGAAATTTTAACAGAGAATAGACTACTTCTTTTCACAGATATTTAAAGCAAATTAACAATGACAGTAATGTAATTTTCTTGGCACAACTCTTCTTCATTTCTTTTCAGCTGTCTCCTGCTAGAATCTTTAGAGAAGTTTAAACTGATTTCAAGAAATCCTTGAGAAAAAAATCCTGCACTTTGCTATTATATATCTTTCAGGTGTTCACAGAAGTGCAGGAGAAAGAACATTTGCATTTGCACTTAAATGCTCTGTTTATATAGAGCTGTAGATGGGAAATGACAACATACTTTTTTCAGATCATAAATATTTACTTTTACTAATCTGAGAAGTTGGTTTTGGGTGATGACCTGCTTCAGGCAACTCGTGCAGGAAATCTCCTACAAAAGACTCTTGCAAGGAGGGAAGCCACTGAAGAACCAGTCTGATACAAAGCCTAATTAAAGGGTGTTGCAAGTTCACAATTAGTGAAGGAACTACTTCAACAGAATAATTTCCAGAATTCTACTTCCTTAGTCTAACAGTGATTCTATGTTGTAACTAACTTCTTTGAAAATATCTCCCATTGCCTAAAATCATTGTTTCATATGTCAAAAACTGTAAAATGCACTTGAGAATGGAGAATTCTCATCCACTGAGGCCAAAAAAATTATTTTCTTTAGATTCAGTTGGGTTGTAAGGGTCTTTCTTTTTCTTCCAAAGACTGATAAAAACACCTCTGAATTCAACTTGTCTTTGACTTCACTTTAGTAGTCCTTGAAAGATATACCCAGAGAATACTTGATTCAGAGCTATAAATCATAGATGTCATGGATGAAGTTGAGCTTTCAGAGTCCCTTGTGTTGAATGGAGATTTATGCTGTTGAGAAAAGACCTCAAATGAATTTGGACTTTGGGCTCTCTCTTCTCCAGTTCCTGCTGTCTGCCATTGAAGATCCTGGCCAAGAGCCAGCCCATTCCCGCAATTTCACCTGATGTCACTCACTCCTTCTCTGAAATGTCTTTTCCAACAGCACCACCCCCATTATTTACTGCAGAGCACTGGCTGTTTAAAATACAGGAACTTCTGATCTTTTTACCTGCTTTTGTCAAGACATTAATGTTACAAACCTCTGCATCTTTGGGGAACTTTATGGTCCCACAACGCCTGACTGAATCCTTAATTCCCAACTCTGTTCCTAGCAATACTAATTAATACAGGTCACATCATTTGTGGTAGAGTAAAAGGCAATGGAATTAAGTCTCTTGAAAGCAACCTGACTTTCAGGGCTGTCTGCCAAGAAACCTAATTGCTATAACCAATCATTTGTAGAAAACACAGAAAACCAGCTTGCTGGTAGACACTGTGCTGGTCCATTGGAGGAGGAGGAGGGAAATCAAAGCAAGACAGTTTAGGTGAAGCTATTAAATAAAATGAAAACAACATTAGTAGGTTTTGTCTTAAATAATCAAATCTATTATTACATTCTCAGAGGAGTTGTCTGTTTTACTAATATTTCCATTTTTCATGCCAGAGTTACAGCTGACACAGCAGGAAGAAAGATGACTTTTTGGGAAAGATGATTTTTTGATCTCTTACTTTAGAGAAGAGTTTTGGGAAAGCTCTCTCATGAAAATAATTCAGCCTCAGAATTGCCCTGCAAAAATCAAAGAAGTCACATGGAACTACTTCTTAATTTCTTACATTATCATCATCTAGTATTGGACAAAATTTGCTTCAAGGAAAGTGTAGTTCATCCCAATAATTGAGGGGATTTTGGCCAGGATTTTTCTGTCGAGTTTTTAAATTTCTTCTTCAGGCAACATCTGGAAATGGCACGAAGCAGCTGATGTTGCTCTTCAGAAACCACATCCAGGGCTGGTTCATTTTTTCTGGAGGTTCAGCAGTGCTTGGACTCTACAGGCAACAGCTCAACCTTGGCCAGTTTCCTCTCTGGATAAAAAGCTTCGTAATTCACTGAGACAACAGAGCAGGGATAGCAGCTCTTCATGGTATTCCTGGATTAATCTGTCTAAAGATAAGCTGCTCTTACAGGTGTTTTTGTATTTTGTTATTGAGATATGGTACCAATTAAGATACAAGTGCAGCTATTTAAAAAACTTTCCTCTTCGACTTATTGCACAAATAAATTTTCCATAACACCCCTCTCAAAATAACTCAATTAATGTAATAATTAGCACCAAGTGCATTAACCATTCCATAATTAATAGTTCCAAATGCCCATATTTTCCTTTACGCAAATAAGCAGCTATGTCAACAAAGTGCTAGCAGAGGGTGCTCTATTAAAGAAAGACATTAGGGGAGTTTCAGCTTTGTTTTTCCCTTCTTCTCTCAGCAGTCTCCATTAATATAATAAAACTCTCATTATAAAATCATTAGTGTAAATGCAAATAAAGTTTTACATTGTTAATGTCCCCACCAGGTCCTTAATCACTTGCCAAGTCATGCTGCATTAAGTATAACATTGATTACACATGATAAGAGGGGATGACGTAGGAGATGCTGCGTTACCTCAGACTGAACGATTCACAGCACACAGTGGGCTTTGTGCTCAGAATTGTTTTTCTGTCTTGTTCACATGCTGCAGTTTTAAAAGCCCTAACTAAAAATATTAGGATAAATTGTGGATTTCAGCCCTACACTTCCTGACCTCTCGCTGCCCTTTCCATGTCACCCTGATCCAGCTCATCCTCCCCCCGTATCCCTGCACCAACTAACCAGGGAGAAATGATGAAACCTCCATTCAGGGATTCAGATTAAACGATGCAGCATGAAGCTGCTGAATGCATTTCCATCACAATGTTTCTCCTGCAGCCACACTGAATTTCCCCATTTATCAGGGAATCATTAGTGTGGTATTGGCTCTAGTCACCATGAGACATCAAGACAGAACTGCACTTACCAACCACCAAATTAAAAGAAGCAGCTTCTGCACAGCACAGAAAAATCTTTCTGATACAAGGCAATAGGAAGAGACAATGTTGCAGCCATATTTTCAGTTTTAAGTCCTAGATATTGCTACTGAACAAATACATGCTTACACATGGAATTATTGCTGTATTGCTTTTAAAAGAACTGCTGTGTACATTGTAAATGTGTGAACATGCTATGACTGGAGTGCAGAAGAAGGTCTTGATCTGGTATCTCACTTTTCCTTGGTTCTTACCTACTCAAAGCTGGTTTTGTTCTTCCAGAAGAAAATAATGAGGACTATTCTAATTAATTACTCCAAGAAGGAAGGGGGCTGATTGCACAAATAATCATGAACATTTCAGAGAGATGTGTAAAGTAGGAAGCCAGATACAAGCGGAAAGGTGAAAATAGCTCTTCCAGATTTGAGAGGAAGAGTGTATTTTAATGAAAGAAATTCATAACTCCTGGTCTTAAACGGTGAAAGTAATTTTTCACAACCCCCAAAAAAATCAAAATAAGAAAAAAAAATTGGGACAGACAGTTTGGGTAAACCAGCATAAAAAATGGAAACTGAGTTTCTTGACTTCTGATATTCACTGTCTGTTAAACCCACAGCTAAGTGCCTATCTCCAATTAACCTGGATCCACTCATGGAATGAAAGCCTACAGCCACAGTTAGTGTGTCAGCAACCCATGGGACAAGTGTGTCCAGCCCTGCTGATGCTTTATGTGACCAAGAATTAACATGCTACTTAATGGCAGCTGAAAGTTAAACAAGAAAATCAACTCCTCTAGGAAACTCCTTATAAATAATTTTTTAAGGGGAAATGCTATTAAAGTTGCCAGTCAAGTATTTGAATACTAGGCAATGCCAGAATTTAGGTTGTCTGTGCAACTTGAATTCAGCCTGTTGGAGACCTTCCTGTGTGCATGATGATACACTCTTTAATTACAGAGAGCAACATCCAAATGAGTTCTGCCAAGAGACATGCCACTCTTCTGAAGTGAGATCAAGGAAATGATCTCCTTTTCATCTTGATGCTCTGTGTGATGCAGTCATTGTTAGCATATTGTAGCTGCTATTTCCAAAGGGGCTTCCCAGATTTACAGCTTAGAGAAGCACTGAGTACCTGAGGCTTTCAGGTTAGTGAAGGAATGACAATGAATGCTCTCAACATCTGGTGAGTGCATTGGGATAGAGAAGGGGAGAGAGAAAAAAAGTAAGAAAATGTCATGGTTTGATATTGGCCAAACACCAGGCACCCACAAAAGTTGTTTGTTTACCCTCTCCTGCTATAGCTGGGGAGAGGAGAGGGAAAAAAATTAACAAAGGGCTTATGAGTTGAGATAAGGACTGGGAGAAAAAACACTCTAAGGGCAAAACAAGTTCAAATTTAAAGGTATAAATTTATTATTAAATAGTAATAAGAGCTAGAGGAGGATAATGATAATAAATTTATTATTAAAGAAGAGCTAGAGGAGGATAATGAGAAGTTCTACAGTGCAGGTAGAGTGAGAATGGGGGTTTTGGTCAGTTTGTCACTCGAGATCTTCCTCTGTTTGCTCAGGGAGAGGAGTCTCTCCTCTGCTCTGCCTGGGCTCCCTCCCACGGGCAAACAGCCTTCCCTAAACCATTGTGGCCTGGGTCACTTGTCCATGGGCTGTAGTCTTTTAAGGCTGGGCTGCACTAGTTTGGGAGCAAGGGCCCTCTCTCCATTTGGGTCTCCCACTGGATCACAGCTTTCTCTGGCTTCCACCTGCTCTGCCATGAACACTTTTCCCACGGGCTGCCAGTGGATCTCTGCATCCCCCATGGACTTTATGAGTTATGAGGGGACAGTTTGTTTTACCATGGTTCTCATCATGGCCTGCACAGGAATCTTGGCCCAAAGCTTGGAGCCCCTCCTCCCCTTGTGTGCCCCCCCACCCCCACTACCAAAAAACGAGGCTGTGACAAATCAACACAGAAAATAAAAAGGAAAAAATTGAAAAATCTCCAGCTAAACTGAAATGACTGCACTGAGAAAAATTCATCCTTCCACCTTCAGGATTTCCTATCTGAGATCTTTCCCTTCTTCTCAGATCAGTAACCTACATAAGATTTGACAAGAAAGCAAGCAGTACAATGGCTGCACACAAAAATACACCTACCTTATATATAAAATGCTATATTAGAGGCTCTGATGATCAGAGGGATAGCTCAGAAACAGAATCATCTGGGTCTAACTGGACTTGGACTCCATACTTACTTTGCACAGATTATTCAGGGTTTACCTGTATCATGTAAAACAGCATTTAGGGGGCTTTGAGCTGGCTGGAAATGAGCCAGCACCAGAAGGGAAGGCAATGCAGCAGCATTGGCTCAGTTTGGGTGTTCTGCCATGCTAAGGGAGCTCTGCTGCAGCTGGGACTTAGGACATAAAGAAGGCAGCTCAATCAGAGCCAGCTCAGCTGTCTTTACACCACAGTGGATCAGGAAGTCAAACACATGAAAAGTGCAGCTACACTCAGTGCCAGCTGCTAGAGGTATTAAGCTGGTCCTTCACAGCCCTTTCCTCTTCCCCTCCTCTGTCCCACCTGAATCCTCCCTGCCCTGCAGCCAGGCTGCTGAGCCCATGGAATTTTGAGCTGCTGCTGAAGTCAGGATGAGCTCTGGCAGCAGCAGCACCTCGGATGAGCTGGAGGTGGCTGTTCCAAAAAGGGGACAAAGGCATTTCACTGTCCCCAGAGCAGTATCAGGCAGTGGGGACAGGGAGTCAGGAGTAATCTGCTGGAGCAGGGCATGCTAAGACAAAAAGAAGGAACACATACCAAGGAAAAGAACAAGCATTCACTGGTTTTAAAATGCCTTCTTTTACTTCCATCAGGAACAGCAAAGTATTTAGGAATTGCCTACCTGCCCGATTGTTGCACGTGGAGCTTTGGGAAGGAACTGGATTTGTTGCTGTGGGGTGGCTCAGAGGGAAAGCTCAGAGGCAGGAATGAGATGATTAAGCAGAGACATTGCCTACTGGACAGAGTGATGGCAGGAGGCTCACCTGTATGTCTGGAGAAATAATGCCATTTAATTGTTGGATGGTTAATACTTAAGCTTCATTCATTCATGCCCAGGTGGCATTTCCCAACACCATGGTTGAGGCTTACGCATTTTCTTTTTCCCTTCCTGTGAGAAGTGACGCAGATTCAATTCAAGGTTGAAGTTCAGAGTGAACTCAGGCTCAAAACATCTCAGAGTAGCCAGATGTAAGGTCACAACTGTGCAAACCAGAGGCAAAGCAAAAGGATGGAGAAAGGGTTGGGGGGTTTTTTGTGTTTTTAAAATTTTTAGGAAAAAAAACCTTGGTATTACCCTGTGGTCTTTCTCTTGTGATTCACCAATCACTAATGAAATTTTTCAGCTTCAGTATTCTCCAAAAACTCTTAAAAACTAGATTCTGCACAGTGCAACATTCCTACCTCCTGGAGTTAGATCCTATTAAATCAAGCTTGTCCAGGCAGTCTATTTTGCACCAATTGTGCTGCCAAGTCACAGGCCTTGTCACAAAAATAAAAAGCTCATTGCTTTTTCAATAGAACAGCTAAAAGTAAAGTGGAATTAACACATTATACTGCCTTCCTATTAATTTTCACTGTCTCATACTTTTTCTTTCACAGCTGTTTACATGGAATAAAGGATATATTTACAGTGCCAGCCTTGTTAAACAGTGTAATACTCATCTGATATTCAAGGAAGCATCTGGAAAGAGAACAAGATGGAGCAGCAGGGCCCACATTGGCAATTTGAGTCTTATTTTCAAGTTTCAGCAAAAACCTGCTGGTAACCAAGAAAAATTGTAACTTGTAATGAAAGGGAGTTTTCCTCTTAACACAGCTGTATGGGTGTTTTGGCAGCACATATATTGGCAGATGCACACACTCACTTGGGGACTGATTATCTGAGTGAGAACAGCAAAAGGACAAGATCCAATTCAATCCAACAGCCTGCCTGGCCTCCTGGTGCTGTGATATCACCTGGGTGGTGTTGCTTGAGGAGCTGGATTTGTACAATTCATTCTTACTGACCAGCACCATTTGCCCAGCAAGTTCCCAAATCAAAGGGCCAGGGTTTAATTTAGGGCTGGTTTAAATTATTTGTTTGAGCAAAGAGACACTGCTAGATACAACCAAATACATGTCCAGGTTCAAGCAGAATTTGTTTTTTAGATGTCCTAATATTGCTTGGGTCAGTTTGGCACATGGGCAGAGCAGGTCCATAATCAACAAAGTAGAACATGTCTGTCTGTAGAGAATTGAACAATTCAGTCTTGCCAGCCATAAATCATCTCCACATAACACCACTCAGAAGAAATATGTACTTGTTCTGTGTATAGTGTGTTTTTCTTCTTCGAAGAGCATAAGAAAAGCTGAAAGAATGCTTCACTCCACTCTCCATGCTGGCTGACAGCAGGGAAACATGCACCCAGCATCCTTTTGAACCACAGAACTCTGCAAAGGTTTGTTATCTCTGGGGACACAATCTTCTTTTTGCATGATAAAGCTCTGTGCTCTCAATCTCTTCCAGCCTGAGCCTGCAAATCCCTCAGTGTGTATTTAACAAAGTGAGCAGAGTGTGATATTGCTGGTGGGCAGAATGCTTCCCAGCCAGAGCCACCAAACAGCTGCTTGAGGAGCTCCCAGAAGCCTCACCCGGAACACTCAGGATCAGCATCGGAGGCAGGCACACGAGATGTCAGGCTCACAATTTAATGTGATGGAAATGACAACAGAGGCCATTCTGACCCACACTCTTCACTCCAGTGAGTGCACCTGAATGCTTAATTGTCATCTGCTGCTCTCATTAGCCCTGCCGTGCCAGGGAACAGGGCACTGCCTCGGGAAGTGTGATGGATCCTGTGTGTCTGAACGGAAAACACTCTTTCCTTGTCACATTTCATGTCAGCAGCAGAAAAGCAGGAGCCATTTCAGGGCCTGAATTGCCAGGAGGAGCAGAGAGGACACAATTTCCTCCATTTCATGGGGATTTTGTCGTTAGTGTGCTGTGCACTGAAGGCTCAGGGCAAAGAGGCTTCACACAGGGCACCCATCTGTGCTCTCAGCCTTACCTAATGTTCATGTAGCTCCATCAGGGCAGCACCTGGACCTACACATTTTCTGACAAGAATTACCACTAAATCTATTGCCTTTTAGTGCACTCTCATCCTCCCTGCTCTCTCAGGGAGGTCTCCCCTCCAAACCAAGCAGGCACTGAAGCAAATCCCACCCTGGCCATGTCTTTGCCCCCAGTGTGTTGCTGGACCTGACAACAGAGGCTGGTTTGGGAACAAGTCTCAAATGCAATCAGCTCATCATTTCCCAGAAAATAATGCTGCAGAAAGGAGGGCAGGCCCATCCTCTAAACATCCCAAGTTACTTTTAGCAGTGACTCACAGAAAGCAGTCTGCATTATTAACCTGATCTCAACACCCAGCAGTGTCTGCTGTGAGCTCTGGTGGAACCAGGCATCAAATGAGAGTTTTATCACGTAATCCAGCTGAGCCAGATATGCAAAGGTCAAATATTAGAACATATTAAACATACATGGCCTGCTTTCAAACATGCAACAGAAACATTGAGCTGATTCATCAGGATTGTCTCCATTTCCTACGTGAAGAAGTTCCAAAACTTTAAAAAGATAACTCCATTCCTTGTCTTTATGAAGGTGTATTACATGGAGGGTGTTCATGGATTGAATTTATTTCACTTACCCAAGGAAGATTTATTAAAACAGGAAGAGACTTAAGAATGCATAAAAATATTGAGCTATGTAGGAGTGTGGCACAACTACCCTCCACTGCTCCCTTCTTTTAGAAAGGCTATTTCTTAAATTTCTAACTATTATTTTCAACTATGCAAAATAAAGGGGTGGGGGGATCCTCTCAGCCCCACTTCTTTATTCCCTTCCTGCTAATAGCTGTCATTAAGTCCAGTGGCTACAGGGCTTCAGGAAGCAATAATCAAAGAAAGTATTAGTAGAAAAGAAAAAAGATAAACATGGAATTTGGATTATATGAATCTGAAGGGTGCCATTATGAGCTTCCTACCTTTTAAATCACTGCATTTTTGTTTAGCTGGTTTAACATACATTCCTTCCTAGAGTACCTTGAAAAAATGAAATAAAGAAAAAGAAAAAAAGAAAATAAAACCAGACTAAACAGTAAATGCATTATTGCCTTTTTTTTTAAGTTACAGTTTAAAGAATTTATCTATTTGAAGATAGAAAGGGAAATGAAGCTCATTTTTCAATTATTTGGGTTGGCAACATCCTATCTGTCCAAAACACACCCAGGCACACTCAAACCTGCTGTACCCTGTCCTGATCTCTTCTGTAGCTGCTGGCAGGTGACTGACAGAATGAAACATTAAATACTGAAGTCTCTCACTCCTGTGTCTAATACTGAGGTTTCTACTTGTACCCTGTATCTGACAGGGAAGTCATACCCTTATGGAAGAATAATGTGCCAAAATTTGTATCACAGAACTTCCAAGTGACATATCTGGGTGCATCCCAATGAAGTTCAGTTTGGCAGAACTCAGAACTCAAGTCTTCTGTAAGCCTGATTCCTTTATGTTCATTATGTGATTGTATGGAGTGTTCTGCAGTTATTTCCTAGTCCAGACATTTTTCTGATGCAGAAGAGGATTCATTTTCATTGATAAACCCCTAAAATATGGCCTGCCCATACCACTGTGCATAAAGCACACAATTAACATTTTGCTGTTACTGTGATTGAGCTGAAGTCCTCGAATTAGGGCTGATGCCCCCAAACCAATTTTCCTCTTATTAAATGAGTGAGAAAGTTGTGCCTTGCCCACAGCAAGAAGGAAAAAAAAACCAAAACAACCCACAAAAACCCCCTGGGCTGTTCAATGGGGATCCACAAGTCTCTGTCTCAGTTTTTTTCCTGGTTGGCCTTTAAACAGCAGAAAAAGAATATCAACATTTCATGGGCTACTATATGCCCCCACAATTTAAATGTGATTTAGCTTTAAAAGTGAAACTCTGCAACTCTCAAAGCTTATTGTGTGTGGTAACTTTTAGTGCAAAAAAGGTCAGAAAAAGTATCAGCTGTGGTTCTTAAGTCCCAATCAAATGTAAAAGTTCTCAGTTCCCAAGTCTGAAAATGCAGTGATGTTCTCCTCTTTCTGTGGTTGCCAGAATAATGTCAGTGTCCATTACTCACTGGAAACTCCCCCAGTCTACCACCAGCTTGGGTACCCTGCATTTTAAGATGCACATCCTTGATTAAGGATTTACTCCTCAGGCTTTGTTCAACTCCATCCTCTGCTTGTTCCACCCACTGGAAATCTGTCCATGTGCCTGCAAACCACAAAACTCAGCCCCTGACTACAACCAACCATGGTGAAAACCAAAACCCTCCCCAGTTCATTTGGCTGAGGCAGGACTGGGAACCCAGGGCAGTCCCTGTGTGCTGACACACTCGTGGCATTGACAACCTGATCATTTCACATGCCTGAGAATAGCTTCTTGTCAACCTTCAAAACTGGGGCACAGATGGATACAGAACACAGTAACTGACAAAATTTCACATTTCCCCATATTTTTATGGTAATTTCATGGACTGAAGGACTCAGTGTTGCATCAGAGTCAGCTCACAGTCAAGGCCAGTGGCTTTAGGAGGACATGTAGGACATCCCAGGGGACACACACTAAAGAAGCAGTTGCTTGGAGAGGTGTTTTCCCCTTAAAATGAGGCAATCTCCAGCTGGTTTCTGTACCACAGTAGTATAACAAGGCTTTGAACTTTAAATATATACATATTTATATTTAAAATCCTTTCAGGATTCCCAACAAAAAGTTCCTCTTCAAAGCTGTTTTGTTGGAAACACTTTTCCCAGCAGCTGAGTGTTTCAAGGCAACTTCCCTTCAGGACAAAAATAAGCACTTATTAAGGATTATAATGTTTTAACTGAGTTTTTTTTGTGAAAGGAATTTCTCCTTTACTTCAGGTAGTTCTGTTCAGATATTTCTTCTATGGTACAGCTGCACTGCTGATGTTAAATATTGCAACAGATCTAAAATGATTTAATTTTGTTTCATAGGTGATTAGAAAGTCTTTGCTTTCATTCCTATTTGGATATATATTTTTTTAACACAATATCCCAGGAAGTGTTGATGCTGGGCCCTTTCTAACATTCCCACTGCTGTGTCTGAGTAGGGAGGGAGGACCAGGAAGAAGCACTTCATGAAGCCACAAGTTCCCCACAGAACTACTTGTGTTACTTTACATCATCCCTTACTGAATAGCTCTGTTTCTCTCAAAATGGCACTTTGTGTTTGCTCTGACCTCCTACAACCTTAGGATAATCTGAGGAAAGACAAGAAAAGAAAAAGAAAAAAAAAAGAGAAAATACATGACAAAAGTAGTGGGGAAAAAAGGGAGATGTGAGCTCTAACCTCACCAAAGTCCCCACTCTGAATTCAGGATTACAGCATGCAGCCTGCTTTAAATATTTCACTTGCAGGCAGCACAGAGAAGGACATAAAAGCACTTTGAATTATTTCTTCCGAGATGATGTATCAGAACAAGACAACAATGACTTTAAAAGGAACAGTTTATCTCTACAAAGTATTAAACTTTTGAAACATTTTTCCCCTCTAGAGAAAAGCCTTTTAAATCACAATGCACTGAGTCACTGGATTAAACCCTGGGACCCCACTCTGCCACTGCAGCTGATCAGCAGCTCCTCTTCCAGGGCAGTTATTCACACACTGCAACAGGGGAAAGGGCAATCCACAGCAGCAAGACTCTCTTATGCCTTCAAAAGAATTTATTTCCTGAGCAAAAATTGCGTGATACGGGGTCACTAAAATTTGAAGGGATGGGATGAGGCCAAGAAGAAAGGGGAAAGAAGCTGGGCATGAACAGAGAGGAGAGGAGATGATGTGACTGTCTCAGAAAATGTCCCTGTCCTGTGTTTTACCACAGCCTGTCTGTAACACAGCTGCAGAAGTGCTGCTGGCAGGCACTTGTGCAAATAAAACCTGATTGCCTGAGCATGCAGGAAAGCAAACAGAGACACAAGTTGCCAGGGTCAGCAAAGCAGCTCCAGTGCAAGCAAATAGTTAAGATCAGTGTGTCAGATTTTATTGCTGATTTGTTTTGTGTGTGTGTTTGGCTTGGGTTTTTTTCCACCTTCCTCCAGTATTTGACTACCCCTGTCCAAAGCCCCCCCTCAAAAATGCCAAATTAAGGCTGTGAAGAAAGCAGCACATCCAGATGCATTATTAAGTTAAATGTCTCATTTCATACATGGAGTGAAACTCAAACAAGAATCAATAGTTTGAATCTCAATTTTCCCCTCTTCCTCCCTTCAGCCCAGTATTTCATACTGAAGTATTGCAAAAACATATTTTTATTTTCTGAAACTCTTCCAGTGAAATAAGCATGTAAATAGCAGATCCAGGGCTAAACCTGAAGATTTTAAGTTTGCTAGCTCCCCAGCTAGCACAGTCCAAGCCAGCAGTGGAAAAATCTTCCATGACCTAAACCCCTTCATATCCCTGCTTTGAGTTAGAGCACACATGCTTTACTCAGTACCACAGCTTCCAACATATTAAAAATCTGCTTCAGATTTCATCCATGGAGGCCAAACAAATAGAGTTACATGTACTTCTTTTGTTTATGGGTAACTGCAGGGGACAGGTTTGCACAGAGGCAGTACTAAACCTCATTTCATTTTACTCATTCTCATTTTGGAGTATAAAATGAGATCAGCACAGCTCCATCTTCCAAACATAAAATTGTGTTGATATCTGAAAAGCAGCCTGATTTGTAAATATCTATTATGCAGCACTTGTGCATAAGCAAGGATCCAATTAGGCAAATTCATTCTGCATTTGTGCTCTTTGGTAGCCAGAAATCTTCACCACAGGAGCAGAAGCTGCCCCAGCTCACAGAGAGCCTGGGATAAGATTTGAGCCCAGCTGTGTCACCCCCAGCCCCTTCCCTCCTGCATTCCTATAGGATCTGATCTCAAACAAAATTTCAGATATGGCCAGGTCCAGAGGTATTGCTGCAATTCCTTGTCTCCGAAACCAGCATTAAATGCAGTTTTTGAAAACCAGGAATGAAAAGATTAAAAGGTAGATTGATTTTCAAGGTAATTTGAAGCACAA
The DNA here is from genome assembly GCA_013397155.1 of Irena cyanogastra. Classification (NCBI taxonomy): domain Eukaryota; kingdom Metazoa; phylum Chordata; class Aves; order Passeriformes; family Irenidae; genus Irena; species Irena cyanogastra. The sequence continues at coordinate 185,818 of VWZV01016790.1, forward strand.
AACACTGAGCTTGGTTAAAGTTTTCACACAAATACTATGGGAAACATGGTTTTCTGTCTAATGAAGGATGAACCAATCTGGCTGACTGCCTGGCTTCAGTATTTTCCTGCTGCTGAATGAACTTCAAGCTACTTTTCAAACCTCGTGATGCCAGGACAGCCCTTTTTATCACTGGGACAATTTCTGTGAAAAAATCAATGTATTGTAGGAGGCAGCTGCTTGGAAATGGAACACCACAGACCTGAGTCTGACTTCCAGCTTCCTTTAGGCTCAGCAGCTGTGCACGTTTTAAGTCAGTTGGAAACCTAATTCATTCCAGTGCAACCTGCTTTTTGGCTACCCAAATGCCAGTTTAAATTGGGTTTATACTGGTTGGGGCTGCTCCTGCCAATTACCTGCAAAAGCCACTTGGACATGAGCACCACATTTGCAGAGAAGCACACGTGGGTAGGGGGGGTGGAAGGAGGGTTTATTGGTGGGTAACTCTGACTCAATGGCTGCAGCCTGCTTTGGGTCATACATGGGGAAGCAGCAGCTCCTCTTGTCAGACTGGAAGCTTCTGAGGGTGGCTCAGGAGCTGAAGGGATCAAGTCTGTGCACATCTACCTCTGCACGTCCCAAATGAGGATTTAACACTTAGTGTAGCTGGACAGCTGCTCTTCAAAATGAGCAGCACTGTTTTGCAGATGAAGTACTGACAAAACCTGATCTCCTGCAGTCTTTAAGACTAAATGCCAAGTATCACAACTGGAAGGCTGAAATAAAGGCCTTTACATTATTCATGTCAGTCTTTAAAATGCCAGGTATGTCACTAATTGTAGCAGCCTGGTACCAAAAGTGACTGTTACAATAGAAAAGTAACTCTTGTACTTAATTGAAAATTTGCTGTGATGCTTAACTTCTCTGAGTTATCCTTCACCAAGAAATGAAACAGCCTAATAAGCTTCACTTTTGTCTGTAACTAATCTTGGATCTTTTCCACTTCCTAATTCGTATGCACTTGCTGTAGGTTGCAGTGTTTGATTTTTGTGTAGGAGACCTCTCTCTCTCTCTCTCTCATTTGGGAGAGGAAGAAGACTCCCAGTGCAAATAATGACACTGGAATTACTGAGCTGCTGGTGTTTGATTTCACAAGTGCTAACTTCTTAAATGAAGAGTTTTTAGTCAAAATTGACCACATAGTTTGTCCTTAAAAAGCAAGAGACTGCAAATTAATTAAATATTGCAAGCTACTGGATACATTAAAAAGTTTTTTGCTGGAGGCAGCCTAGAAAATTAGTAAAGCAGGGATGTCAAAAGACCTATTCAAAGAAAATTTGTTTTAAGTATATACCTCTTAGTTAAGAAATAACATCTCCAAAAGTACAATTCTTGTGTGTAAATTTGAGGGAAGCTCAGGGTTTTTTTTTTTTATTTTAGCACTTATCTAAAAATTCCTAATGCTGGCAGATATTCCAGACATTCTAGTTCAGCATTTTTAATGTTTTGAATTATGCAGAGAGAGACAATATCTTTTATTATCAGGGATGTTAAAATACAGCAATTAACAACAAACTGCTTGATTTGCAAGTTTGATGCTTTCATTTGAAACACAGCTAATTAAAACACTATTCTGTTGCAATAACATTTTAAACATAAATACAGGGTCATCACACACAACAGTTCACACTGGTCACCACAAATTAATTCTGGCAGCAGCACTGATGCCTAGATTCTCATTTTTCACTGCCACATGTGCAACAACATCCCTGGAAAACACTGAGGTGTGGATCTGAATATGAGTTTATGTATCACAGAGCTACAGACCTGATCCAATTTAAACCTCAGATCAAGCAATACCATGCAACACTCAATACCAGGTGATACTCAAGCTCCACACAGCTTTGGTGGGTGAGAAACAGCATTAAGAAACAAAAAATTAGCCCATGCAGCTTGTACAGTGCCACAGCTAAACTCCAGAGGTACAGGAGCCTGGCAACACTTCACCCTCAGCCACTCTGAGAAATGATGTGAAGCATCTCCCTGCTCCAAATTCTCTGTCCAGGGGTGATTTTTACCTTGACCAGATCCAGCTTAGGATCCTAGTTTGCATATGATTGAAGGAGCTGCTCTAGAAAACATGGAGTTTGACTGAAGAGACTTAAGAGCAGCATCTACTTACTCTGAGGAGCAGGGTTTGTCCCAGATAGGCAGAATTTTCAGTAGAGGCAGAGTTTCCAAAAACACAGTCAATGGAATTATAGATAAGAGAAACCAAAGTCTCCCTAAGCAGCATAATTAAATACCACTTGGCCTAATTCATTTCCTTGGAAGATGTCCCAGTTTAGGAGATTTTTTAATTAAGGATATCCTGATTACCTACTGAGGTGTCCGTAGGTGAGCCTTCAAGTGACATTGAAAATATATTACAAGAGAGACATGAAAAATGTGTTTACTAGGCCTTACCCATTTAGAAACATGGGATGGTTCAGCTGTCAATGAAAATTAAAGTACGTTCATGATTTTCCAGATGGATCTCTGCTGGTAATTGCAGATAAAACAGGAATAATGATAACCATGAGGTCAAAGGACCCTTCTCTTTCAAAAGTGATTCCATATGAACTAATGAGAACTGGACTTGGTGGAACAGAGCAAAGTTGCACCTTCAAGGACAGAAAGGCTTGAAAAGACAAGCTGTTTAATTTCACCAGTGTCGACATTTTCAGTCCATTTTTGTCACAGATGCTCCTGTGAAGATTTGCTTGCTTTAAAAACCTGGAGCAATTAAAACCCAACTAATTTTGGGCAAACTGCCTTGAAAGACTAAACTAAAATCTAGCTTTACCCAACATAAATTAACCCGGGTCACTTCACCTCCCTGAATTCCAGCCCATGTGCTGATGCCTTGGTGAGGCACAGGAATTTCTGCTCACACAGTTCTGCATTTATATTTAGCAGTACTTGGTGTGGCATTTTCTGTAGAAGATGTGGGCTGAAGCTTCTTGATATCAAAACACTAATTTTGAAATATTTTCTTTAGAGTTTACTATGTAGCTGTGCTGCAGCCTTTCTAAAGGCAAACGTGGTATAGCTCTATACCCAAAAACATACTAATCCTAATTTGGGCTGCACATCCAAGACACAATATCTGACATGTGCTTCACAGACTTTTATACATTTTCTTTCCCATCTAATCATCAGCCTTTCAATAATATTATATCAACTGAAAACTGCAAATAATTTTAAAAATGTTTCTATGCTTTTAGTCTTTGTAAAACACACAAATACAACCACCAAGTTTCTGCTGGCACAACCCATTAATCTTCACTTCTTCTAAAGTACTTTCTCATTTCTGTGTTTCTACTCCCCAAACACCAAATTGGAAAACCTTTAGGTCTTTGGTAGTGCCAGGTAGATGTGTGCTGAAAGTGTGATTAAAGACATACCTCACACAAAGGTCACATAAAGCAAAAATGTCCCAAGGTGTTACGTGCAGGAGCCTGTACAATACTACCAAAAGCTCTTTAAAATCATGGATGGGTGACTTTCTTAAAATTCATCATGACTTCAATGCCACTTTAGTCCAGGGGAGCTCCTCAGTAATGAGAAGCTTTGCAAGACAAAAGGGAAGAGACTTACTCATGTTTTTAAGAAAAGCTGCCAAGAAATTTGAGTCTACATTACAGCCCTCATGTGAGAGAGGGTGGGCACAGATCACACAGCTCAGCTAGGAAGGATCTTGATATGCCATGAACTATTTTCACAGCAGACAATAATACCACCAATTATACCAGGTAACACCACCATGGCTGAGACAAATTCAGCATTCTGAAACTTTCAGAACAATGCCCCCAAAAGGCACACGGCCATTCAGAGAGCTACAACACTGCAGACTTTCAAGAAGTCTGGCTCAAATTCAGCATAAGATCCACCTTTAGCAGCTACAAAAGGCACAGCAACTCCGTCCTCAAGGATTGGGCAGAAAAGAGTTAAAAATAGGAAGAAACCATAGAAAGTTAAAAAGCGTTTTATTCTTTAATGTGTTTTCTCTCAACTGACACTAAGCAAACAGTAAAGACAAATGTAAAAACTCCTATTACATTTGGAAGAAATCAAATCAGCCAACACAGCAAATGCTTGCAGATGTCTGAGAGGCAGCAGGCTCCAGCAGTACTGGTTGGTCAGCAGCACCATGAAGTGATAGAATGCCTCTTCAGAGCTGCTGTGACTGATCTATCCCCATTATCTGACCTGGCATTAGTGCACAACAGACAACACCAACCAGGAGAGAGGAGCAGATCAGGTCAGGTATCTGAGGGATAACAGATCTGTACAGCAGGTCATGCATCTAGGAGATGACTTTTTAAAAAACAATAAAAAAACCCAGTCATTGCGAACAAAAATGCTATGGAATAGAAATTATGTTCTTAGGTGGCTTAGCACCCTCTAAAAAAGGAATCAATGCTGAGTACTGTGCCTCACCACCTACTCACTTGGCAATACACACTAAAGCAGCAAGAATCATAAATAAAACAGTTTCTGCTGTCTCAACCCTGAATCAGGGTGCAGCCAGTCCCTCAACAGTTACACATACAGAGGAACCACCATCATTTGCATTGGTTCTTCCACTGTGGTTTATCTTTCTGACTAACCAGTAATGAGCTCTAATCCCTTGTTTTCACCTTGTTGTTGTGCTTTGATATTGGCCAAACACCAGGCACTCACAAAAGTCATACACTTACCCTCTCTTGCTACCTTTGGGGAGAGGAGAGGGGAAAAATATTAGCAAAGGGCTCATGAGTTGAGATAAGGACTGGGAGAAAAAACACTCTAAGGGCCAAACAGGTTTAAATTTAAAGGTATAAAGTGAATTTATTATTAACAAAGCCAGAGGAGGATAATGAGAAGTAAAACAAGCCTTTAAAATACCTTTTCCCCCCAGTCCCTCCCTCTTTCTCATCGACAATACAAGGAGACAGGGTGTGAGGGTTTTGGTCAGTTTGTCACTCGAGATCTTCTGTTTGCTCATGGAGAGGAGTCTTTCCTCTGCTCTGCCTGGGGTCCCTCCCATGGGCAAACAGTCTTCCCATTGTGGTCACTTGTCCACCCACTCTGGCCTGGGCACTTTTCCCATGGGCTGCAAGTGGACCTCTGCAACCCCTGTGGACTTCATGCATTACAGGGGGACAGTTTGTTTTACCACAGTCCATTTTACCACAGTCCTCACTATGGCTTGTAGAGTAATCTTGCCTCCAACACTTGGAGCACCTTGTCCCCCTCTTTCTTTTCCACTGACCTTAGTGCCCCCATGTTGTTTCCCACACATGCCCTCGCTTCCTCCTCTTCTCTGATTAGAGAAAACTGCTGCTTGTAGTTCATCAACACGTTCCACTAATCCAAAGATTGTCTCAAGGCCCAGCAGCGCCACGAGGTTGATCTTGTTTAGGTTCTGTAATATGTAATTTAGGGTAATTCGTGTTCATGAAATATATATATTAATGTACGAAATATAAGTCATGTAAGAAATATTCCTAAAAGATCACACTCGGAGCCAAGAGGAGGGTCGCTTGTGAAAGCACAGATGGTGTTGGAGAAGTCTAATTTGCAGCTCTAAAGACGTGGCTGAGGCAGAGGTGGACTCTTCATCAGGGAACACCCAAGTGATGAATACTCAATGAAGATCTATGATCGAGGTAATGAGGGTCGAGGGTCGTCAGGAACATTGAATCCCAATACCCAGTTCCAGAAAACCACATCTGCATTCATTGTCTGCCTGCCGGGAAATACATTGTCCAGCCCAACAGAGACGACATAGATATGTAGAGCCTGAAAGGAACAGAAGGACTCTGCCTTAGGCTAAATAAACTGTATAAAAACTGCTCGGACCAGAGAGCTTTCGTGAACAGAGGGGATCCGGAGCGACAGAGTTGGGATCAGAGTTCACCCAGCGCTGATGCCCGCGCTCGACGCTGTTCCTTTGATTGTGGCTATTGGAGACAGATTATTTTTGATCGCGAAATAAAAATTATTTCTTATTAATTACCGAATTTATGACAATTCCGTGCCAGAGAGTCTCTCACCATGTTTCCACTGCTGGCCCCGCCACCATTGCGCGGGCAGTGGCGTTTGCCGCGGCGCTGGTGCTGTGTAACAAACACCTCTCCCTCTCCTCACGCGGGGTGCCGGGAGGGAGAAGCTGCAGCACGGCTGGCTAGGGGAAGCCAGGCAGGCAGGGCTCGCTCTGGGCACGGCGGTGGCCACGGTGGTGTGTGGCCACAGGCCGTGCTGGGATGGTGCCAGCTGCACTGGTGGCCGCAGGGCTCTCCACTCCTGGGGAAAAAACTGCACATGCACTGTTTTATTTTCTTCTCAAATATGCCATCACAGAGGCATTACCAACCTCTCTAACTGGGCCAGCAGCATGTCCATCTTCAGAGCCATCAGAGATTGGCTCTGTCGGACGTGGTGAAAGCTTCCAGCAGCTCCTTGCAGAAGCTGCGCCTGTGGCCCTGCCCCGCTACCAAAATGTCAGGCTGTGCCAAATCAACACACAGCTTGAAGAGCAATGGAAGACAAAAGGAATTCTTTCCAGCCTTGAAACATTGCTCTTGTTTCATAATTTCCCCCTCTTGAGATAAGTGTGCGGCCACAGCCTCTGTTTGCCTTTCAACAAACTTTCTGACCAGCAGCAAGGGCTGCTCTTGGAAGAGATTATTTGCTTCTTTATTGTGTTTTGGGTTTGTTTTTCAGTATGAAAGATAACAAGCAGTTAAGCAGAATGACATATTGCTGAAATCCTCTCCCTATAGTTTCTCTCTCAAGTGCAGACAGATATACAAAATAATTTAACAACCAAAGAAAACCACCTACTGTTGCCACAGATTTACAACAAAATGTAATTTTTGCAATTCATGACTTCTGAATCTCATTCTCCTGTGAGCAGAAAAAAGTCCCAAAGCTTGAATTTTCCTTCTGTGTAAACATGCCTTAAGGATATGCCTTAAACATGACTTAAGGATGAAAATGAACCTAAATTTGAAGCACCTGTACAAAGACAGGGTGAATGGATTGTCTTCTTGCTTGCACAAATTCAAACACTAAAAATATCTTCAAAATGGTAGTGAAAGATATGTCTCTGCCTGCCTTAACAAAACATTGCTAAAGAACCACTCACTTTGAAGGCCAGCCTAACCATAACGAAAAAAAAAAAGAAAGAGTTAAATTCTGAGACATGGACAGGACCATAAGAACAGCTTATTTTACATGGAAGGGACAATAGCATCTTCATGCACTGCAACTTCTGACTTTGCATAGATTTGAATAAAAAAGTGGAGGAGAAGGCCATGGCATCTCTGAAAAAGGGAACTGATCAGAGCTGTTGGCTTTTTTTTCCCTCTGGTACAGGAAATACTAAGAGGCAGATGGCAGATGCCTGTTTTCCAAGTTAACCCTACTGCAACAGAGAATCTTCTTATCCACAACCTTAGTTCCAGATACATAAATATGTCCTTGGACAAGCCTTTCTCCTGTACTCGAGTTGAATTTATCTCTAGAAATTTCCCTGGTGCTTTGGAAAGAAGCCCTTCCTGTAGCAAAGCCAGAGAGCTTTCCAGGCAGACAGGTCATCTCTCCCATCCTCTGTCCCAACCAAGTCCTATCACCTCTCAAACCAGGAAAAACTCAGTTTTTCTCATAATCTCTCATCATAAATGGAATTAGCAGAGGGTAACAAAGCTTTGAATGCTTATTCTTTTTTAAAATTCCTGTTTTGAAACACAAGCAGACCCCAAACTTGCAGCCTTTACGAATGAACATGTTTATAAGGGACAGGTTTTCCCTGTCAGGATAAAGGTTGCTGCTCTGGAGCACTGAGGGATGATTTATTGCTGGGGCAGAGGTATTTATAAATAAAAATCACAGACATCTGGGGGTGAGGCAGGGCACATCTACCCCTTGCTGGTCTGGACCACTTGGCACTCAGAGCAGAGCAGTTTAACAACACATTGCACTGCTTGTGTTTCGTTTTACTCTTTCAGCAGCTTAACAGTTTGCAAAAATCACGACTCATTTGCTTCTTGTTCATTTCCAGGTGCAGCAGATGCATTAATCACTGGCACACTACATGCAAAGACCTCCTTCCCTGTCTGTGGGTGCTTGATCAGGGTCAAAGTGTCTGCTGCCAGAGCAGGGGGATCTCCAGCAGCAATTTCTTGCGCAGCTGAAAGGCACGGGACTAAAACGGGGCATCAGAGTCCTTTGGAGACAATGACAAACAGCACCTTGAGAGGACAAAACCAAATGATGAAATAAAACAGCCATCAGAGATCAGGGCATGCAGCCAAGGCAAGTTTAAGCTCCAGCTTGTGGCTCTGACACTGTTGGATTTGGGAGTAGAGAGTGAGCCGGTGAGTTTTATCCAAAAATGCCTATAAAAGAAACTCACTCTAACCTTAAGTGCTCTGTGAGGCATCACATTATTCTGTGTAAAACTTGCTGAGATCTTTATCTGGAGGGTGCTGTGTACAGTGAGTTCCAATTACTAATAGTGCCATTAAAAATAATTAGCTGGAATAAAAATGCTGTTTGTTGGCAGACCGCTTGAATTGTCTGTGGCATCTTCAGTGACTCCATATGAATTTTATGAAATTATCCTTCCAGTAAATCTGCCTGTGTTAATTAGAGAGACTGAGAGAAGCTTCATTCTGGGAGCAGCACAGCAGAGTCTGACCCATGGTGAATGCTCTCAACTACAGCCTGAAGAACCTTGCCTCTAGTTTCTGACACCTGAGATAAAGCTGGAAAAAAATAAAATGTGTGAACACTAATGGCTAATTAGGGTGCCTTCATTGCACCTCTGCCAGGCCTGATACATGTTTGCAGAGCTACAATGATGACTGAAGAGCAGTACATAATGGGGGGAAGGGAAGTGTGCTAATGGGGTTTGGAAAAATCCATGCATGAACCCTTCAGAAGGCAAATAGGAAATAAGGAGAAGCATCTGCAGCTGCAGTTGTGTCTTGCACATCACGCAGGAGCAGGTCACAGACTTCCCAGCACAGCTCCCTCCTGGAAGTGTTCATCAGCAAACATCTGGCTTTGGTTCTGGTCTTTATCCAGATGTGAAAAGGGACACACTTTGGACTAGACTGAAGTTACTTGCCACCCCTGACCACATGCTTCCAAGTCCTGGGAAAATTTAAATTTGTTACTTTGTAGGGGAAAAAAAAACCAACAAAACACATGAACACATTTAAAAGTCTCTAAATGCTTGGGCAGATGAGGATATACTGTTAATTCCAGACTAGCAACAGTGCAGCAACCAGTGCAGATGCTTGAGCATAAATCAAAAAAGAAAACCACAAACACTCTAATTTTCATTTTAAACACTCACTTGAAATACTGTTTCTGAAAGTTAGTTTTCAAATTATGCTATGACCTATAGCCTCACTGTGAAAAGAATAAATTTGGGGAAAAAATAAAAAGAAAGAAAAAATGGGTGCATGCTTGATAGGTGTGACTTGGAAGAAATCCCAAGCTACTGTAAGAAGTGATTAGGAGGTTGATGCAGTACAAAGGGCAACAGCTGTGGCTGACCCATTAATTATTTTGTTAAAATATTACAAAACAGAATGCAGAGAAACAAACAAGCATAATTAGTTTAAAAATTCAATTAAAGAAGAGATCAGTATTTGCTCTGCAAAACACTGCTATGGAAACCACTACTTTTTGTGATGAGGTAAAAAATGGCAATTTATGCTGTGAACCAGCCATCATTTTACAGGTCTGCTTGTTTAGTTGCTTTCCTAGCCCTTAACAGGACCAGGGGAAAGAGGCATCAAGTGAGAAAAAAATTCATTGGTCTCATTCAAAAGAGAATTCACAGCACTAAAATAATTGTCAATTAAAAGAGTCTCAACACAACACAACTCTGCAGCATCCAAATTTGGGTGATGATGAATATGAAAGTCAATTATTTCAGAGCACTGCTAGGAGAAGACATACAGAAGTAGACACTGAGAAGAGAGTAAATTACCACCAGCTTTTCCTCCAGACTGCAGCTTCCAGAAATGCTGGTTTCCCAGCACAAATCTCAGTGGGGAGGGGAAGAGAAAAGGGACACTGAGACACAGAAGACATTTGTCATGTAATGGGAATTGCAATTCTTCATCTCAACTGAGGCAAGCTCTTAAAACCTTCCATGGCTCAATTTTGCTATTTGCAGACCACATTAAGTTTATTTGATTTGCATGAAAGTGCAAATTGAGCAATTCAGCTCAACCCCCCAAATCCTAAATCTGCATGGATGCTGCACAAACCCCACAGGCTGCCAAGAAACACCTGCAAAGAGTGTTTACATCAATCAGGTTGGTGTATGTCTACCTGCTGGAGAACGGGAAGGAATACAGCTTCTGAGCTGCCTGGTGTTACAAGTCCTTGTGCATAAAGGGGGAGAAATAATCTAACCTCAGAGATTTAGCCGCTGGTTTGAATAGTGTATTATTATCCTTCTGTATGTGAGTATTATTTATCATTCACATTGCTCCAACAATACACCCAGTGCTTTACAAACACTTCACAAAGGATGCTCATTGATTAGAAGGAGGAATGCACAAGTGATGACTCCTAGCTACACAAACTACCACGATATTTTATACTAAATTTACACAGCAAACACAGCTCACATCTTTTGCTGAAGGCTTAGTTAAAAAGTAGTAATTAGTTGCTAATGCCTTGCATATTTTGATGCCACATGTCAAAGACAGGAAACTGGTTGTTTATGATTTGTAGAACAAGTCTTTGCAGCCATCATTGTGCCAGGCTGGCTGATTATTTTTCCTTTTAGAACAACCCAGCCAACACCAGTGACAAAGGGAAATGCCAGTTCATAAAAGCAGTAGTCTGAAACCACTCTTCTGGAGAGGGGTAAGAGCAGCTTTTCAGAAGTGCCCATCATCATCAGCTTCAGACCCTGACATAGTAAAACACAGGAAAAAGTAATTGTAGCTTCTGAATCATAGTGGTCATGCTCCAAGTGAAATTCTCTGTTGGAGCAGTGTTAGTAGGGCACCCACTGTCCTGTCCTTTTGCTTTTGTCATGAACAAAATACAAACCCTTGGAGTTTACCAATTACAAATTTCCCCTAGGAAGAACAATCTGCGTGCGTCTGTTTCTTAAAAGATTTCTCATTATGGCAACAAGGACTCTCTCAAAAGTCATTTTTCCCAGAACATAATTCAGAGCAGCTGCTGATCTAGCAACGAGCTTGCTGGAGCTTTTATTTAAAAGCAAATCTCAAGGAAAACCCTTTCTGCTCAAGTGCATTTTCTCAACCACTTCTGTTCCCCCCACTGTTTATTACTGAACTGCCTCAGCTGGAGGTTTCAATACTGCTCCTCTGACAATGGGCTGACACAAAGTGGAAAGGCTGACTAGGACAGAAATTACAAAATGTGAACCAGAGGAGGGAAAATAAAGAAGATATATGTGATGTAAAAATTAAGTATTTTACACCAAGTGACTCTAAGCATTCAACCCACACCTTGGAAAACCATTTGGAGCAGGCCCTTGGAAAGCTTATATTATTGAAACTGAAGAAACCAGTGGGAAGCATTGTCAGAATTAACACAGAGGAAGCTGAAAATCATTCAAAGACATTCTTACTAACCTCAAAGACTGCGTCAAGTTTTGTCAGTTTTTTCTGATGCACCAAGTTTTGTCAGAGAGGACCCTCATGCCTTATTTTTGCACAAAGTAGACACCAACCCTCCCATCAAGACCAACCAAACAAGATCCAACCCATTACTTGAGGTAATTACTTCTCATGGCTGCAAAAACCAGATCCAACATGAACCAGGCAAAACTGAGGATTTTAGCAACCAGTTGTGAGGCAGCAAGGCAAGGAGGGCCCAGGAGAGATTTGAGTTTCTCTGTGTTGTTTGGCAGTGGAAGGGGGAGTCGGGGACAGCAGGGAAAGGAGAGACACCTTGGCAGCACTGCCAGCTGGCCTTGCCTGGGGAGCACTTTAGGTGGCATCGTTTGCATTCCTAATGCTTCTCTCGATTAGGAATGAGCAGAAACACCTACTGAAGTGCTCCATTTGCATTCAGGCAGGTGTAGGCAGCACCTCTCCCCCTGCCACAACGCCCCTCTTGCCATCCCAACATTCCAGCTGTGGCTCCACCTCCTTTCCTGGTGTCCCCTGGCAAAAATTCTGATTTCTGTGAGCAAACTGGAAGCTGAGGTGTGCTTGCCTGGATGCTCCTGCCCCCTCACCACACTGAATGTATGTTCTCACAACCTTTACACCGCGAGCAGAATTCAGCTGTGGCCCTGCAGTCACCTCACCGAGGAGGGGAGCGAGCACAGTGCAGCAGCTTTTGACATTAAATCACCTCGTGCCAAGGCTGCAAGGCAAGGAACGTTTAAAAGTGAATACCACAGTCTTGTTGATTCACAAGCTCTTACCAAGCTAGATAATAAACAAAACAAAAAGTATGTGCCAGGTTTAACCACAACCAAACACCAGGATATTAAGCAGTGTCGTTTGAATGAATTTGGATGTTTTCATTTTTAAAATTTCTCTGCAGCAAGAGGATTTCTGTAGCTGTTTACCTTGAAATCTAAAACTGTCTCAAGCTTTACTCCATAGAAGCTCTTCTATTTCTCTTCAATTACCAAACATGCAAAATAAAAGATTTTTTTGTTAAATCATTTATTGAATGTCTCTGAACTCAAGGACTGAAGAAATTATGTAAAATTGAAAAACCCAAATGGTTTATAACTTGAAATGACCTTGCAGGAGATTTCTATATGAAATGCATAATAATCTGCTTTTACACACCTGGCTTATACATCAGCTGGTTGGCTTTAAGCTCTCAAGACAACAGCTCTCTGTATTTGTGGCTAAGTCTTCACATTTATGTTTCAATATTTTGCCCAAACCCTCAAACTCCAAAAATGGAGCTGATCTGGGCATCAGTCAGTAACCACTTGCATTGGAAATATTTGATAGTTTTGCTTGTCAAAATTGTCTTTATGAAATATGCTGGTGATACTGACCAGGAAGCCTCTTCTCCTAATCTTGGTTATTATATTTACTCATTTTCTGATTTAACTACTGAACTCTTACAGTACAGACACAAAGTATGCTTAGACTTTTCATGGTCAGCAAGCCTGAGCAGCCTAGGATAAACTTTAGGAACAGCAAAATCTTGGGGAAATTTGGGCAAGGAGAATTTAAAAGAAAACCTATTTCTTCACTGAAATTTCATGGAAATTTAACAATGAAGGTGTGATTTGTGCTTTGAAGAGGAGAACAAGAAGAGAAAAAAGTTATCCAGAAATGATAGGAGTGGTTAATCTTCCTGTTTTTAGGGATTCCTTTAGAATGACAGCAGCACCAGCATTCTTCTTCCCTGGTCAGGCCCATCCTCCCTCCCTGGGATGGGCTGGGCTTCCCAAGGACCACCAGGCAGCTCTGACAGGATCTGACACTGCAGATGCTCCCCCAGCAGACGTTGCACCAACGCTCTGTATGAACAGGAAAGGTTCCACAGCCCCCTGCAACCTGCAGCTGCAGCTCTGCTCTCTTCCACACTGCTACATGTAATTAGAATTTAGCAAAGAGTCTGTAATTGATTTAATTGCTGCTGTTTTTCTCTTCAGGAAAACATCTAAAACGAGATCATTAACCCCTCAGCTTTCTCCACTGTCTGGGATTATTCAGTGGCATTTCTCAGAAGTTTAAAATTTTATTTTGTTACATAAATCCTGAAATCTGAAGTACTGCTTCTCAAGGTGCTGTGTGCACATCTGCATTGAACAGCGTTCTGTTCAGCAGTGAGAGCACCTCAAATGATAGGAAGGGAGGAAGGAAGGAAGGAAGGAAGGAAGGAAGGAAGGAAGGAAGGATAAATTTCCACCTTCACAGAAGCCCTGTCCCCAGCAGCTGTTGCTCTACTCGTGGAGTAACCAGCTGACCTCACCTCTTCATTCCCTTTTCTCCTCCAGAAATCTCTGCTTTTGGCTCTGTGTTACCTCCAGACTTCCTGTGTCAGTGGCCAGATGCATATTTCTTGTCCAGCACTAATTCCCCACCCAGATATTCCTGCAGAAATGCGAGTCCCCATAGGAAATAATGACTTGAACAATAGAAGGGTAACCCCTGAGCTGAAACTCAATTTCCTCCCTCATTACTCAAGCATCAAAGATTGAATCTTGGAAAATTCCACTAAAAGAGGACAATGAATGGGTGCCAACATAACCGAAGGGAATTCATTTAAGACTCTGAATGAATATTCATGGGAAAATATTTCTGCATTGTTTGCCTAGCTCTAATTGTGCTCATTAAAGAAAAGCTTCATTAGCGAAGGCAGGAGCATATTGTTGTGCACAGCAGTGAAGAAAACACAATCCTTGAAATAGCACTTACTCTTTTTTTGAACACTGGGCACAGGTTTTTCAACTACTGGTAATAAAGGAAACACTTCAGAGTTATAATGAGCTCAAATGTTCATATTAACAATTCAAATCCATTAATGGGATAGGCACAGTTTGAGCTTCTCACAAAACAAACAGGACCACCGAAAATATTGGCACTGAATTTTGAGGTAAAGAGCTAGATTCTGGGAGCAGCTAATGGGTAAATGATAGAATTACTGCCATGCATCAGGGTAGATGTGCATCATTGTCCAGTGATGGGTGACTTCTGGGTGCCTAGGAATATGTTTCCAACTAATTGCTGAGGCACAAAGGTACAATTTCTTGTCTTGGTGCCAGCTAACAGAAGAGGGCTCTGTTTTTCAGCACCCTCACTTTTGCAAGCCACTAGCACACATCAACAGCCTGGCTGCACACTGGGGTAAGCTTGAAATTGGCTATTTACTGGGCAAAATCAAGGTTTACCTTCTCTGAAAAACCCTCAACTCTTTCACTGCCATTAGCAGGGTATCAGCATTCCCCCTCTGGGTCACAGTTTGGGGACACTGCTCAACAGCTGCACACCAAGATCCTGCATTCCTCCTGTGGGCAGAGAATCACCCCAGGAGATCTCCCTCCATCCTGAGGAGAGGATCTGGAGCCAAGCCTGGTGTTGTGCCTGATATTGGCATTGCAGTGCTGGCCTTGCAATAATCAGATTCATTTGTGGGCTGAGTGGTTTATGGGAACTCAGCTCAGGGGACACTGCAGATCCTTCACCAATAAACAAAACTGATAACACTTGTCTTCTTCATGGGCCTGGGGAGATTAAACACAACAGGAGGCACTTTTACAACCTTAAAACCACACAGGTACCACAGTGACAGATCACCTTTGATAAAAATTTAATGTGATATCTGGGAATCCAGCCAGGGATTTTATGTAAAGCACAGTAATTTTTGACTGGAAGTGTCTGCTTCAAATGCCCTCAGCCTTAAACCTCAAAGGTTTAAGTGAGGAGTGGCTCATTGTATCCTGCACATACCTGAGAGAGGGATAAGAATCCAAAGCTTCAACTCATTTATACAAAATAATTTTGCTACTTCCTTCACTTTCCAAGAGCATCTCAGGAAGGATCATCCACTATCATTAGCAGGTTTCAAATAAATAGGATAAAGGCATTGCATTTTTTTTTCCTTCTCTTACATGTTTCCCCTAGATTTATGTTCCACTTTTCATCAACATACAGCTCACTGAAAAAAAAAAAGGCCATTCAAATAGCACAGTAACATTTTTTGGAGTAGATATTTGTTTGCTGTATGTGTGTGTCTGTTATATTAATGTGCATTTTCATACTTTTATACCATTTCTGTGTGTAACAGAAATCATTCTCTCTGAAGAATGATTCAAAGTTGGGTTTTTTTCCCCCAAAATAGCTTATTGTTTAGGACAAACACTACATAGTCAAAACTTGTCCCTACCCATGGCAGGGGGTTAAAAGAACTTTAAGGTCCCTTCAACTCAAACCACTCTATGGTTTCTCTCCCTTCATTCTCTATTTTTCTGCTGAGAGTTTAGATTTTCCTGCTTTGGAAATAGATACCTTTATTTGCTCAAAATATTTCAGGTTATGTCAGTTATGCAGTAATTTAGTAGTCCTAATACCACTTTTGTTTCCCCTCCTTACAACCACCCTTGCAAACAGAACACCTCTAAAGCCTCTCTGTGATAAAGGATTTACCCACAAATGCCCAAAAGATTCCCCTCAAATATTTATTTATTTTTAGAAAAGCCATTAAAGGAATTTGAACAAGGACATTACAAAGTAGTGCTACTGCTTCTCCCTTACTTTCTCTCATTATTTTTCCTCACATACACAAGAGGTTTGGTCTGGAGGAGTCACTGTTTCTAAGACATCAGGATTTGGTGGCAATACCCTGACTCTGTCTGTATCCAACCCCACCACTGACACAGGGCCAGCTTTCCTTCCATCCCACCTCAGCAACAACAGCAAAAAGGATGAAACTTGAACATTTTTAAATAATATTTTCTTTTTCATAGTTTAACAGGTGAGAACTTCAACCCCACCCCCCCTTTTTTAAACTGTATATGAGAATGCCTCTGTTCAGTAGTTCCCATTCCTGACAAATAGCAAAGTTCCCACTTCAATTTAGTTTTATGTGTGTGTTAAGTCATGACAGGTATCCATCCTTGCCAACTCTGGCATGAAAATAAGGAGGCCCAGGAAAGTAACAGCATTTCAAGTAGTAAATAATATCAATGACGTTTGAAAGAAAAAAAAAAGCCTATACTTTCTGTAAAAGGATACCCACCTGGAAGAAAGCATTCTGTCAGATGCAACAGAGGCTGAATTAGAACTCTTCTAGTTGAAAGAGCCAACGAGCCACTAATAATGAGCAAAAAACCCCCTAGTGTGGTAGATAGAATGGAATTAATAAACTTGATATTGCCGTTATATTGGCTTCCAGAAGTAAAGTCAGAAGATCCTGACCTGCACCACCCTGTGTCCCCACAGGCACTCAATTCACCTGCTCCCACAAACCTGCTGGCACTGACCAGGTTCACAAGGAAAAGATAAACTGGGACATGGCTCTTGCCCACTGGTGGCTTCTGCTCTGTATCCATCAGATGCAAACAACATGATTGAGGAATAAACCCACCAGTGCAACAGCAGAACAAAATGTAGAGGGAATCCTGATGTCCCTTGTCAGCCTGCACAAGTTGAAGCCAGAATCAAAAATTTGGTGAAAGCGCGAGGAAAAGTCTCTTGAAGGTAAATGACAGTTTGGGGGGGTTTGTTTACCCCTTGGATGCTTCAGGGCACTCTCAGATGCCTTCTGACACCAACTGTGAGGAAATCAATAAGGATATCTATAAAATCAGTTATGAGGGGTATTTGGCTTTCTGATGCCCATTCCAGGAAGCTCTACTCAGCTAGGAATTAGTGTTTTGTGGGAGTTAATGCACCTGGCTCCCATTAATCACCAGGGGGTCACATATGTGGAAAGAGCACATAAAGATATGTCTTGGTTTGAAACACAGTGGTAGGCAGCCACGAGGGCAGCTCCCAGTGCTGCAAGTTTTCCTTATTTAGTCCTTTTGTTGTATTTTTGTTAAGGTTTAATAAACCTCGTAAAACTTTTAAAGTGAGTGGTCATTTCTCACATGGGGAACACACTGGCTCTGGGCTTCCAAAACGCAGAGCAGCAAGAGACACCCAGCTGGCAAGCTCAGTCACACTGCTGAAGAAAAAGAAAAACAAACCACCAAAAAGAAGCAGGGAAACCCCACAGAAACAGCAGGAAACAGGTGAGGCCACACCTTGAGTGCTGTGCCCAGTTCTGGACTCTCAGTTTGGGAAGGACGTTGAGGTGCTTGAGCACATCCAGAGGAGGCAACGAGGCTGGTGAGGGGCTGGGAACACAAACCCTGTGAGGAACGACTGAGGGAGCTGGGGGTGCTCAGCCTGGAAAAAAGGAGACTCAGGAGAGACCTCATCACTCTCTACAACTCCCTGAAAGGTGGCTGTAGCCAGGTGAGGTCAGTCTCTTCTCCCAGGCAACCATGGACAGAACGAGAGGACACAGTCTTAACCTGCACCAAGGCAAGTTTATGTTAAACGTTAGAGAAAAATACTTCACTGAAAGAGTGACTGGGAAATGGAATCGTCTGCCCGGGTGGGTGGTGGAGTCACCATCCCTGGACGTGGTTAAAAAAAGAATGGACATGGCACCAGTGCGATGGCTTAGCTGATGAGGAAGTGCTAGGTTATAGGTTGGACTGGATGATCTCAAAGGTCTTTTCCAGCCCGGTTCATGGAGTGATTCTGTGTTCTCTGGTCAGATATTCCGGCCGTGTGCGCAGCGGAACCGCGCGGCAGCAGGGAGCGGCGCCTCCCGCCCTGCCCCAGCGCCCGGAGCTGGCCTGGCTCCATCGATGGCAGCAGCCCCGAGCCAGGGAGGATGGAGCTGGGGGGGACAGCTACCACCCTGGGCACAAAACAAAACAAAACCCCAAAATGGGATGGGATAATAAACCATCCTCAAGACAAGATACCTTAAAGAGCACACAAACACACTAAAACCACTCATGGCCACACAGGACTGTTTCAGCCCTCCAAGGTAATGAAGAGAAGGGAACCCAAAGTCACAGCACAGTCCATAAGTATACTGACAGCAGATAGGGAGTTTATAATTATTTTTGCCAGGGCTATACATAACACCACTTTAAGTTGGATTAGGTGTCTCTTCCTGACAGAAATATCACCAGATAAAAATCAATAAAGCTGTTAAAGACCTCAGCAGAATTATTGTCTACATATTACACCTGATATTTTCTCATGGCCCCCTCTAAAGTGCAAGCTTTTGTCTACTGGCGTTTCCCAAATATGAGAGGCTAAAAAGATTCAAAAGCCAGAACTGCAGGAAAAGGAAGATTTTGTGGCTAAATCAAAGTAGACTAACATTACCTGATACAAAAGGAACACCTTCCAACAATTATTTTCTGACATACTAATCTAGGAATTGAACACTCAATTGCAACAATTTTAAATGGATGTTTTAGATGTCTGCATGTGTTGAAAAAATAATCCACTACAGTTGGGTGGGTATCTGCATGAATAGTGAGCATTTCCACCTTCAAGACAACTTCTAAAATCATATCAGAAACAAAGTAAAAAATTTGTAGGCGCCATTGTGTTTATTTTTATAGATTTTTCCCACTAGATCTGACCTATGGACACTATGGAGCAGTTCACTCTAGACAAGACTAGGTACAGGCAGTTCCAGCCTTGTTCCACAGTAATGCTCAGGTGAGAAAATCCATCAACATTGACAATATATATTCATTAATAACAATGGATAATACTAAATGCTGCCATAACAATACAACACAAAGTGGAATTAACATCTAGATTCCAGAATGCTAATTAAAGTGCACCCAGGATGAAACCCAATCTGAACAGACTTAAGACTTAGAACAAGATGATGTACATAGGAAAGAAGGCTTTTCTGCTTTTACAGCTGTTCAGCAAAGACATGACAAGGTGGGAACTGAATGAAGGTCCCTGAAGTCCCAAATATTACCTTAATTTATAGAGTATTTTTCCTGACAGAATTTTCAGGTGATCTTCTAGCAATCCTATCCACCTTCCTTCATTTTTCAGCCCTATGTTCTATACAGTACATTGATTTTTGAATGTCTGCTCCAAGAGCTATCTTTGTTTAAAGAATTCTATTAAGCTCTGCATGCAGGAGGAAGAAGTCATAAGCATTAGCCAGACCACCAGAAAGAAAAAAAAGTTACAAGTAATAAAGCATAAAGTGAAAGAAATAATGAGGGGGGAAAATCAGATTAAAATGAAGCTCAAATATACAGTCCCTTAATCTGCAGAATTTAATATAATTTATAGTCTTAATGATTCCATATTCCTTCCTTATTGAATTTCCTCTATTTAAGTGATATCGATGTTGTCCCAAATGTAATTGCTCTATATTGGTGCCAAGAGAAGGAAGCTCAGTTTCAGTAGTTTTCCAGAAACAACCTCCTATTATCAACCTTCCAGCTTCAATAATGCAGTGCTGCCCATAACACGATATGGATGGGTTCTCATTGGTATGCACAGTGCCTCTGCTGCAGGAGCAGCCCAGGATCACATCCAAATGTCTTACGGGCTTTTTATGGCTACAGTACATTTGATTTACTGCTACTCCAGAAAACTGTTGTGCTCATTACCATTGTAAGCCAAGGCACTTATATCCTTTTTGCTTTTCATGTCCCTTGTATTATTGCAATTTTAAGAGGCTCCAGTGAAAGATCATCGACCAAAAAAGATCAAACTCATCTTATATTTTCAGCTTATAATTATCTCATTTGAAGACAGAGAGTATTTCCTGGCCACAACATGGCTGCAGCACTCTTTTTAGTAATGATACTAAAATATATGCAAAACACTCCTTTTTACTACCAGAAAACAAACAAACAAACAAAAAACCCTCAAAAAACCCCAACCCACCATGAAATATTTGAGTAATTGAGCAACAGTTCTTCAAATGCTTAATACCATGGCACGTTGGTATTCCAAAGTGAATTTCAGAAACTTGAACTGCACTTGAATTGAATTAATGTTTATCTTAGATTTACAGGAACATCTGCACCCTCAAGGGAAATTATTTTGGTAATTAGAAGGCAGGCATGCCTTTGTTTGATTAGCTGACAGGGTCAAGGATTATAAAGTAACATGTCCTGACACAAAGATTTCAATAATAAAACACCCATGCAAATCCATGAAACACCTTTGCACACCTCTACTGACTCAGTTTTAAAATAGCACACCTTGACTTCATTATTTAGTCTACTGTAATTTATGATTTTTTGTCAAGAAGCCAAGAAAGGAAACTCTAGAACAGATTAACCAACAGTATCAATAGTCCATCTATTTGGATGCAAAAATGTTTGTTCTAGGAAAAGTTTTCTAGGTAGTAAATGCAAAGATAGATGATTAAAATAAAAAGTTTTCAGAGCAACCTCTTTTACTTTTTTTCTTCTCTCAGTCATAAGAGAGTCACAGATCAACCAAGAGTCAGGGAGATCATGAACTCCAAGTCACCAGAAAGGGCACAGTGATTTTGAAGGAAAGTCATCACTCCACGGTGATTACAAGACAATGGCCCCAAAATTAAGGCCTGATGGATGCTTAGGATGGTTTGCCACATGTTCCTTTTCCCCTTCAAGTGTAAGGAATGTTATTCTCACACAGCACTGATTACATATTCAAAGCTGCTACAATGGTTAGCAGTTAACCAATCCCCCTTTGCAGATTTTCATTTGGCTTCAATTCATAGGCAGAACCCATGGCTTGGATCAAGATACACACTTCAAGGTTATTTTCAGAGCCCTCATAATTTCACCTCAGATTTTGATCAAAAATTGCCTCCTATTTTTTCAGAAGAAAAAAATGAAAAACTAGTCACCTTTGGAATTGCTGGTATGCTTGAAGAAATCTTTACTTTGAAAAATAATTATTACAGCAAGGTCTACACCTTGGTCTTTAAGAATAATTAGGACTGCAGGGATTCCAAATGATATTAAGATGCATATTTATCATAGCCAAGTTAATTAACACTCTTAATTAAGGACAAAATAATTAAACTAGTCATGTTTAATGAAATTTCAGTGATAGTTGATGTCTCCAAGTAGGAAATCTAAAATACATTAGTTGGACTGATTTGTTACTAGTCAGATTTCTACTAATTAAATGTCCTTTCTCAATTTATGTTGAACTCTCTTTTCCATTTCTACTGGTATAAAACAAAGGCCTGATAAGCTCTCAGCTACTTGTTTTGGTGTTTGCAAAACTACCTGAAATTTCACACTTAAGTGCAATTTCTAGAAAAGCATTTATTTTTACATGCATATTTTGCATTAATTTTAATTATTCCTAGACATTCAAAAGCTTCTCCAGGCTGCACCAAAGCCATCTTCCTCCCTCTGTCCCCACTTTGCCTGGTGTTTCCTGAGCTCTCCTTGCTGTGGCAGCATCCCAGCTGTTGGACGCTCCCGTGCATATCCGCATCAGAGCAGAGAATTGTGCAAGTGGGGACCACAAACTGACCTAGACAAACTGCCTCTGTCCCATCTGCTATTTATTCAAATTAGGTATCAGCGTTGTTATAGATATGTTTTAATTTGTGCCTATGAGATATGTAATCACTCAATATTAGAATACATGTATAAAAGATATATATATTTTGTTAAACCAAGACATGTTTGGGCCACACTCCCTGCGAGGCACATTCCTGTAAGGGGGTGTAGTGCCTGTAACACTGACTGAGTTCCAGGAAGGAATTTCCAATTCTAAAGATGTGGCCAGACGGGAGATGGGCTATCATCAACGAGGAGCCACCCAGCCATTATCACCCTGATAAGATATCTGATGGAGATATGCACCATCACCAGGACATCAGCACCCTGATAAGATATCTGATGGAGATACGCACCATCACTGGGACATCAGCACCCTTCCTGGACCAAGATAAAATTCATCAATATTCATCATTCCCCTGGAAGAGTATTGTCTTTGCCGGGACAGAGCGAAATGACAAATTGAATATCTAAAGATTCTTGGACTCTGAATACTAGTTTGCCCCCGGTGAAATAAACTGTATATAAACCCCACCCTCCAAGACATTGATGTGAGCAGGATTGATCTGACACCCTAGGGGTCAGGTCTCTGTTCACCCAGCTGTTGACTCCTGGGCTCGAGGCTGTTTCCCTGCATTGTGGCTCTTTTTCTGTAAGTCTTACCAAATTTATTGTCAAATAAATTTATTTTTATTTGATTAGAAAATTGTCTATGCGCATTTAAAACAGCGTCAAAGTCAACACTGCCTTGATTTCCACCAGCTCTGTTTCAGGTGTGGAGCTGCACGGACAGATCTTGTGGTTTCAGGCCAGGCATTTCCTAATGAGCTTCAGTAATTAGCACGTGCTGATCTGTCCTCTGCCTCCTTGGATGCTTTCTAGACACGGAAAGAAAAGATCCAGTTTGAAAAACGTGTAACAATTATGCCAGAGCTGAAGAACTGCACCCTCCCCTCTGTTTTCTTTTGTTTAGAGACAGAATTAAACAGTGATTTTCAGTCATCACCTTCTCTGCACAGCACTCATGCACCATATGGTGCGGCTCCTGCTCAGCACAGCTGAAGCCGGGGCACACCAGGGTCACTGGAAGCATGGTTTGGACCCAAGGTCATTGGAGATGCATAATTTCTCCATTCAGACAGCCTGGCTGGCCTCCTATGAAAAAGCTCTGGACTCAGATCAAGATCCCTGATAATTAGGAGATAGATCTGGTCTGATTGTGTCTTCTTCCTCAGCCTTAAAAAGCAGTGGCCCAGCAACTGGCCATGACATGAGTCTGCTTTACTGTAAAATCATCCCTTCAGAAAACACTGACTGGTGCAAAAAATAAAATTCAATACTGCTGCAAGACAACCATTTCAGACAGGCTTATTGATCTGCTGATTATCTTTTTGTAATGTACAGATATTTTGGGTTGTCACACAATGTTCATGTATCTGTTGGCTTTTAAAATCATATTTATCTCAGTATCAGTACAAAATAGATAGAAATTACTAAATAGAGGTGCACAGCATTGATTTAGTGGTTTTTACTTCTGTGTAACAGATTTGTTTTCAAGAGCTTTATATATTTCAACAAAATTTTTCTCCATGGTTTAAAAATATGCTATTTTTGCCTCTCTGCTGCATGACACTAACAAGTGGGCTGTGAGAACACAACGCAAAGCAAATGTTTTCACAAGAATCCTTGTACGGGCTCTTCACAGAGAAGAGAATTGCTAGCATGGTTAAAGCTCAAACATTGAAAAAAAAATTAAAACCCCCCAAAAATATAAACCATTGTGCTCATTATTCCTGCCCAATCGTTTTTGTGTCTCGCCATGAATAAGGTCCCCGTGATACTGAGATGTGTGATCATTACTGTGGTGGCTTCCTTTGAAGGCTCCTGAGCATCCAGCAACACGAGATGTCCCTTTATCTAAATTACAAAGTCTGAAGGATAGGCTGTGCCACAGAAGCTGCCAAGCAAGAGAACAGAGCAGCTGAGAGTGCCCACAGTGAGCCCAGGAGGGAAGGCTTACAAAGGGCACCATCAGTTTCTCTCAGAGAGGAGCTGGGGGCCCGAGTGCCAGAGAACCAGAGCTGGGAGCTCCAGCTGGGGACTGTCACCCTGGGCAGGGCAGCAGTGGCACAGAGCCCCTTCTGACCCTGCAGCTGCTAAGCTCACAGCAGCATGAGCACAGATTTGCTCATGGGGACACTTCCATGCCCCTTTTATTTATTGGGCTGTGTCTCTGACCCTCCCGTCAGGCTGAGCATTCCCTGCCTCCTCCTTACACTGCTGTCACTCAGTTTATTATCTTGATTTATTCTTTCATACACACACATATATAACCAAACAAGCCAGCAGGTTGGCAGTGTTTTAGTGACATGGAAACCAGAGGGAGACATTAATACGGGGAGATCACACATGCTGGTATTTAGCCTGAGGATTCACAAGTTCTACTGAAGCATGATATGAAAATAATGAGTGCTTAGGAGGGTGAACAGGAAAGGAGAGGCTGATTAAGTCAGTGCTTTGGAGAGCAGACACAGCTCTGACTCCTGATGCACCTGAGAACCTCCTTTTCATTTGTTTTTCTCTATTGACAAAGCATTTCCCCTGGGCACTAGAATCATTCTCCAAGCACAAGCTTGGAAAAAAAGAAATGTCTCCTCCCCTCCACTCACACTTAAACATGGAGTCTGAAAATCTGCTGCTGACTTTATTTCAGTCACCAAAACCCAGTTATGTTGCCAAGTGATACCAATAAGTGACATTTTAATTACTGCCACAATAGCAACAAAACCAAGGTCACAAAGTCTCTGAAGCACATGACATACACCTCCCTTCAGCAGGATCCCTCCCTCCTAGGGAGAAACAAGTGTCACCTTAGAAGAGTTCTGTCAAAGGGGGATTGAAGGAATTGAATTGCTGCAGCTGGGAAGAATTTTTCTGCTCCCTGTTCGGCACAGGACTGCACTCTGAGTCTCCTTGTGGGAGACGGTCAGGAAAGGGACAGAGAACCTGATCCACTTACAAAGGTTCTCTCTTCCTCAATGCTAATAAGCCACTGCCAGTCAATTGCTGGCCACGCCNGTCAGCCCACATCTCCTCACCCAGGTTCAGGAAATATTATTGACTGGCTGCTGGGAGCTGGGCTGGCAAAGGGACAGTCACAACATTTAGTTTTGGTTATCTCTGTCAGTGCTTTGGTTGGCACTTGCTCCTCTGTGGCCCTGAGAGGAGCTGCTGGAGGGGTTACCTGCTTGCTTTGAGTGCAATATGTAAAGTTAAACAGCACAAACAGCCCCTCTCCAGGGGCACTTCATGAAAAGAGACATTAGATAAGCTCTCTATCTCTATCATTAGACAGAGATTTATAAAATACATACAGTTTTGTCAAAGCAGTAGGACATGGCTCTTGATTCCATTTCCCCACGTTAAAAGCAGTGACTGAGAATCTCTTTACTTAGGATCTGATATCCAGGCACTGCACAAAGACACTTTTCTTACATAGGAGCAAACTTCACCCCAGTAAAACAACAGCAAAACCCCCATGATTGGTTATGAAATTGAACAGTGATAAATCTGAAGGTGACACACAATCTAGAAAGGAAAATAGCCTTGGGACAGACAATTCACTGTAGCAAAGACCTTTAACAAAATGTTACAAGGTGGAGAAGGAGCCCGACACCAAAAGCAGAATGAAATGATGGTGGCTCTCTCTCCCAACATATCCTGGTAAGCTTTAGTCCACACAAGCATGGAAGTAGCCCTGCTGAGCACAAACACCTCGCAGCAGAAACAGGCATCACCAGCCAAAGCTGAGGGGCCCTGTCCTGTCAGAACAGTTCTAGAAAGTTAAACTAAAAATACAGCACGGAAAGGCAATGATGTACTGTGAGGAACAGCTGTCTTTTTAAGAAACTCTTAGGGCTTCACCTTCATCCCTCAGGCCTAGCTGATAACTACAGGCAGAGCTCTGCCCATCCAAGCTCTGCTTCCACATGCATTTGGAGTTCAGGATTATTTCCTTCTGGTTGTCTCAGGCTGCCCCTGCCTCTCCTTGCTGCAGCTCTTTTTGTCATTCCTGGCACCTTTCAGTTCATGTCTCTGCTGCTCACGGGGATGTTGAGGCCAGAGAACCATCCCGAGTTTCCCCAGTGGCAGCCCTGTGGGGCCAGGGGCTCTGCTGGCCCCAGACATGGCCCATGCTGGAGGAACATCCCTTCTCTTCTCTGCCCTCTGGGTAGCAGAGGTTTTACAGCAATCTACAGCCCCCAGGAACCAGCAGCAGGGTTTGGTTTATTATCCTACTCTCTCCAGCTCCCAGACCTTTGTGCAAACCCCATGTGGGTGGCACACCCTGTGTGGGAGTAAAAGGAGCCAAGCTCTGCTAAATCCACAGTGATCACCCAAAAACTGCCTGGTGTGGCTGTGAGTGACTGCAGAAGTGAATGAGAGCCTCCCCTTTATGAGTGCCCATCCTTCTGGGATTTGGAGTGAGGCTGAGAAGTGGCAGCCCAAGCTCTGGGTTAATTATGGCAATTACAGATTAAAGCCTGGTCCTGTGTTAATATTGTCACACCACCTGGGGTTTTATTTCCTTATGCCATAGCCTTCTCTTGGCTGTTTCACCTTAAGTTCACAAATCTAGTAAACCCCAAAGGTCTCTCCTCGTCTGGCAATTTCCGTGATCTCATAATTTCTAACACAGACACAGGAGCAAACAAATTATTCTCTAGACAGAACCTTTTTCTCCCATGCAGCACTTTAATTTTTGTAGCCTAAGTGCTGTATGTCCTTCCCAAATCCCACCACGTGGCACTGCAGCATCCTCTGTCACTCCCTAAGTCAACAGTCTTCACAGCAAGCCAGCCCGAAGAATGAATTCATATGCAAAAACTACATTATTCCTATAAGCAACTTGTGTTATGAATAAAGCCTGAAAACAGAACCCAATTCTCCAGGCAAAGCCAACGTGCAAACTCTAAATTAAAAAGAAATCTCAGACAGGTAGAAGTGCTGCTTTGGGACCTTTCTGGTGCTGCAGTTGCCAAGGAAACCTCTTCCTTTGTGCCCAGTCAAAGGCTCTGGCTGTTTGGAACCTCATCCCAGCTATGCCTGAATGTGCTGCAGCATCAGGATTGAAGGGAAACTGCTAGAAATGCTCTGATAAAAGAAAATATTCAATATAAGGGTTTCCTCTTGAAAACATCTCTCCCTAAAGAAAAAGGGGGAAGGAGTAGCTGTTCTGGTGAAGCCTGGGGGCTGTGGCTGCAGGTGGGGAAAGGGGAAGGGAGAGGCTCATAGGGACAGCTCTTAGTGTGTGCTGCACTCCAGCAGTTAAAGGGAATGCATAATAAACAGCAAAAATTTAAAGGCTATTTCTGACTTAAAAGTCATGCTCCTCCCTATAGCTTTGACCTGCAGCAGTAGTTAAAAGAATTGTCAGGAAAGAAATAAAATTGATTCTTGTTTCATGACTACTTTTCTTTTTGCACATAATTTCCTAGTTAAGGGGTTTTCTATGAGTTCTGTGTAGACATCAGGCGAGTCTCAAATAGAGTTGCCTTTTTTTTTTTGTCTAGAACTGAATTATTTCCTTTGCTACTGATTAATTTTGTATGAGGAATAAGAAAAACAATTGCAAACCCACTAGAATGAGGAGGACTTCTCTCAAACCTTGGCTTGATCTTGGTAAAACTGCTTAGTTGCTGCTAATATATTTACTTTTCTGACATTGATTTACATTAGAATCATAGCAAAACAATCCTGGTTTAATGGATTAGCCTTCATTCCTTGATGCATTCTTAGTCTAAAATTAATAGCACCCTCAGGTTACTTTGTTTTTCTGTAAGAGGTTTGTATTAGCTACAACATATTGATGTGGCTTCAGTGCATTTAGCTTGCCCTTATTTTAGTGTGGGCTGATGTAATGGTCACCCTACATCCATCTAAAGTCAAAGCCAGGACAGGAGAATTACAGAGACAGGGGACATAAGCAAAGCAGGAATGAAAAGTGATACCCAAGAATCTGACATTTCTTTTCAAAATAAAAGGGGAGTAGAAGTTAACAGTTTAAAGAAACTTATTGTTCACTCTTTGGACCCGAATGACCACTTAAATCTCTTGAACATAAAGATGTGCAAAAAGAGTGTAACACGGAGCAGAAGAGTGTTTGACTCCATGATGTTGCTGTGGGATGAGCTGTGCCACAGAACGGGGTTCCATGGATCTCAATAGTTGGTCCATTGTACCCCAAATTATTAATCCCATTTACAGGACTGAGTACCATCATACACACACAAAGAAAACCAACAAAAAAGGCCATGTGACTTGATAATTTTGTACACATCCCAGGAAGAACTATTTAAAATGAATGTAAAACTGACCAGGAAGTTGCATTTTTGGTAATATCAGAAATCTCCAGTAGACATTGACATGTATTTTAGGGAAGGAAAGAGGAAGCAAAACATTAATCATTCTAAATGCCATTTGGCCTTTGAGAGTAAAAGTACTAGAACAACAAGGAAAAACA
Organism: Irena cyanogastra; assembly: GCA_013397155.1. Lineage (NCBI taxonomy): Eukaryota > Metazoa > Chordata > Aves > Passeriformes > Irenidae > Irena > Irena cyanogastra. The sequence continues at coordinate 214,401 of VWZV01016790.1, forward strand.
ACCCAGAATAGAGCAATTATTTTAACTTTTATTGTGGAAAAGGTTCCAAAGCATTTTTAACTTCATTGTCAAGGTGCAGCTGCAGACAGAAAGGGTTCTTGTTTCTTCCAAAGGGCAGGAGCTATGCCTTTATTGCAGCAGTTTCAGAATGTCTGAGAGAATTTTGGGGATTATTTGTAACATGAAACAAAATACCAGACAGCTAGTACTAGATAAATAAAATGGAGAGGTGAAAATATTTTCCAGAAAGAGTTCTTCAACTTTTGTTTTATTCCTTAAGAGAAAAGCCCTATAAAAGGAAAAAACTGTTTGAAACAGTCCCGTAGATGAAGGTGAAAGCCAAGCTGGCAAGCACTCCAGTTTATATAAAAATGCCAGGAATGTGATTGGAGAAGCTGCTTCCCACCAGTGGTTGGGAAACCTCTGCTTTCTCCCTCCTGTGCCAGTTGTTGATAAAGCAGCTTCCCTTTGCACCTGTTCTCTGGAAATCTCTGAAACTCCCCACTCATCCGGATGGATTTTCACACTCCCATACCACCTGGGAGAGCCAGGAATTTCTGAAACCACTCCAAACCATCCCTGGCTCCCCCAGCACTCTCTTTTAGTGCCTTTCTGAGCCCAGCTCTGTGCACCATAACCTGGAGGAAATCACCCCGAGCTCAGGGACTGCAGCTCCACCTTCGTGTGCGTTCAGGGAGCTCCAACACAAACCCTGCTCCAGATGCCAGCACTGCTGCCAGATCTGCTTGGGACAGATGCAGGAGTCCTGCACAGGCAGCTGCTTTGCCATTCTGGTGGGGCCACACCAGAGCCTAGTGCCCGTGTCCAGTCCTTGGCAGGAGCACACCCAGGTCCATCTGCTGCCTGCACCACCAGCCAGCTCCCGTGGCACAGGAACACAACAAAGTCAGAGCTGTAAAAAGAGTCTGAGCAAAAAAACCTGTGAGAAACGTGGAAAATAAACCCCAGAAAAATACACTTGGTAAGTTTTCAATTATTTTTTTTCTTTAAAGGAAATAAATAACTCTGTATAATCACTGCAGTGACCAGGTCTATCTTGTAGGAAGGAAGGAGGAACTACATGAGGAGTAATCAGATCACTAAATTATTTTTTACTGTCTGCCACAGGAAAAGTACATAGTTATAAGGGAGCCATTGGCTTCTAAGAAAAAAAAATTAAAAATCACGCATACCATTCTCCTGTGCTGTCTTTTCATTTCCAGGGAAACTCATATTTTAAAGGAAGCAGTGTTGCTTCCAGTAAATCTGATTTCAGAGAAATTTGATGTCATATCTCTTAATTTTCTTTCTGTTCATTTCCTAGAATGATGACGTGTCACAGAGCAGCTGCTCTTGGTACCAACAGCAGTGGTTGGGATCTTGGTTGTCAGTAATGGATTAATAGAGGAATTCTACAATTTTTCTAACTTTTTGTAAGACATTTACAGCAAATGCCCATGCTTTTAAAATTACTGTCCTTGACGAAGATCCTTTGAATAGATATGTTTCCTTTCAGCTGCCTCTGTTGTAACCTCTGTCAAGGAAACAGTGATAAAGTTCCTGAAGACTCAGATTCTTATTTTTTAAAAAAAAAGATTGATGCTGATTTTTGATACATAAATATAATGTAAAATGCTCAATTTAAGTAAATCAAAGGAGGGACTTCAAAGGTGGAACCTAGGACACTTAAAAATGTCACATTTTACACATGACAAGACTGAGGCAGAGATGCTCTGCAAAGACAATTGCAAATTGCCATTTGATTTTGCTACAATTTTGTCATCATCCCCAAGGACTGACAGGGAAAGAAGCAGGAGATCAATATGGTTTGTGGATCTCTTTACCCAGTATATTGCTTTCACTTAGCTAAAGCTGACAAATACTGCAACTGAAGTGCCAAGGAGGAAAAATAAGAATTTGCAAGACTCACTGCAAATTAAAATGAAGAAGAGCAGACAAAACAGACAAAAAGATGGCTTAGGGCATGGTTTAACATGTGCTCAGATATCACTGCTACCATCCACTACAGATGAACAGTCAGCAAAGAGATGAATGTGCATTTGTACATTAGAAAAGTTTTGAAAGTTACCAGCTGTGTGTCACCAGTGAAGAGGAGACAGAACAGAAAATGAATTGTTATCCATCTTCTTGTCCTTTGGCAGGAAACACACTAAACTGAACCTAGATCTGATTATCTGCCCACTCTGTCTTGGAACCTCCTTCCTTAATGTAGAATTAGCAACAGATCCAGAAACAACTGCTCAGTCACACCCAGGGGAGAGCCCAGGAGCAGCAGCACAAGCACCCAGGCCATGGGGGTGCTCTTACTACTTCTGCTAAAGAAAAGTTTCCTCTAAGAAATCACTTCAGGGCTTGAAAGGTGACAGGAGACACAAGTGGCAGAAATCAGAGATTTGTCTATGGCAACACCATAGCAGGGCCTTCATTGTCCCTCCACTTACTTCAGCTGCCACCTAGAGAAACACCACTGAGTGTCAGAATTTCAAATGAGTTAAGATTTCTTTCTTTTTTCGCTTATACAGGCAAATCATATCCTGTTCTCCTGAGCCAGGCAAACAATTCCCAGAGATTTTGCTCTAGTAAGAGTCCAGTCCCAGAGCCCAGGACCTGTGGGACCCTCAAGTCTAACTCATGATCACAGGAAACCAAAGAAAGAAGAAAGTCAGAATGATGTTTCTCTCACTATGTAGTTTGCTTTCCCTTGATGTCCACATGTTTATAGAGAAGTTACTTTGGCCTGTGCTGTAGAAATTAAAATTTCCCCATACCTTCCACAGTCTTGAAATATAAATAACTGATTGAAGCTGGATGGTAAGGCCTGAAATAGTCCCCAACCCCATCCAGTTAAAGTAAAGACAGGTAATTTCTAAGTCAAGAGTTATCTCATCTTTCAGTAAACACTGAAGATAAGTCAGATGAATTTCTCCTTGCAGAAGCCAGCTATGCAAGGGCCATAAGGCAGCAACTCAGTACAGACATCTGCTGGTGGAGGTTTCCTGTCAGGGGAACATACTCCCCCTTTTCCTGGAGGAATCATTCCAAGTGCAGTCCTATCAGGGAGACTTTTCAGCAGGACATTTTTTCTCCTACATCCCACTGCAAACGTTCACCAGCTGCAGCAACACGTCCCAGAAAGCCTGAACTGGAGTCCTTTCAGTTGCTACGAGCTCACTAAGCTTGACTCAAGGCTCATTTCAGAGGGACATTTCTCCTCTTTGCAGGATAGGCCACCTTGCCATTTAATGGTGTCTCTAGTTTTCCAACTGCTTTAGTTCTAACCACTTGGATTGGTGTGGAATTACACCAGGAGTCACCTGGTATCTGACCAGTGCTTGTGGTGACATCTCTCCTGGGCATCAAGAGTTTAATGTCAGCAGGAGCTTTGCAGCAGCTGTGGGAGGATATTGTCAAAATGCTCCACACCAGCTGCTCTGCTTTCCAGCCAGCAGCAAATTAATGTTTAAACCATGTTTCAGTTTAATCAAATGGACAACCCTCCTGCAATGTGTTGCTTTCTGAAAAGAGCTGAGTGACCATTATGTTTTATGTTAGCTGTTAAAACATTATGGATGCACTATACAGTTAGAGCCCAGTAAATAAGGATTTCCACACATATTTATCTGATTGAGCTGATCTTGACAATTAAAAGGTGAAAATTCTTTCAGTTTGACCAACAGGAGAAGAAGAAGCAGCATAAATGCATTGGACTGACATTTTCAGAAGTCCAGAACAAGTGTGATGCCCAAGGCTGGGAGCCAGGCACTACCATTTGTATGAGCTGTTGAAAATCTCAAGCTCTTTTTCTCTCAAACCACTGGGGATCAGTGGTCCCCACTTTCCAGGTAATTTCCTCTAACGAAGTGAGGTTTTACCACTTTGGGTAAAATGAGAGCTATAACAAAAAGGAGCTTTATAGGAATGGGCACCCATCCCTGTTGGCAGTCTGGCTTTTAGGGACTGATGGACATGGCAGAGACACCAGTTCAGTGGCACAGACACCAGTTCAGTGGCACAACTCTGGGCTTTCAGACAGGGACACATGATGTGTGACTTGGTTTGAGATGTGTTTCCAATAAATTTTGGACAGAATCTGTCTATTTTGCCTCCATCCTTTGTAAGGCCAGATTCACAGTGGTTCAAAATCAGTTTGACCCAAGCAGTCACATCCTTTTTTGTGGTTCTGCTTCTTTGTATTCAGGCCAGCCGTGCTCCCAGGGCCTGGCTTTATGAACATTTCAGGGAACAGACACACACACAGCTCCTGTGAAAGGCTACATGAGTTCAGAGTGCTGAAAAACTCTTTAGTATGTGGATTGTGATCAGAATCAATCACTGGGCTATTCATCTGATGCTACTCAAAGGCCTAATAAAGTATGAGAGTAACTTTCATTTCAGGATTTTAATCAAGATATTTATTGAAAACTGTGATGTATCTTCTGGTTTTACAACTTTTTTAAGGGATGGAGCGAGGCTAGAAACCAATCTAACCCCCAAACTGGAAAAAGGTGCACTGATAATGAAAGTACACCAGAAAAAAAAAAAAAGAAGAAAAAAGAAATGAAAGTGTAGTCAAAAAAATCCCAGAAATTCACTCATAAGAAATTTTAATTTAATCAGGTGCTTGAAATGTTAGATTTAATTTTAAAAAAAGTAAATAGCCAATAGAAGAGGTGACTTAAGGTATTTAAAGCTAGAGTAAAACAAAGAGGCTAAGATGAAGCTCCAAATGAAGCTAAGATTTTTCAAATTAAGTTAAAATCAGTGAGAGGCAAATTTCTTCAGGGTTTTTTTCATTTTAATCTGATCCAGACAAAAAAAAAATTTCATTCCTAATAGTACATTTAATTATCACTTGCAAAAGATGTATATTATTTGAGTTATATTTAGTAAAATAATCCTTTGTCCCTTACTGTTCCCATTGAAAGAAAAATTGGCTTTGTACTCTTTTTTGCTTGAGATTGGTCTCAAATGAAGAATCTGGTGTGTGGTTCAGAAGTGGTCAAAATTCTGGTTTGCCTTAAAAAGCAGGAAACACTGCATAAAATCAAATCTGTTTTCAGAATGGAAAACAGTTTCCAGATTGGAAATACCTTCTGTGGGTATCTAGAAAGTGGCCACCCATCAGGCAAAAGAGAATACAGCAGGTGTAATTCCAAGTAGAAGTATGATTTTTTTGAGCTTTTCATAGTAAGAAGAAGAGAAGTCACTACAAGTTGCCCAGAGTTAAAATAAAGTGATTTCATGCCAAAATATGACCCAAGACCCCGCTCATCTTGACTGTCCTTTGTGAAAAAAAGCCATTGATGTTTCTATAGTGCTTTGGAGAAAAATAGTGTAACTGCTGGCACAATTTATCCCCAGAGAACAGGCTGTACCCTGCTTCCCTTTCAGCTGCTGATCAGCCTGTCTGCAATAAAAACAGCCCTCCAAAATACTGGGAGAGGTCCCTGCCTCCACACAGGCATAGTGTGAATCCCTCTGCTGGTGAGGACTGAACTCCTAACCCAGGTTCTTAAATCCAGATGCCTGAAATCAAATACCTCATCCAAAACCTGACTCCAGGCCTAAGTAGAAATTTTAAACTGCAGGTAATGGACAGACAACAAATCCAGCCACGTCTGTCTTACTCAACTCAGGTCCAAGATTTGCAGTGGGAGAACAACATGATAGATTCTGTATGTTACCCACTATTCTCTTAAAATCCCAGCATTTCCCAGAATTATTTCCCCCCCAGCAGCAATGAGAACAGTGCTGTAGCCCAGAGTTTGGGGAAGATGCAGATGTCGTAGTTAACCCAAAGTGAAAGAAGCAGAAACATCAAGGGAACAGACATCAAGAAGGGCTTTGCATCATTCCATCCAATTTTCATTGTAAAAATGTAAACTTAGGTCTCAAGTGTCTTATTAGGCAAGCTCAGCAAATAGGAAGCTTGAGCAAATGAGTTTCACTTTTGCTGGCTGAAATTGTTTTGGCATCTGGAAATATGCTTTGGATGATTGGAACATGGCTGGGAATTTGAATACTTTTTTTTCCCCCCAGTCTTGTCATAACCTTCTTGAGAGATGCCTTCAGACTGTTGCATTTATATTACTGGCCTCAGATCATTTACATCTAATCTTCCAGTGCTGTTAACAAAAGCTGGGCTAGCATGCGCAAATGTAAATATGTAAATAACTTTTTTTTATGTAAAATCCCAGTTTAACAACATAACAGACTTCAAAGCAGGTTTACCATCAGCAGTGTCTGCCACACTGGTTATTAAACTGCTTTCTGTAAGAGTTATGGCTTTAATTTATTTATCTGTTTTGGCTGCAGCAAAGCCGTGTTTCCTCCCTTCATGCACCGAAATACTTTTTGAAAGAAACTATTTCAAGAGTGAGGTGTAGGCTGTGGTCCCCACACCCTTGGTCAGAGAGTGAGAAAACCAAGTTTCTCAGAATCTGCTTGTGAGACTCTGAATGTCCTAGCCCAAACAATGATAACTTCCAATCGAAACAACCTGCAGGTGCTGTTCTCTCTTATTTTCTATCTTCTTGTGCTAAGATGTTGAGCTAGCCAGCCAACCAAGTAGAATGTATTGATTCAAGTGATCAATCCGATCCAGCTGGATTGGAACAGTGTATAAAAGAAGAAGAAACTTGTAGTAAAGTAGAGATTCTGCAAAACCCAGCCTTTGAGTCAGTGTCTTTTGTTACTACAACGACAACAGTAAGCCAGCAGAAAGAGGAGCTGGTAGAAGAAATTATCAGAGGCTGTCTTTGTGCCTCACCTGGTCCCTGTGATCTCAGAGGGGCTGGGTTCAGGTGTCCTGTTCATCTCTGCCAAAGGAGGTTTCCTGCACACTGTTCCCTCAGCACCATCACATCCTGTCACAGAGTTCTGTGCCAAAGCAGCTCAGAAGAAGTTGTCTGGGTGCAGGAGGGGATGGAATCCTGTGGGAGTCCTTTGCCCAGCTCCCAAAGCAGACTCTGGGGCTGCACAACATCCACAGCACTCAGAACAAGAGACCCACCCAGGAAGCTTCCAAAGACTGACTCGCTCAGACAGCTACAGACAAAAAATGAGCAGTGGGGAGGGAAGTGAGGGAAAGAAAAAGAAGAAAAATGTGCTCTCAGCTTTTGTTTCAATCTTTATTATATTCTTTTGATAAGTGCCCCTTGCCCTCCAGAAGTTGGATTTGCCATTACATAAAGTGGAAAGGAGAGCAAGAGAATGATGTGAAATTCACTAGATCTTTTTTCAATAAGACAGCAAAAGGGCAAATCCAAAACAATTCACGTTCATATTTATCAAATTGAAAATTTCAATAGTTTTATATTTTTTAATATTCAGTTATGCATCATCTCATGGGAAATCAAAATGAAATGCGAAACTGGTTCTTGCTGTCCATAAGAAACAGATCCACCTACTTCAAAATATTTTTCAGGCTTTTCCTTCACAGAAAAATCTGGAATTTGGAGGGAAAAGGAAGCTAATGCTTTGTATAGATGGGAGTTCCCATTCTCCACACAAACTGAGTGGTCAGAACAATCCTTATCAAATCAATCAGAAATATTAAGAAATCATATTTAGAACAGATAATTTCAGAAAACACTGGATGATACATTCCTGGTGCTCACTGCAAAGCTTCCCTGCCCTTTGGAAAGTGGTGGTTTATTGTAACGTGTACGTTTCCATGGCAAACATCTTATTTCAATATAAACATGGTAGGCTAAAAATGCATCTGCTAGCAGCAGTTAATGCCCAGAGGCTGTGGAGATCACCCTCCTCGTTTCCAACTAGTCACAGCTATTTATTATAAACAGATGTTAGAATGGATGTGGAATTGTAAACTCCTTAAATGAGTATCTCATCTACATTCAGCAGGGCACAAAAGCTGAGAAATTCACTGCATTATGCAAATACGCAATTTTTTCCAAATGTATTCCACCTTCTTCTGAATAATTCCCATGAATGTTTACTTAATGTGGCAAACTGCATGAGCAGAAGCAACTTAATAACATTATTTTGTACAAACCTCCACTTTGTTAGTGCCTGCATCTGCCCTGCTGTTGTAATATTGGTGCGGGGTAACTGAGCAATAACAAAAAATGTGGGGTGCTCCACAGGAAGAGGACAGCAAGGATTGAGCAAGAATTTTCCTGTTTAACACAGATTATTTTTGAGGATTGAAAGAGAGGAAAAAAGCCCCAGAGCATCACAAGTGACATTCATCCAGTGCCTTGTCTTTCACTTATTTTGGAAAATACACAGAAAAAATTATATGACTAATTTAGCTCCAAAAAAAAAAATAAAATTACAGTTCTCTTTCTCTATTCTTGTGTATGGTTTGCAAAAGCCAACACGGCAAATTGGTTATGGAACAATTGTTAAAATACAGACCTTCCCATTATTGGGTCAGCATCACACCAATTGAACTATGTCACATCCCACAGGTAACAACACTGCATTTTATTTCTGTCTGTAAAATACCAGAGAAATTAGGATCTGCTCAGTTTAGAGCAATGGACTTAATTTCTCTCTCAGAGATTTTCACTTGCAGCTCTAGAAATCACAGAAAACACTTTAAATTTGCACTTTTGCACACAAAAAAACTCACAGCAGGCTGAGTGATTACATTCAGATTAAAAAAAAAACAACAAAAAAAATCCCAAAACCAAAATAAAACAAAACAAAAAAAAACCAACAAAAAAACAACAAAAAGGAGCTTCCATAACTCTCCTAGACATAAACAGCAACTAAATCCTTTAGCTTCATGGATGAATGCCTAAATTGGTTTGGGAAGTCAGCAGTTCAAGAATTAATTGAGGATAGTTTCCAGTTTACTCTTCAAAACCTGTCTGCCTTTTTAATCATCATAGCCCTCAGACTTGTTTCGCCCTTGCCACTTTCTTTCCACCAGCCTGGGAAGCTTTGCTCGTTGATGAAGAGCCACATTCTGTTTCTCTCCAGCTGAAATACTGGCACCTCTGAGCAGAGCAGCACCATCCTGGGGAGCTGAACAAGAGACAGATGAGACAGCACCAACTAAAAAGGTGATTTTTGCTCCACTTCCAGTTCTGGGGCATCATTCTGCTCATTGCTGGCAACAATGGACACCAGTGGTGGAAAAGGACCAAGAAATCAAGCAGAATATTTAATAAAGGAGCCATTTGCAAGCAGCAAATTTATCCCAGCAATCAAGACTGCAGGATGGAAATAAGATAATGAAGGAAATACTTGCAGAGATGAGACAGACAAGTAGCCTGAGAAAAGGCTCCCAGTGAGATGTGTTATTGTGTTAGTGCATTTCATCATCAAAGAGATAAAAAAAGTGGAATTAGGCTCATAATCATCATTGGCCTTTATACACAGTAAGATTTAGTGGGCATGTAAATGCATCGTTGATTACTTTTATTTTTTAATCTGCTGTTACTACTGTCAACATTTCAGCTGGTTTGTGCTCCTGTCTGACAGCAGTACCTAGAGCTGGTCAAACGCTGCCAAACTCTGTTTACAGAACGGGTTCATGAATTCTGAGCAGCTGTTTGGTTCAGTCGTGTTTGTGCCCTGTGTTGTTCATGAATATTCAAGAAAACATGTTTTGTTTGCACAAATGGTTGGGGAGTGGCTGCTTCTGTATGAATATATTCTCATGCAAACAAAGATATTCCTGGGGGAGCCAGAGTGTTTGCTAATTCACCACTAACTCCTTGTTTAAAAAGTTTGGGCCGTTTAGTCAGAAATCAGAAACACTGTGACCTGGCTCAATTAACCAACTGCATGCCACCACACACAAGCAGCAAACAGTAAAAAGGGAACAAAACTCAGGTATGAGCAAAAAAGCTCACGAGGAAAAAGAAATCAAAGCCTTTTGTGAACAGAATAAGAGAGCTAAACAGTGACTACTGGTCCAAATGGGTGAACAGCCTGGTACTCATGCTGCATCTCAATTTGAAATCAGGTAACCATTGTTGTTAGCATATTTAAGAAAGGGAAAAAACCAAAACCAAGCTAGGCTAGCAGATGTTCTCCTTAAAACTCCTGTCTTAAACCAATCTAATTTTGGGTTACATATGGCACAGGAATCTCTTTTTTCTTTAATGTTTCTCCCAGTAGAAAAAGCAGATAAATGATGTATCAATGAATCTGGCTTAAGGATGAGTCAGCTGCAACAAATGTGGGCACGACTGCCAAGCACAGAGCAGACAGGGAGTGGTGTGGGATTGGGATGTGCTGCCTGGCCTGGGCTGTGTTTACCGAGTCACAAACACCTCCTGGCTGTTCAGAGAGTTAAAACACAGCCAGGATGAGCATATTGGGAGCTCGGTTTGGGGAGGATCTCCTGGAGCTTTAGACAAGAACCTCAGGAGTTTGAAAACAGAGGTTAGGAAGTGCCTGGATTTGTAGGGTTTTTCTATGTGGGAAGCTGGACTCAGGAAAGAGAGAGACAAAACACACACTGGGGCTATTAATTATGTAGATGCATTGATCATTAGCAAATGAAAAAGTTGTGTTTTTCTATAAATACAAAGGAAGTGGCACAGCAATGTAAGTCAAATGTCAGAGAGCAGTAACACACACACCTGACACTGGCTGGGGTGGCTCCAGGTAAAACAGGAGGGTAAGTTTTATTTCCTATGATTTCAGGAAACACTCCCCAAACTGACTTTAGCATGTTAATCTGTTGCTAAGAAGCAAATGAGTGCCCACAGTCATGTCCACTGTTCTCCTTGCTGTTCTCCACAGTGTGCAGAGTTTCTGGAGATCTTGGGTAATGACAGAAAGGAGCAAAACCCACATTACATCATTTTTAGAACAGCACTGATTTATCATCACATAAACATTATTATCTCAGTGTTGCTCAACTTGTAATGACTTTGAAAATTACTACTTTTAAGATACTAATCAGGTTGTTAGGGAAGTAGAATTAACTACACAGAACATATCTGGTACAGTAATGTAAAGCCTTTCTTGCCCCACAAAACCCTTTTCTATTTCTCTTCCTTTATGCCAGCAGCTGTACATTGTGATATCCTCCTGGCCAGAGGGAAACTTTGAAGAGCATTACACAGCTCTGCAGAAAACCCTCCTGCTGGCACATATCTGACTTGTAATATACCCAGCTAAAAATTATCTGACAGAAGTTAATTAATATTCTAGCTTCTGCAATTAGATAATGTTATTCACACCTAGGGACTCGAAAATGCATACATATTGAGCAGAAATTAATATTTATACTTATAAGCATAATTATTCTGAAACATGAAAAAAAGATATGAAGATATTATTTGATTATTGACCTAACAAGACCCAACTCAAAAGCTAACTACTTCACATATTTCAGGGCATGGACTTAATTTGTGAGGAGGATGGGATTTACCATCTCATATTATAAACCAGACAATTTAGCTTAAGTGTTGTTCAAAATGCCCTATCCTTTAAAGCATAGAAAGTATTTCAGCCTCAGAAATGATAATTATTCTTCCTCAGGGTAGACACTTTTATTCAGTTATTCCTTCCCAGGCACTCATCTTGAAGAATTTTACCCATTTGCAATAGACTTATTTTTTTGGCTCAGGGAATAACTGGACAAGGTTTTCCAGCTTTTTATCCAGATCTGCCTGAGGGATTCAGCCCCTGCAGCTTCCATGCAGTGGAGAGCAGGGCAGTGGTGTTAACTTCATGCTACTGCAGTGGGGAGCAAAGATTTTCTCATTCCCCTTTCCTTATTGTCAGGACAGGAGAACAGAGCCATTCCTGCCAGGAAGTCCTGCACACTCCCAATTCCATCCTGGCTGACCAAAAATCCTTCTTAGTGGGGCTTTTGGTACTCTTAGCAAATTTTCTATTGTGGGAAACACTGTCAAAGGACAGCGAGACTCTTGAGGAGTTGGGGTTTCTCCTCTTTCAGCCAACCTCCCTCTCTTCCACTGCAACCACTGGATGCTTCATCTGTGCCAACATCCTCGTCTGAAATCCTGCTTGGAATGTTTGTTAGCAACCTGTCCAAAACAAGGCTGACAGAAAGGGACAGCAAGAAGCTTTGTGAACAGCTATGAAAACACAAAGTACCAGCCCTGGCTGCAGGGCACAGGGGCTGCCCTCGAGCAGCAGGGACAGAGGGAGAGCTCTGGCCCTGCACCTTGTGGGTGCCTGTCCAATTGCAGGCTCTCCTTGCAGCTGAGTTCTTCCTAACATCTCTGTCTGTGCTGGTTTTTTGACAGTAGAAAAGAGTCTGAACTCTCCATAAATCCTCTTCTTCAAAAGAGTGCTCTTAGTAACTTCAGCCACCTCCTCCTGTGACATCCCCGCAGCTGACTGTCTCTGAAACCTTTTCTATCAGCTGGGCTGGACCCACTCAATGTACTCAAATCATGCAGGAGAGGAGTGGGGGATGAAGGAAGAGACAAGTATTGGTCCTTTAGGAAATAAGGCTAAACCTTGAACTCTTGCCATAATAGGAAGAAATAGATTTTCTACTCTTGTAGTAAATAAAGTCTCACTGGATGAAGAATAGCAGTATCAATTTCTATTTTAACAAATTCAGTTCCAGGAGATTTAATTTTTTATCCAAAGGCACACCAGAGAAAATTAAAAGTCATTGATCTTGTTCACTTATCTCACTTTCTTTTCCCCCCTCCCTCCCAGTTTCACATTTCAAGTACTGGGAGAACTGAACAGTCATGGAGGCAGCACGAGAAACCACTGCTCTGACAGCATCTTATTTCCTAAAAGGAACCTGTCAAAGGTTCCTATCAAAAAAAACCTATCAAAAATTTCCTATCAAAGAAATCTTTGATACAGTGCAGCAGAGCACCCACCCACCAGCCCCAAAGCTTTCACTGTTTTGGGAAAGTTGTGGCCCTGCATTGTTCTCACCCCCTTTAACTCCAGGATTCACACGTGTGGACCTGAATTTATTCCCCAGGGCCTCCTGGGTCATGTTGTTTAGTTTGACCTTGTTACCCACTTATGGCAGATAAAAGGATCTCTTTAGTCTTTCTCGCTCAACTGACTCATTCTGAAGAAACAATTATTAGTTTCTCTCACCTTTTTTATGAGTTGCTCCAAAGAAGCATGTCTTTCAGCTTTGTTGAGTTAAAAAGTAGCAGAAAACAGGAAGGATGTCCCATTTTTCCAAAAATCAAGTCAAAAATCAGACTGATTTAAGCATTAATACTAATTTAGAGGAGCCAGCCCTATAAGAGAACTATTTTCAATTCCACCTCTTGAATTGCACAAGAATGTGGTTTTAATAGTTTCTTTCTAAAGTTACTTTATCAAAAAGAAGTGTTGTGGTCATGGAATATTTGCTCATTTAGGTAACTGTACACTGCTTGTGTACATTTCTTTTTTGTTTTTCCCTTGTCCCTAACAGAAACCTCAATTACAGCACTTAACATTTGGGCAAGGTCTCAAATTAACACATATCCTTAGAGAAATCAGCTGTGCATAATGAAGTTCATGACAATACTGGAAAAACATCATCCAGACGAGTAAGTTTTTACATTTTGTGGTATTTTTTATCCCCCCCCCCACTTGTTCTATGAATATGTCAAGATATTCCTTTATCAGATAAGGGGGAAAATGGGCCAGGTTGCTGATAAATTCTTTACACTGCAAGTTGGTGATAAAAAATGGAACAAGAAAAGTCTAAAGATCAGATTTTTTTTTTTCTTGGAAACTGAACTGGATCGTATTAGACCCAGATGATTCCATATGAACCTGAGAAACTCCTGTGATGCCATCAAATCAAATTATTCCAGCATCTGGCAACAACAACCAAAAAAAGAAGCCTTATATCCAGTTAAAGTGAAGAAGAGGATGATGGACAATGTCTGTCCTGCCTTTTACAGTTGGATTTTATTGAGGGCAGTTCACTGGGACATCCTGTGATACAAACAGCAGAGTGTTTTTAAACTCTCAGCTAAAAGAGAATTCCAGCTGCATATTTGCCCCATAAAGCTTTAGGGATTTTTGTAACCTGTGTAAAATTATTTTGTTTTCCATTACTCTGCATATATTATTTTGAATATATTCTACTGCAAAGGTGAAATGTTTCATTTTGCAGCTAGATAGTAGGAAAAGTATCAAGTTAATTCATTGCTAAAAGTGAATATAAAATTCTAGTTGAGATTAAAAGTTACATTTTCTTTCTACTAAATTACATTTCCAGAATATGGCTGGAAAGTATTTGCATATTCAGGAGAAGGCTGTGTAAGGCCACAGTAACTAACTGAAATAACAAATATGTCAGATGAAAATACAAGGAATATGTTATAAACCTAAAAAGTAGTAACAAGAGCATGGAAATCACTAGTTTGTAACCAAACAAATGATTGAGGAAACCCAAAACTTAATTCTTTTGTCTGAAAAGCAATGCTGAGAAGTGGTTTAAAGTTGTGGAAAGTATTAGGTAGAAATCCATAAGGCCGAGCTGTTCCATGAGGCTGTTCAAATGATACAAAATTTGTAAAATACTAGCAAGTTTTCTTTCCACCTACAGCTTATCTGCAAGTGGAAGTTAAGGCTCAACATCTACTACAGCTAAAAATATAAAAGTTACAAATAGCACAGCACCACGTAAATCCAGGAAGAATGGTCAGGTGCAGCTAAAGGTTAAAACATCCAGTCTGCCCTCATGAAGACTCTGTGAGAAGGAGGGATATTAAGCAGGAAAATTCTCTGTGCCATTATGGAGTCACACAATTCAGAATTAATTATTCATATATATTTATATTAAAAAATAATTTTGTTTCCTATTTCGCCGTGTTACAAGGCTGCAGCTTGTCTTTTGTCTCAGGGACGTGCTCTCACGCAGATGCAGCCTCCCAAAGATCTTTTTTGTTACAGAGGTTCCATTGACTTCAGTAGTGTGGTCCCACAACCTTGGTCAGGGAGTGAGGAAACTGTACTTTTCAGGGTCGGCTAGAGATTCAGAGAAGTCCTAGCCAAAATAATGATAATCTATTCCTGTAACAATAGGCACGTGCTGTTTTTCCCTTCTTTCTGCCTTTTTTCTCTCCTTCTAAGATAGTTTACTAAAAGGTTGGGCTGGCCAGCCAACTAGGTACAATGTATTGATTAGTTGACCAATCTGGTCCAGTTAGATCGGAATAGAGTATAAAAGTAGAGAACTTCTGTAATAAAGTAGATTCTTCCTGAACATCAGCCTCGGAGTCTGTGTCGTTCCCTCACCGTCACAGCGACACAGTAGGAGTTGGGTTCTTAAATTCAGCTGTGTCCAGGCCTGGGGCAGACAGGATCTCCTGTCCTTTGGGCAGAGGGATGTGCAGGCTGGTTGGACAGAGCAGCACGGAGCACACCATCCAGCGGAGCTCAAAACGCTGCTTTGCATGCAGGAGTCGTACAGAAGAACTGAGAGAGAAATTCTGTAAAAAATTCATCAAAAGTGTTGAAAAATCCCTCTCTTGAGCGAGGCTGGCCTGCTTGCCTCTCTCCTCACTGAGGGCGAGCTGGTAGAGAAATGAACAAATATCATCTGTTTTATCTTGGGGCTGGCTTTCCTCCTCCCCAGCACGGCAGTGTTTTAGTGACAAAATAAAAACCAAATCGAAGAGAAGAGAGTCACCCATGCAGCTCTAGCCTGAGGACAGATTTGATGGCCCTCAGAGCAAAAATATCCCCTTTTTATCTCTTCCAAAGAATGAGCATTCTGATATTTTTGTGACAGTCTCTCTGTGGCACTTCTCCCACTGCTCATCCACAGCCGAGCAGGGGTGACCACGGGGCACTGTCAGGACCCTGAGCATGGAGGAGAATCTTCCTTGGAGAAACCTCCAGAGGGCTGATAGTCCTGCTGGCCCCACTGCTGCCCCAGTGCTGGGGTGCTGTTGGATGGCTCCAGTGTTTCAGGGGGCATTTTAGGTCCACTCAGTTCTTTCAGGGTAGCCTGACTGAGTGGGAAGAAGCACCTCACCTACAAGTGAGGCCTTGGTCATGGAGAAGCCTGAAGGAGCTGATTCTTTTTGGCAGTGGAAGGAAATGAGAGCAGCCTGTGTGATGTCCAACCCTTTACAATGTGGTTTAGTGGGTGCTGGTGGGATTGGGTCAAAAATTGGCCTTGAGGATCTTGAAGGTGTTTTCCAGCTGTAATGATTCTGTGATTCTATTATTTTCCAGCCCTAATGATTCCATGATTCTGTTCAGTGTCTGCTGAGAGCTCCTGTGTGAGCCTCGTGCCAGCTTCTCCAGTTTAGGTCCATGGTGCCCTCAGCTGTGGCACTGAATATGAGCAGGTCAGGTCACCTTTGGAACTAGAAATTACTTTGCACACCATTTTGGATGTGCTGCTTAGCACAGTTCTCACTGCAAAACCCACTTAAGAAAGAGAAAATTAGAGCAGGACCAAACCCATGTCCCACACACCTCTGCACATGTGAGTCAGTGCAGGAATCAACCAGCAAAGCAAAATGCCCTCGAACATCACTGGGAAACTGCACTGCTGTTAAACAGGGATTTGCACTGACTGTGAAATCAGCCCCAATTCCCCTCACTGGATAACAGAGAATGAACATGGGAGCAGTATGGTTTTGTTGTAATACCTGGATTTTACTGGTACACGTATTCAGAGTTATTCCTTTGGAATAAAAGAGGCCTCTAAACATGTAACTGTTCAGCTTTATTAACTAACAGATAATTATGTATTAAAATGCACTGAAAATGTATTGTAATCTTCACCTAAACTAAAACATAATTACAGCCTTTGTAGTGTAGGGTATGACTGTAACACAAGGATGAATTAAAGATGAGGAATAAGCATACAGAACAGTTTGTGTTTGGAGTAGACCTCTCCACCATATTCCCCTTGTGAATCCACTTTCAGGAATATGGTCTAACTTCCCTTTACACCTGCTGGGCCCAGAGTGGAAGGTTTGGGAAGCACCAATCTGCACACGAGGAGAAGAGCAAGGCTGTTGTTCTGTGCAGCCAAACACGATCTGCCTGTATGATTACCAATTTCCTGAATAGCCCTAAGAGGGGTAATTTCTCCCTGCTCTGCATGCCCCCTTTGGAAACAGCTTCCTGGATAATTTGAGGCTGGCAGTTTTCTCCACCACAGTGCAAACGTGAATGGGACCTGCTGGTGTAACAGTGCTGCTTGTTAGGCAAATGTGTAAAATTATAGTTTTTTTAAGTGGAAGAGAGACTATAAAAAAGTTGGGCTTTTTCCCCCCCATTTGGTACAAATATTCCAGTGTATCCCAACTAACTCTTCAGCTACAAAATCAAAAAATGTGCCTTGCCAAGAAATTTAACTGGTTGTGCAAATCTTTACCATCTGTTGCACCATCTAACTGCAGAGACAAACCCAGTGTAATTTGCCACTGTAGCATAATAACATTAGATGGATGATTTATGGGGCCCTGAATGTTCTTTACTCAGAGCTGCGAGCTTTTGTTGGCCTTTGCACAAATTTCAAATACAAACTCAAGCATGGGGCTGCTCCCTCCCTCCACTGCAATCTCCTCATGTCAAACACAAATCCTCTAATATCAGTTACCATATCACTGTGCATGCAATCCCCAGCTTACAGGGTAATAAATCCAGGGGAAGGATGCTATTATACTCTGCTATCTTGGAACACATATAAATAATTCACACCTTTCCTATAAATATTTATCCCAGTAACCACAATACTCATTCAAATAAAGGTTTCGTCTTCATCCATGTCCATTTGCCATATACAAGACTAATAAATGGAATTTTCTAGCTCTTTCCTCTACTTAATTTATATTTTCTTAAAATTCAGATGTGAAACTTTTCTCATAAAAAAGTCTCCTAGTTTTCCTTTGTCTTTTTCCTTTTAACTAATTTTGGTTTCAGTAGAACTGCTGTGAGTTTACATGAAAATGAGAGACAAGTCTGGGATTGCATCCTTCTATTAGTGTCCCATGGTTCTAAACAAAATCATAATGATACTATAAGCACAGCTGTATGGTGAAAATACATCTGAACCATAACCCAGGAGACAGAAAATTTCCATGAACTTTCCACACCTATAAATGCTAAACTGACACAATTTTTTTTCTTTTTTCATCTGCAGTCTCTCTTGAAAAGGAGAACACCCACAAAAAAACCCAAACAAACCAACCAACCAAACCATCCTGAAATGTGGCAGCTTTAAAAGCCAAAGTTAGACATTTATCTCTCATTTGCCTCAGGAAGAAAGGGGAAACAGGGGAGTAAAGCAATGGAAGCTATGAATGCTCATAAGCAAGACTGGAGCAGTCTATCAGTTACAAAATGACTCCCTGCAGGCTGCAGCAGTTTGGTTTTGCCAAAAAGTCATCACTGAAAACGCATCCTGGGAGAGAAATTCCTCTAAGTGGCCACCTTTTTCCTGAGGAGAGATATTATGAACCATAAAAATTATGTGCTGCTTCTGTTTCATGAACATTACATAATTGCCAGACTAAATAGCCAGAATAAACAGAGAATAGGCATTTTTTACTGGGCTTTGGAAGAATAAAGCCATAAAGAAAATAACTCCATGAAATTTACAGGAGAGACCCATTTCAGACCATATGTTGGGAAGGAGCTACATCCAAATGTACTATTAGATGTGTTAGCAAAGTGTTGCATGTGGAGTTTGTGAGCTTGGGACTGTTGGGAGCTTGGGTTTCTCAGCACTTTTATGCTGGTCTGGTTTTATCTTTCAAAACATGACACATCTACTTGACTTTCTGCAGCAGGAATTTCCCCCCACTCTTCACTGTGAATCTGAGCAGAGAAATTAAAAATACTTGACTTGCCCGTGGTGTGGACACTTCAGCATCTGTGTGATTCTTTTTTAAGGTCCAGAACCTTAATTGATTGGTTTAGGCTTGACAAGTTGAGAAAGTTGGGGCAGTTCAGCCTGGAAAAGAAGAGGTTGTGTGGAGACCTCAGAGCACCTTCCAGTACCTGAATGAGCTGCAGGGAACTGGAGAGGGACTCTTCACCAGGAGCTGTAGTGACAGAACAAGAGAGACTGGCTTCAGTTTGAAAGAGAGGAAATTCCGATTAGATTTACTGAAGAAAATCTTCATTGTGAGGTTGGGGAGGCCCTGGCACAGGGTGCCCAGAGCAGCTGTGGCTGCCCCATCCCCAGGAGTGTCCAAGGCCAGGTTGGACGGTGTCGCTGTTCCCAGAGGATGAAATGAAGGACTCCAAAGTTCCCTGATCATCAGAAGGCTGAGCTTTATTGTAACAAGGTGACTTTTATAGAGTATTTCGCTAACAATTATGTGATTGGCTAAATGGCACAATGCCTCTCTACCACTGTTGGTTGAGGCAGAGAGAGCATGTTTTGAGAACGGACACAAAGGGAAAAGTAAGCAAAGTGAAAACAGCAGCTGTTGTTTTGAGAATGAGGGATGCTTACAAAACCTCTAATCAGTCCTTTCTTGAGAACCTAAAATTCTCCACAGAGCCGTCCTTGGAAAGGAAAGCGGCTTTCTCTTGGGAAAACCCAGGACCTGCAGCTGAGTTTTTCTGAGTCCCACTGAAAGTCAGCTCCACAGGGCTGGGCTTGGAGCACCCTGGGATAGTGGAAGGTGTCCCTGACCATGGCAGAGGGTAGAACCAGATGACCTTTAAGGTCCCTTCTAGCCCAAACCATTCTATGATTCTATTTTGCAATCATGTGACTACATAGCCCAATTACAGGCAGCACTGACTGTATTTCTCCAGGTATTCCATAATCCAGATCCCCAGCTTTTTTTTCTCTGTTGTCTTCAGAGCAGACTCATGTCTCCATTTATTTTTATGGTGTGATTTATACAGCTTATAAAAGTATTATTTTCAAACCTACCTGCAAGCAACAGCTGCATGACTGCATAATTACTACTAAAAGATGGCAATGCTAGGAGAAGATACTCTCACACAAAAAACCTCATCAGGCGTAATCAGTCATTTATTTGTTTAATAGATGAAATTAGTGAGAGAACAGAACAGGGACAATAATGATGGTGTTACAGACGAGCTCTGCTGCCTCACTCTGCCAAGCTCTCCCCACCAGCTCAGCATCCCCTAACTTGAACAGAAACTGTCAACTACAGCTGGCTCAAAACAGTTTTACAAGCTTTTCTGTTTTACAAGATAAAATTTTTCTTCCATACTGAATAGTGGAGCTTTTCAAATATATTTTTGGTGTTTTGTGAAACAAACCATGCAGGAATGTTCACTAGAGAGGAAAAAAGAAACAACCATGAGGGGGATGATTTGGGAAATGGTTCTTTTAGCAGTCAAAAATCCAGGGTGAACCTCAAAAGGTCCTCACTAAACTGGGAGCTGGAGAGTACAGGACGAGCTCCCCTGGGTTATGTGGGGGCCACATGCAGCAGTCATACATAAGTGACACAACTGGGTGCTTATGTCCTGCCACCAAAGCACTGGTGTCCCTGTGGCAGTGTGAGCCCGAGTGCTGGAGCTCAGAGCCAGAGGGCCTGATGGACCAAGTGGCCAAAGCTGACTGGGAGGCAGCAAGGTCTGTCCCTCCTCTAAATGCACCAAATATTGTTTAAGGCAGGACAAGGCACTGAGAAATTTCCCACCCCCCAAACCATGAATTTAGATTTATTTCCCTTTTCCTACCTTTCCAGCAGGACATGACAGTGAGAACTGTCCCCACCACTCCCACCACCCCAGCAATCAATATGGATTTATTTCCCTTTCTCTACATTTCCCAGCATCCTACAGGGTATTTCAATGTCATTTCCAGCTGCCCTCCACTCCTTAAGGTTGGCTAATTCTGTTGCTGAACAAGTGGGCTCTAGTTTTTCTCTTGCAAACAAACCCCATGTTCTTAATAAATTGTAATGCAAAAATATGTGTGCACATGTTCTACAGCTTCTGTGACTCAATGCCGAGGATGACAAGCATAAACAAAGTACTTGACTTGTCTAATTTGGGCATTAAGCCTTTTATCTCAAAACTGAGTATCAAGAGAAAGAGAAAACATTCAGTCTTGTTTTCTAACATGAAGCCATTTCACTGACAAGCAACTCCAGCTTTGTCTGTACCTCTGTTAGATCCTAACATTCGGTCTGGATTAAGGGAATTTTATTTGCAAAACTACAAATGCTACTTGAAACAGCCTAACACGTTTTCCATCCATATTTACCAGCAGAAAGCACAGTAAAATCTTCCTCACACCTCACCAAAGGCTTCCCAAAGCCACTGCATATTAGGTGACCATGGTAACTTAACAAATACAGGCTTATCCAAATTATTTTGGCTGTTGCAAACATTCACAGCCTCAGTGACAAAAATACCCTGAAGTGTTAGGAGCCAGGGTTTTACTGACAAGGCAGAGCCCAGGATCTGGCACATATGCTGAGGAGGAAAACATGCCAGAATCATGTTCCCCTCCCTCCTGTGTGGTTCCAAGCCTGGCACAGGGCTCACTCCATTAGCATCACACTTCATCCTGTTAATTACTTCTCGGATTAACACACCGGGTGCGGTGCTGAGCTGGAAGAGACAGCGACAACTTCCAGCCCCTGAATTGGACACACAAGTGTTTACCTGACACAAACCTGCTCAGATGGATAGGAAAAAATTATTCAGGGGTTACACTGTGTGGAGGGGGAGAGGCTGTGGGATACAAAGTGCAGAGGAAATTATGGGAGGGGATGAACAGAGACTTCTCAGCAAAGAGCTTCTGCAGTGGCCCTGTAGCTTAACTAATGAGTGACCCAGGGTCTGGTGACATGGGGTTTTTTTAATTCTAACACAAAAAGTAAAGCAAAGATTCACTTGTTAAAAAGAATAGTGAAAATCATCATTTTCTGCCATGAGGCAGCACAGAAGAGCAGGATGGGCACAGGTCAGCCATTTAGGCTTCCAAACAGCGTTTAAAACTCTGCTCAGAATTAATGAGTTACCAACCAATAAACACCACGTGGCACCAAAATGCTGCCACCCTCTCCAAGTGGGACATTGCTCATTGTGGTTTCCAATGTAGCTCCCCCTATTCAACTCCCTTCAAAAAACAAAATGAAGAAAACAAAACCAACCTCACCCAGACCCAAAACTCAGCTCTTTTCATCCATTCAGACACTTGTGTTGCTGCTCACAAAGACCAATTCTTGCAATCATGACTTCCACAGTGCCAGGTGGGGTTGTACCTGTGGGACAGGCGCTCTCTTATTTCCTCCTAAATAAAAGTGCTTGGTGGCAATTCATCCCAATCAAGGTAAAATCTTATGCCTGGAGGGTTCTGTTGGATCAGTCATTACTGAAGGACATCAAGAAATGACAATAAATCGTGTCAGAGGAAATGCCCTTTCCCAAGTGGAGAGGAAAGTTTCTGTTCTGAGATAAGAAGAATGCTTGCTCTTTAAACTCATGTCTCAAAAATTGCCAGAATTCATGGATATTTTTTCTTAGAAAGGCTATTGCTTATCTTGTCTTCCTTGTTTTTAGGATTTTGCTTCAGCAGGCTTCATGGCATAAAAAGAGGGGAAAAAAGGTAGTGGGAACAGTACTGCAAGAAAACAATAAACATGAATAAAGCATTACACCTTCAAAGAAGAACATGTGAGGTTTTTCTAACCTGAATACTGAGTCAGTCTCAAGCCTAGCAGCTGAAAGAAAATATAGGAAGCAGAAGGGAAAATCCAGCAAGAGAAAACAAGAAATGTATTTTGGACACATGGTCCCTGATGTCAGATATGTGACATGGTTGTTTTATTCCAGGCAAAATTTCATACCTATGAAGTTATTCATATCTATGAGGTTATTAGGGTGACAGAAAGAGCTGTGGAAAGCAGAGTGAACTCATTTCCTTCCTGCCTTTGCCTCCTCACAGCTGCAGATCTGGGTGGGATCAATGTTCTGCTCTCCACTGAGGCACAAAGCAAAGGAAATCTTCCTGGATGCCCAGCAGAGCCAGGAGCCAGGGAAGATGCAGGAGGCAGGCGAGTTTGCCTTGCCCATGGAACCTCTTTATTCTGCCAAGTAGTGAAACCTTTTCTTTCTTTGGGTGTGGTTGAATTTACAGGGCCTTAGAGAGGGGGCTGGAGCTAGAGCAAACACACAGTCAGACCAGCATGAGCAATCTGTGTGAAGTCCCTTTGTTATCACGAGATGGCTGGTTATATAGAAGCTGAGATAGTTTACAGTAACAGGTGTCTTCTGATTGGTATACCAGCTGAAAGGAATGCAAACATTTCTACTGTTAAGGTAGCTACCGTGCTAATCATGCAATTGTTCTATCTAGAATTAAAACACACCTTAATAAGAATTTCTGACTGCGCCACAGGGCCTAGCCACTCTCACACAGGCCTGAGTCCAAGGCCTACTTCCCAGATAGCTCAAAATCCCTACATTTGGGCTCACCCTGGATAGCAGCCCAAAATGTTTCCACAGGACCAGCCCCTGGCAACTTCAGTGTAGAGAGAGACTCCTTCGCCTTGGTGCTCCGAGAACAGAACTTTATTCATGGAAAAATAACAAACCAGAAATCCTGCGTACGACACGGGAAACACCAAGGAAAAGGGCAGGTCCAGGGTGTGACAGGGATACTTATGTCTTGGGGTCAGGGGAGGAGTCAGGGCAGGCTCTGAGGGAAGGGTCCACTAGGGATAAATGATTACGAATATTACAAACACTGCACCAAAAGGTGACCAATGATAACACAAAGAACAGAGAACTTTCTAGCAACATCTTGCATGTTTAACTTAACTAGAGGGTTATGGGTGGGTGCTCTTCTCACTCAGGGTGAGAAGACACCTCCCACAGTCTTGGGTGGGATTCTGCTTGGGGCTCTGAATCCTCAACAAAGCAGCAAAGGGACCCTGTGCCTTCCAACAGAAACACCTGAACTCAGGATCTGTCCTGGGATGTGTGAGCATGGAACGCTGCAGGTGTTCCCCAGGATGTTCCATGAAAGGGAAGGCATGTGTTTGTTTAACAAAGGAGCTTCCTGAACTACAAATCAGGGGCTGGGGCAGTTGTCTGCTGTGCTGTGATCCCAGTGATGCCTTCTCTCATGGGCACCCTGGGGCCACTCTCCTGCCTTGGAGGGACCCAGTCCTTGAAAAGGTTCCAGGCTGAGGCAGGTCTCACGTGCTCTGAGTGACCTGCACAGGCTGCTCTATTTGTGTGGCATGCATGATGCCACAGCTGGGCTGTATTTTGCAACTTTTGCCCATTTTCAGATAATTTTTACACTTTAACTGAAAAAAAATCACCCAGGTACAGTGTGTGAGGAGTGACTTACCACACTTTGCACGTGGCACAGTGGGAAATAAAAGGGTTGCTTGTTTCTAGCTTGCCTTAATCCTATTTATGGGCAATAACCAGCAGATAAATATTCTGCTTGAAAGGGAGGTGTCCTCACAAACAAACTGTAGGCCTGCTGGTAGATAAAGCCAGATACTGATAGGTTAAAGCAGCAATGGGGAGGAACCAGAAATTCCACAGGAATTCCATAAGTTGACATAGACTGTTGCTCACCCAAGGCCGTGCTAAACTCCTGGACTTAGAGAAAAAGAACAGAGACACAAAGAAATAAAGTTGGGGGTGCACATTAGATGGAAGTGTGTGTTAGGTGATTAGGGAAGTCATCAGCCAGTGGGGAAGGGAGATAGAAATGCAGCCAGGAAATCAGGATAAAAAAGGAGACTGCATCCTCCAACAACTTGAGAGACCCCATGGAAAATGTCCATGGCCTCTCTGTTTATTTGAATAGAATTACAGGGCTCCTCTGTCTCCTTTTTGGACATAAATCTCTGACAACATGGATTAATTTTCCTGACATGCTAAAAACATCTTAATCTATGCAAACGCTAAACTTACGGATGTGACAAAATAAAAGCAATTTCTAAATTTGTGCTATTCATACATTGTGGTAATTTTCTTTTCCTTAAGTAATTTAGCACCATCATTATCACATTTGATACATGGCTACAGCTTGTGGGATTTTGCTCTTGTTTTTAACACTGAGGGAAGCTCATGTTCATGTTCCTGAATGGCTTGAAATGTCTCAGTGTTTCCAGAATCCCTACTGGCCAAGAAAAAAATAAAATATTCCATGTTTTTGTGCTATTTCCTTTTGACAGAGCGGAATGCTGAGGGCAGAAAGGCGGGGAGTGCACTCTGTTAGCTCCGTGCATGATTGAGAGAGGAGCACAAACTTGGACAACAGTGACCAAAGAAAACAAATTAAGTGGCAGCAACTTACATAGCAAATGATTGGAGAGACAGAAACCCATTCCTTCCTCCCCCCAGGCAACTGTAAATTAAGACTGGGTGGAAAACATGGCAAGGAGACAAATTGCCCATTTCCAAGGCACTCACCAGGCTGGGTCCCCCGTCCAGAGCAGCAAACCCTGAAGTCAGCAGGCACAAATGATTTTCCCAGCAATCCTGACACACAATCTATCCATCCTCCTTGTATTCCAGGGAAAGCTACTGGTGAAGAAAACCACCTTTATGTAAGGAGAAAGGGCAGAATTAATTGGTGCTGCTGTAATTTTTTTTTTTTTTTTTGTTCTGCAGCCTTGGCATTTGGGTCACAGGACAGGACCTTGGATCACAGGATGCCTCAGCTCCATGAATTCCAATTTTTAACATACTATTTCTATACCATTCTTACCAGTCAGCTACTATTCCACATCAGATTTTGGTCATGATTTCTCTGGGGAAAACCAGCAAGACTCTCATGGCATCAGAAACACCACAATTTTGACAAAAACTGTGAGAAAAATCAGTCAGGAATGCTGTTTGCAGTCTGTCACCAAATAACTATTTCAGTAGATGGAGTATTCGCTGTATGGAAATGGGAAAGAGTTTTTTTCTTTGAGTCAATAATTAAGTCCTTTTTCAGGTGTATTTTCTTACCTTCTTCCCTCCTCTCCCCCCGATCAACTGTCCTCTGAATCTAATGGACATTTTCAAGAGAAAAGACTGGATTTTGGATCTCATACTTCATGGCAGATGGTATAAAGGACTACCAGCAAGGAGCACTCCTTACTTAGAAGTCAGAGGACACCTTGGCATCCCTTTAAATGCCTTAACAGCTCTGCAAGAATAACAAATCTGTTTAAAATAGGAAATGGGAAAGAAATAAAGCTGTGTCAGGCAACATTAACACTCCCATGTGCAATTTGACCTTGGACAGCCCGTCAGATCTCTTGTTCAGCTCATTCATCATTATTCTGAGCTGTCACCATGAACATTCTTTCTCATTAATTATACATTAACCTCATTCATGACTTTTAATCTATAATGGGTCAGGATGTTTAAAAATAATTAAATAAGAATGTGCAAAGGTAATAAGGATAATACAAATACTGGAGCTTAGGACATCTGCCTGCAAATCAAAAATAGGTGATGCTGAACAATTAAGTGGGAAACAAAAACAAGAAAGGAGAAGTCTCCAAATCTCCAATCTTGCATTTAAAACAGTATTAGCTTTAAAATGTTCCCAAAATATTCAGCTTGTAGACTTCTGACAATTTTTTTAACTTAACTTTCAAAGTAAGGGAAATATCTGCTGTAAGCAGATTAGGGGATCCAACTGTTAGGAGCCAGCTCAGATAAAACAGGGATGGGTTCTTGACAATACCCAGGCTCTCTCTTGCTGTTGAACTGCCCACATTCCTGGGTGGGAGGGTCTCCACTGGGTGGGACAGTGTTTGACAGTGTGTTCAGAGTCCACTGTGTCCCTGCAGCTTGATGGATCCATCTCCCAGAGGTCACACCAGTTCTCACTGGGTCCTCTGACCTGTGCAGTGGCCTCATTTCCCAGCAACCTGGGATTACAGCAATCTTTTGAATCTGTCAGTCACTCCTCTGCTCTGAATACGGGATTCAGCAGAGGATTTACCTCTGTGCTTCCAGCACTGATAATGTTTTAATTCTGAAAATATCATATATTGTTCCTTCCTGTAATTAATTTTCACATTACACAGCACTGGGGCACCTTGCTTTTCCAATATCACAAAGGACTTTTCATACTGTGGCAGTTGACTGCAGTAAGCTGAAAGTGCCAAGGTTTCCAAAACAGGCTTGAAGCAGAAATAAAATTTTATACCCCAGGAAGAATTACTACATGCCACGCAACACAACATTTCAAGCTAAAATAATGTTTCATCAAAGATTTAGGGAACAGGGATTAGTTTTTTAAACCCAGCTAAGTCAATGAATCTTGTATTCCATATACTCTTATACATTATGTCCTGGATGGATTTCACAATGCAGTTTGAGGTTGTTCTAGAGAGGGTGATTCAAAGAAAAAAAAAACCCTCAGCAGAGAGGACATTTCACTGACCTACTTTAAAAGAACTTGTGAAACCCACCAGCAAAAGGATACCCAGAAAAGTGGTCAAAAAATATTGCACTGCCTGGGAAGCACTCAGTGAATTTTAGAATGGCAATTTATGGAGTTCACAAATGATAAATTATGGAGCCTAAAATACATATACAGAAGGATTTACCTGAAAGAGAAAAACCAGAAGAATCTGTCCCAGCTGTAAGTGGATCCCATTTGAAGTATCCCAACTATGCTTTATTATTTCCTAAGAATCTAAAAAACCTTTGTAAATCAGTTTTTACCAGCTCCAGGATTTTCAAAGGACTCCAAGAAAATTAGGGCTAGCATCTGGTGAGCTTCAGCAGAAGCTGGGTACCCTGGGGAGCTTGGAAAATCCCTGCTTCTTTGAACAGCTGGATTCTGCTCAGCTCTAGAAAAATACATGTATTTCAAGTATTTTTTATAGGGCTTTAACCTCAAAAATATCCAAATCCAAGGGCAGGTGCTTAATCTGATTGCCTGCTGAGGATTCTGTACCACTCTGCCTGTGGCATTGAAGAACACCTTTGATAATTCACTGGTTACAAGTCCCTGTTGTGTGACATCCACAGGGCTGTGTAGAAGGTCTTAAAATCCAGCCCTGTTTTTTCCCCTCCACTGCAGCAGCTCAGGCTTTCAACTCCAACCCAGCCACCCCTGCCAAGGCAGTCATCATCATGTATTTACCTTTTCCTGATGATTTCCAAGCACTCACAGCCATTAATTAAACTCTAAGGGCTTGGTAATAGGTTGAGGGGAATATTTTCTGCCATACTTCAGGTGAAGGAGCTGTTTCACTTAAACATGAGCAGCAATTGGCTTTAAACACAAAGAAACCATTTTTATGAGCAATCACAGATCTGTGTGTAGTGAAAAGTATGATTTGGTGGGGCAGACTCAGTTTGTGTTGAAGGAAAGGAGATTACTTTTTCATTCAAAACACCTTTACACTAATGTATTTCTTTCTTAAATTGAAGTGGGTATATTGGGATATTTATTCCCACATAGAATTCGAGCAATAGGCGTTACTGATGGTTTAGTCCCTGAAATTTATTTTTTCCTTAAATCTCTTTCAGAAAATCCTATTCCATGTATTATCAGCATCACAACTAAAGGACTTCTCAGTATTTGTAATACTCCCAAGCTGACACATCTAACCTATATTTGGGCAATGTAGAATCAATTCAGTATCTGCAAAGCCACAGTTGTTTGGTTTTTTAAAGGGATGTTAGTTTATATGACTGTAAGCCACACAGATAATTTGGCCTCACAAACACCAGCTCAACCAGCCCAGCACGTTGGTGAGTAGAAGTAAACATGTCCTGGGGCATGTCAATGATAGGCCAGGCTCAAACTCGAGCAGGGGAGCTCAGCCAGTCCCTTGAACCATGAATGCACCCATACCATCGGCCAGTGAGCTGGGTGGAGCTCAGACCCTCATCGATCACGTCTCTAAGTGCAGGAAATTTGAAGCCCAACGTGAAAAAGAGAGCGCCCAACAATAAACCTCGGCTGTTGCTGCATGAACTTGCTGTGTTCTTGTTGCTTGCCTGCCTCCAAAACTGCGACAAGTTTATGTTGCAGTGTGGCAGAAATGCTGCAGCCTTCCTCAAAGTGTCTCCTTCAGAAGCAGCTTGGGGCAAGGCCATCAGAGCAGCCTTTTCAAGTCATGCACACACACACGCCACAGAGGAAAGACAGCAAGGATCTTTGCATGATGTAATCCAGGGAAGGTTTATTCCAAAGCACGCCAAAGGGGTCAGGAGCAAGGACAAAACCATGTGGTCTGCACAGACTTAAATATGGGGTCAGTGCCCAGTGACCTGAGGGCACAGGGGCAGTGTAAAGGGCAGCAACCTGCAGGGGGATGAGAGATGAATGACTGAGGTGGGCAGTGCCAGCTGGCCAGTGGGGGAAGCAATCTGATGTAGATTGGCAGTAGTGCTGCAGAGCACCATAAGCTGAGTCCTCTCTACCAGCCTCGGTGGGGAAAACTCTATTCTATTCTTCCAAGTCAAGGCCCTGGGGATTTCCCTGAGGGGGAAGGATTCAGAGGATTCCACAAGTTTACCCCTTATAAACCAGCTCTAACTTCCATTGTCAGGGAATGTTGTCTTTTACTCACAATTCCAGCTTGAGGTGTGGGACCAATGAATAGAAACTCATAAAGGCAGAATTTCTCCTCTGAGGGAGGCATCGGTGTTTCAAACAAGTTACTTCTCTAAAGAGGAGAATTTCCAAACTTGGTGTGGAAAATAATAGAAATATTATTAAATCAATATTAAAAATAAAGAGCCACACCTGACAGCATAATTAAAGGTGTAACATGTTCCAAGTCCCCAAATGTCAGCTCTTCTCCATGCCTCAGTATTCCCATCTCTAAAACTCCCACCATGACAGCAGTTGCCTGTCTGGTGAAACATTTCCACACCACTTAGGAAAAAGTCTCACCCAGAAATTTACTGCTGAGAGTGAACAGGAGAAATTTGTCCAGGTAAAATGTCAGGCATCCACAGAATCACTACATCCTTCCAGGCTGATTCCTGCAACACCAAGGAGAGATTCCCTTCCCATCCCAAGCCCACACTGAAACCAGCTGTGACCAGCATTCCAGCTGTTCTCTGGGTGTTTCTTCTCTTTGAATGCAGAGCATTTTTCTTAATTATTTCTGGCTTTTCATCCAGTGTGCTATAAGCTTCTTATGAATGAAAGGAAATAAATAATTCAACTTCCACTTATTCCGGGAGGAGACTGGCTGCTCTAATCTGTCCTCTGAGAACAAACGAGCTGGCTGTTCACACACGGCTTGTTAGAGCACGACAAATAAACATGGGCACGATATTGCAGTGACAGTAAGGATGGGGAATACCAGAACTGCATTTTGGGCTGGAACCTGATGCTGGGACCATTTCCAGTTCCCTCCCCAGGGCTTGGAAGTTTGGTTACACTTTTGCCTGTAGCTGCAAGGCAGAGACTAGTGACAACTGTCAGTGCAATGAGGAGTCAGGAGGGAAGGCTGGAGCCAAGGAGAGTGTCAGAGTGTGGATTAATTCCCCATCACGAGTGTGCTGCAGGCTGCAGTGTTTGGAGAGAGCCAAGTCTGGCTGAGAAATGCGTTTCCTTGGCCACCCAGGAGGGAGAATGTCTGGTTGGGGTTTAGGGAAGTCTGTTGGAAATATTAATGTGTCAAGGCAGCAGGCTGGGAAAGCTGCGCCTGCTTCAGAGGAGCCTTTCAAAACACATATTGCTTGCTGCCTTCAGGAGTGCTCCTGTTTTACTTGGAGCAAGTGGGGGATGAAACACTTGACACAGTTTTGGACTGTAATCTAAGTTTTCCCCTTTCCCAGGGAAGAAGTCTCTGAACCTCTCTCTGTCTGGCTTATTGAATCCAGAATTTCAGGATCATTTCAGGATGATCAGGGCCTCATCCTGGAGGAGCCCACAGGTTGATGGATCAGGTGAAAGACAAGAAATGAGCTTTCACCCCTTCAGTCCTAAGCAAGAAGATTTGTATCTACCAGTATCTGGCACACTGATTATAGTGGGAAAGCAGAGAAAAACATTTGGCAGTCTCCCTGAAAACTTCCCTGCATCAGTACCTGTCTGCTGCCCTGGAGCCCTGCATAGCTGTGGAGCATCAGCCTTGCAAGGAGGGTGGGTTTGGCACTGGAGGCTGCAGCCCATTTACAACACCACCAAAACAGGGCCCTTTGTCCTCATTTGAAAATATTTCAGCAAAACGTAAAAACTTTGTATTCTTTCCTCTGAAACAGTGAAATATGCAGTTGGGTTGGAATTGACTCCACGCACAGGAGATCTCTGACAATCTTACTTGCTGAGAGAGAGAGAGTTGCAGGTGTCACCAGACAGAAAGATGGAGTGTCTGGAGAAGAGGAAACCATCCATCTTGCCACCCTGACCTTTCTGATAGCCAGCTAGTAGTATGGGCTGAGCTCAACTGATCACTTCAGACTTTATTGCTCTGTTAGTCCTTTTTGACTGACAGAGCACCTAATGGATAATAAATTACTGCCCTCCACTCAGATTGGGGGCTGCCTGCTTGTTGCTAACACTGAGTTTTCAGAACCTACTATCACTCACTCCCAGCTTTTGCCATTTAGAGGGATGCAAATTGAGAGACAGTGAATAA
Organism: Irena cyanogastra; assembly: GCA_013397155.1. Lineage (NCBI taxonomy): Eukaryota > Metazoa > Chordata > Aves > Passeriformes > Irenidae > Irena > Irena cyanogastra. The sequence goes on from VWZV01016790.1 coordinate 245,858, forward strand.
ATACAGAGGACTTGAACCTCAAGGGCATGTGTGGGGAATTAATAGCACAGTACCCTCTGAATTTCAGTATGACACAGGCTCCCACATCCTTTGGGTCTTTTGAAAAACCTTGCAGCTTTTCTTTTGTACCTGCTGCAAACCCAGAGTCTTCTCCCCCAGGCATCTGGGGGTGGGAGAGCCCCTCCACAGATCCTTGTAGCCACCATGAGGTCTCTTAGTTCTTCACCCATGGAACAGTCAATTTTTTGAACAAGTGTCTTTCAGTGCTTTTGTGAACAAAAAAACATAAATCTATTCCTCTGGGGTTTGGTGCCTGTCTGCATCTCCAGCCACTCCAGCACTGCAGAAACTCAGAGCTTTCATTACACACACTTATTTTCCCTCTCCATGGAGAGAACAGTGAGATTTCCAGAACCTGTTTATTTATGAAACCTGTGTTACTTGTTCCTATAACGTTTATTTTTCTCCCTCTTTGGAAAGCACAGAAGTTCAACACAGGCCCTTAGAAATGCAGCTGCTGTTACCTTTAAGCAGGGTGCTACTCTGTGGAGAGATCTTGAAAGGGAGGCTGGAGTGTAGGAAATTAGAAGCAAGTTTCCATCACTGTGGACAACAATACATGAAAGGCTGTATATTTTAATTCCAGACTTTTAATATGAATATTTCATCCTGGAGCCTTTACAGCTGACTGGAGTCAGCTGGAAAAGTCTGTTTATGTACAGATCCATGGAGAAGTAGACAGTGTTTACTCTTATGATGGAAAACTTGGTAGGTTACACAACAGCCCAACTTTATATCCTCAGTTTAGGAATATGGCTGTGGTTGTTGAAGACAGCATTTATGTACCCAAGTGAACTCTAAGTGTAAGCTGAATGTTTAGCACATATTTCAGTGCTATTTTCACAGCAGGGTCTATAGGCAATGTGTTCCTTTTACCCATGCTTCTTAAAATTCTACATCCTTATATTACAGCTTATGGCTTAAAAAGAAGGGAACTATGTTGCTTCACTTACCAGTACCAGATATTTTTGCTGAGAGTAATTTCTTATTCAGAGTTTGCTTATATAAGAATTAAACACAACATTCCATTAAAATTATTAAAAATATCTTTCTATAGCTTTGCTCTCTCTGTTTCTCTTCTGATGTTCAGAATCACATAAAATAGTAATGAGCATACATAGCCTTCTGCTGTTTTCATAGACAAGGCAGTAAAAGAGACAGTTGCTGTTCCCTTGAGTGCCAGCCCACGAATCAGAAAGTCTAATCAGCCACAGAGTCTGACACACTCCATAGTCCCTGTATTTCATTACTGCTATATTATAATCTTTCCTATTTGAATTCTGTATTCTCTATTAAAAGAAGTGAGAAATAACAGAGATAATTAAATAAGGGCAGTGAGAGAGGAGTTAAAGTAACTCTCCTAACTCCCCCAGCCTCATGCTTTGAAACTCTCTTTCCAGTGCCAGAGCTGGTTTGAAAATACCTGGAGCTGGTGCCTGGCATAGTGCAGCCCTCACATTCTCATGGGGCTGGCTTGGGGGGGTTCAGCTTTTTGCCTGGGCAGGAACCAGCCCTGGTTTGTGGTTCTGCCTTGCAGCAGATGCTCAGTGAAATCCATGTGCAGGGCTTTGTTCACCGCCTGCCTTCCCCACTCACCTCCCGTGCCTGGGCCTTGTATCTAGGCCCTTGGTTCAGGGTGGGGAAAGCAGAGGGCAGATGTTCTGCAGCTGCACCGTGGGGCAATGCCAAGGCAGATTTCCTGGGAGAATCCTGTGCTGGGTGCTGCCAACCTCTGGCTGTCCCCAGGGGGAGATGCAGCGTGGCTGGCGTGACATCAAACCAACATTTGCTGGCACTGAAACAGGAGATGCCTCTCTCTGTGCATCAGCTCACGCTGATCTGTAAATTAGGCTGTGACAAAACAAATTAGGTTTAATTTTGCATGGCTGTCCAATGGCATTACTGCATGTGCCATTACCTAATTCTTTGAATCAATAATTTGACTTTGCGTGCTTGTACCTTATGAAATTGAGATAGTTCAATACCTGTAGGCAGTTGCTAAGAGTGGCACAGATGTATATAACATCAAACAATAGATGTCACTGTTATGCCAATAAAAATGGGTTATATTTGCAGTTATTGGTAGTTTCAACCTCCATTGCACAAAGCTGCTAAGTCAAAAGAGTGAAGCCAGGGCACTCACTGACACACAATGCTTTTCTAAACATGAATCCTGCAGCTCTTTGTGGTTTTTCATCTATAAAATTTCACACAGAAATACTTAAATAAAATAAAAACCAGTTTAAATACAATAAAAAAAATCTATTTTGCTATGGCTTTATGCAAATTGCTCACACAAGAATAGCACCACTGCCCGTAAATGGGAGAAAAAAAGCAAAATGGATGTGGGAAGCTTAAGAGAGGAAATACCAGAGATGGAAACAGTTCTGCTTAGACTTCTTTCTTTCAGAGAGATGGGCAGTGTATTTATTCTTCTCTCCTAATTGATTACGTGGAGGATGGCACTTAAGAACTGACCAAAAGGAAAGGACATAGTTATAAGCACTGAGAGAAAAGTAGTGAAGGAGAGGCATTACAGGCAGCATCCCACAGCAGCTAAAGATGGGGGCAGTCTGCAGGAGGATGGAAATAAGTATCCAAGCAAAACTCGGGCTCTAAAGTTCTATTTCAAAATTCTTAACACTGCTTGAAATGATGCAAAAATATGAAGACTGTGAGCAATATGTGAAGCTGTAGAGTAGTGTGGTGCCCTGTTGCTCAGCTGCAAGCAAGACCTGTGCAGAGCCAGCTTTCGGGTGATGAACAAAACCAGTGAAGTCTAACAAATGGGAATGAATTTAAACATCAATTTCAGGGTGAGACACAGAGGAAACCAGACAGGTTATTACACAGCAGCTGTTCACCAGCTACCACTCTACTCCTTAATATCAAGAACACAGTTCATGCAGAGAAAACAAAACCTCTGTGCTCGGTGGTGGTAGGAGCCCGTTTGTAGCCATAACACAAGACACAAAATGCTTCTTTGTGACCAGCTGACTCAGTCAGAAAAGGTGGACGAGCATTTTGATGCATGCTACTGTCACCAGTCAGTGCTCAGAAGGAGCAGGAGGTTCCTGATGTTTTGCATCTTACCATGAGTTTGGGAAACATAAATTGCTTCAAGCGAAACCTTTGTCTATAAAAAAAAATGAAAGCCATATGGTAGATTTTCATTAAACCTCTTTCCTCCAAAATGAAGGAGACTAATTATCGTTTCCTGATAGAGAACACCTGAACTGCACACACAAATAGGGTTATTGCAAACAAACCCACTAATGCTCAGGAAAATATGCTGAACTTATACCATGTGCATTTCATCAGACCTACTCAGTAAAACCCCAGTGTTACAAAGAGGAGGGCAGCTCCTCCCTCCAGTCCAATGCCCGAGGGAATTACCAGGAGTTTTCTATTTTACAGGCCAAGCTCTGCTTGCTTTGGAGAACATTGTGGTGCCAGTTTAAACATTTCTGTGTTTATTTAGCCAAGAACTGCAAGTTTTGCATGTAACCAGGATCCTAAAGTTTAAGATTTCCTCTTCACTTGAAGTTATTTCTCCTAATGTCACCTTCCAGCCTCTGATTGGATTAGGAGGTCACGAGAAGAATAACTCAATAAAAAAGTAGAAATGAGAGACAACTTAAAGGAACAGTCTGAGGAATAACAACATTGCTTTATTGCATATTCCCTCTAGAGTTAAAGGAGCGAGTGAAGCAGTACAACAGGTGAATTGCTTAAAAACATGAAGTCCTTCAACATGCCCTATGAGGTATTACCTGCTTCTGTAGAAAAATAGAAGGAAAATTATACAAATGTCTCATAAATCCTAGCTGAAGTGCATATTTCAAAGATTCACTGGAGCCTGGTACCAGGTAGGAAATGGGATGGTTTGCAATGTGATGCTGCCTGATAGCACAGAGGAATTTCAGCCCGTGGGAAATGTAGATACAAAAATCCAGTGTTTTACACGTGGTTTTAAAGCACTGAAATAAAGGATGCTCATGGGCACAATGACATTGAAAATACAGAATCTTAGCCTCTGTGAAAGCACAAATATTGATGTGCATCACTAAACATATGTTGCTGACTAAAGCTATTATTAGCTACAAGTCATTTTCTCCTCTGGAAAATCCCAGTTGCCTTGGGCTTTGTCTGAGCAGAAAGCAGAGAAAATTTTGAATAAAACGTTGTGAGTTAGCCTCGTGTTAACAGGCTGAGCTGTAACACTCAGATAATAACAAAGCCAAAAATACAAGGCTAAATTCAGCTATAATTGATGCTGAATGGAGCAAATTGCAGAGTGCTGTCACAGAGGCAGGACCAGAAGGTGTCTTGTTCTCCCAGACTGTCTTTGCAGGGTACAGATTATTTTGATCCATTCTTCACAGCTCCCATTTTGACTGAAACCTCAGAACTGAGTTAGAAACTCCAGGTGCTGCATTTAGGGAAGCTGGGGGCTGCTGGTGGGGTTAAACCTCACTTATTTCACTGCCAGTTCTACTTTTGAACCCTCCTAGAGCAGCTTGGGGCCACCTCCTGTCATAGCTGCTGTGTGCCCCAGATGAGCTCTTGCAACACATCAAGATGTGGCTTTTCTGGGCCCCAAGAAAAGATGTTGCTCCCCTGGACTGGCACAGAAACAAAACCAAATAAAGATGCCTTCAAATGGTCAACAAAGCCTCTGGTTATCACAGGTACTGAGGAGAGCCCTGCACAGGCTTGATCTCAAGTGCCTGAACCAAGAAGGTTTAAGCAGAGTTGTATTGCCAAAGTCAAGTTTTCAAATGTTATATTTACGGTGCCAAAACTCACAAGATTAACTTTCTGTATAGATTTTCTCAGCATTTCAATCCTTTCTATAAGCATTTGTGTTGTATCTGTCCAAGCTTTTTCTGCTACCAGGAAGTCTAAAAGATTAATCACTTTAGGTATAATTATGACAATTGAATAGTTCTGGAAGGCACAAGGGGAATGAAAAAAAACCCCTGCATTTTGTGAGAGATGAGAGCTGGCACTGCTGGCAGAAGTTTTGAAGTGAAAGGTTGTAAGATACATGCAACAATATTGTGGCTGATTTTCTGGTGTGGAATGTCACAGCCAGAAAGGCAGCTTGAATAGGAGTGGGAGATGGTAAGGCAAGTGAGAGTGAGAGCAGAGGGCAAAGCAATTAAATGCTTCAGAGTTGTTGTGGATGAATCAATTTTGCTTTTTCAGCTGTCACACGTGATGGGTTGAACTGTCCTGCCTGTTGAAGGGAGCATATGGGCATTCCTCAGCTGAGGAAATTCAAGCCTTTGAGGATTGCATGGGGAGTACATGCAAGAGCTGGAACCAGTGATGAGGAAACCCAACAAGGAGTTCAGTCAGGCTGTGGAGGCACTGCAGTGCTGCTCTGACAAAATTAAGTGGCAAACACTAGAGAAGTGTGAAAAATATGAGTATATTTTACAGTCAAAGCTGTTCCCAGGTCAGAACTGGGAAGGCAGCAGCTCAAAAATTAGACCAACATTTATGTGTCTGTCTTTGCAATGGGAATTGCTCTGACTTGTTGAGTGTCTGTGTTCAGTCTAAAATACTGAAGTCAAGCAGAGGCATCTGAAATGTGGATGTGTAAAGCTCCTAAGTAAAATACCTCACTAGCAATGAAATTTCCCCCCTAGAAATGACACAGGTGGGAAGAGAACAGATTTAAGTCCTTGAAGCATAACAGAATAGCAGTATTTATGGTTAATTATCTGCATTAAATGATTAGATTAACCAGGTCCTATTTATACAGCCATTGCTTCTCTTGTTCATTCAGCTACAGTCAGCCATAAACAAAAACACATCCCATAAAAGGGTTTCAGTTGTTTAACAGGCTAAGTGAATGGCTAACCTCACTTTAAGTAATTAGGGATCTCTACTTAATTGAACATTTATGGTCACCAGAGCGATGCAAACCTATACCACAGCGTTCTTTGATGCTGGTTTCATTCAAAAGGCCAGTAAAAATTTGAGGGAATTTTGATTGAATCTCTGCAACTTTATGAGCTGGGCTCTGTATTTGCATGTAAACATGGTTAAACTGCATTTCCAAACCAAAAATACAGAGGACTGTTTATTCTGTGGCTACAAACTCATGGAAACCAGGCAGAAGTCATTTAAGTCCAGGTAATGGGAGGGGTTCTGCACTCTCTACATACACAGGATTTACAGTTAGAAAGCAAAGGAAAATAGGAAAATTAAGTTAATCAGAGAAGAAAAAGACATTAAAGAACATTTTGCTCAAATACAAAAATTGAGGGAAAAAGCTAATTTAATTAATCCCTTTTGCACGTGCAGTGGGAAGCAGTAGGGTGTGCTCAAGAGTCACGTTCGGATCTCAGCTGCAAACAGCTGCCTCAAAGTGTGAGCATCAACAGGCAGAGAAGGAAAGTCATTTTCCCACTCCCTGCAAACTATCCCACCCTGATATGACCTTGTTCCAGCCCATTAATGCTGTGTTTCTAGAACTGTGCCCAGTTCAGTTACACCACAGCCCTTTTTCCAAAGCAGTTTGTGCCCGTGAGTTACAGATAGCTCAGGGCCACAGGAGGAGAACAGCAGGAACTCAGCCCTGCAGCAAGGACCAGGGCACAAGCAGCCAAAAGAGTGAATCTGTCTCATGCCTTTCGTGGAAAACACTTCCTACCCCCAGAGAAAAGGGAGCCAGCTTGATAGTCCCAGGCAGGGGACTGAGACCCTCTGCTTGTGCATGCCCTGTGCTGTCCTGCTACATCCAGCACTTCCTACACCAGAATCCAAGAGAAACTCCAAGGAACCTCAACGAAGTTTCTTTTCAGAAAGGAGAAAACCCTCTCATGGTAAATCCCCTCTGCAAACGATGTATTTTTATCTCAATCTGGCAAGTAGCACCTCTGTCTCATTGTTTCTCTGAGCACCACGAGCTGCTGACGCTGGGACTACTGAAGCAGATTAGATGCCAATGAATAAATGCTTGTAGAGTGCACTGGAGCTGAAAAGCATGGTGTATGATTACTAGGAGATGACCAGCATCTAAAAAATATTTGCTGTTTAGTAATTTCATCACTGAAAATAAATCTCTGGTTTTGTTCAAAGGCTGCTGAAGTCCTTTTGTTGTTTTCATCAAACTTCAGACCAGATATTTAAATATTTGCTGGCACAAACTGGTGTATGGGACCAAGAGTCAGAGTGTGAGGAAATGGAGGATGATTATAATCAATTAATTAGATATTAATTATACAGTTTAACTTCATCCACTTCTTTGTTATCCTTTCAGTATTTTATGCTAATTAATTTCCAGATGGAATTGTAATCATAGATATATACTTGATGCTTTGACCACCCTGCAAAGAGCAGTGTTTGCAGCATTTCCCCTCGGGAATAATGCCCCAGCCTGGGGCAGAGATAAGCACTATCAGATGGTGCTTTTTTGGCTGGGAATGAGTGGATGCAGCTTTTCTGACCCTTTGGTCTGGCAAATCTCTCATCAGGCCTCTGGTACAGGGCACTGACTCCCCTGCTTCCCTCTGCAAAGCAGGCACATCCTCTCCCCCTCGGCCAGGCAATTGCCATCATCTTTAGTCTCATTTTTCTGAGGACAGGTTCCAGCATTCTTTAATGCCTCATGAGAGCATAGTTAAGAAAGAAGGAGAGAAGGAGAGAGAGAATAACGTGATCTGATGCTGTAATAAAGCCATTGCTTATGCCATGACAAAATAACCCTCATTTCCCAAATGTATCTTGCTCAGAGATGACAGTGCTTTGCACTCCAACACCTTTTTAAATCACTCCAAATGCCTCCTGCCCTGGAAAAATGACTTTGATTTTGGTGCTGTTTGACACAACCCTGGAGCAGGCCCCATCCAGGGAGTTATAGAGGGGTGTGTGTGCACTTCACAGGCATGAGGGGGAAACCTGCCTATATAAAGTGAGACAATTTCTGTAAATTCTTGCCTTTTCCTGCAGTTTGAGCCTCACAACTGCCCAATTTTACCTTCTACCATGGAAAATAACTGGAAACAACACTGTAATATTTTCCCACATGTATAACTCCTTGTTTTAAGTGCCAAGAAGCTTTTATTAATGTCAGTCTCTTCCAGCCTGGTTTGCCTGTCTGCAGTGATGTCCGTGCCTCACTCATCCCCAGACAAATTAATTAAGGAAAACTTGGCATCCAAAATTTTCTTCCTTCTTGAGAATGGTCTGGAAGGTGGCTCTAGGAGGAGTGAATGTTGGCAGAGGTCTTGCCTGACATGCTTCATGACATCTCCCACACTGGAGACTCCATCCTCTGCCAGCCCCATCATTTGGGCCATCTTCCCACACTCTCATCCTTTTCTTCCATTCCACAGGGTCATACAATTCACTCCCATAAATCTTGATAATCAAAGTTGTGGTGGGAGAGGAAGACCTGGTTGTCCAGGCACCATGTGAGGCCCAGCCTCTGCCAAGCTTTGTACACATCACCATGTCCTGGCAGGGTACTGCCACTACACCCAGGTGGCCCCAGTGCTGCTCAAGGATGTGCTTTTTGGGACCAGGTGAGGATTGAGGGCAAAGACAAGGTGGGGATCCACCTGCTTGCCCTGGCTGGCCCCTTTCACCCCTCAGTGATGCTGGGAGAGCTTTCCTGGAGCTCCAGCAGCAGTGGCAGACAGGATGTGTCCATCCCTGGTGCCTGTGGAGGTGCCCAAATTGCCCAGCTGTGCCCACAGCTGTGGGGTGGAGCTGAGAGAGGGAGCTGTGAACTCCCCATGGGGCTCAGCACTGCTTGCACCCAGCTCTGTGTCACTGCCATCTCCCAGGGCACTGTGGAAAGGGTTTGGCTTCCAGGCTGGAAACAGCTGTGTTTTTAACCCCAGGGGGAAGGAACATCACCTGAAAGGCCTCTCCCAGCCTCCAGACTGGTGTGCAGCTGCTGGGACACATCGTGTCTAATTAGATCAGTCACATTGTGTTAAGGCAATGCCACTGACACAGGAATTTATAGCAGTGACACAAACACAGGGACTCAAGAGAGCCTTTTTATCCTGCAGTGACCACAGAAAAATGCTGAAAATACCACGTTGTTTTCACATGCCTCAAATGTAAACTTTGAATTCTTATAAAAGGTTTTGCATGCTTTGAAATCAAGCTTGGCTTAAAAGAAAAATGGAGTTGCAGTGGGTGTTTCTGCATCCACAAGGAAGAACTTAAAATTGTTTTGATAACTGGAACAGCTAATGATATTTTTAATCCATTTTTGTAATGCTCTTCAGTCTGGTTCTCTGAATAGAGAATTTCAGGGTATTGGCTGCAGGAATTTTTTTTAACATCTTGGCTTACATAAGATTTTTGGTTCATTTTGGTGGGCAGATTCAGACCTCCAGTGACAAGGACTGCTCTTTACAAAAATATTCAAGTGCTACAAGAGCTCTAAGAAGAGTGCTTGCAAAAACAGTGGAGAATTTACATAAAATTGAAGGGAAGAAAACCAGTTCAGAAAGTTTATTTTAGAAGGTAACTATTTATCTCCATTTGCCTTTTGACCACTAACTCAAAGCAGGCAGTCTGAGATTACCAAAACCTAAAAATGCAGAGAATCTCAGATGTTCTTATTTACCAGCCATCCTATGGACCCAAACCACTAAGTAAGTATGTAATAATTTTTTGAAGGTGAGCAATTAATATTCACATTTTCTGCCTGGAAATGGAGGCACCATGACTACAATTGCTTTCCACTCCTTGTGCTTGACTAAGGCCTCATGCCTTTGAGAAAATGTATGAGTAGAGAGAGATAGATCCAGTTTCTGGGTCCCCAGCAGGAAAAACCAGCCAGATGTGGAACAGTCAATCTTGTTGTAAATCCAGGGAGCATCTTGCTGGATAGATTTTGGAGCTAGACCCTGCCATGTCCACAGCCAGATTAGCTTGGAGAAACAGAGAGCGCCAGGGACGCAGGGCAGAGCAAAGCTTGTCCAGCTTTCCATGGCAACGTTGTCTCTCTCACCAGAGATCCTTGCTTGATTCCTTTGTCAGATGCAGAGATCTGAACACCTGGGCAGAGCCAGCGGGGCCGTGTCCCACGAGCGGGCGGGAGGGGTGGGATGAAATCAACCCTCATGGCAAGCTGCCTTTTCTGTTTAATGTTTAGAGACCTTTGCAGAGTCTCAGATGGGCATGAGAGTTCAGTCAAACCCTTGCTTGAGGAGTCTGACACTCGCTCTTGGGCATCTGAGCAATATTTATCCATCTGATCTTCCTGGAGGACACATATGCTGCAGCATGTGCTCGAGCCGTGCCGCTCTCGTAGCCACCAGGCTGTGGAAGCAGTTGCTCATCTTGGGTTTAATTAGTGATAGCCTTGTAAAGAGTAGATGACTCAGTTCCATAAAATCGTTGAAATAGTCCCAAACAAGCATAACAGAAATCTAATTTGGGAAGTGTTCAGGGAAGGGTGGCTCCTTAAAGGAGCCGAACCAACTGGGGGCTGCTGCTGAATTTCAGTTGGATCAAGATTCATCTTCCAGTGTTCTGATAATAAACATTTTCAGCCCAATAAATACTGAAGGAAAACAGGGGGCTTCCAAGTATGCTCAGCTGTACATTTCCTGTATAGAATCATAAAATGGTTTGGGTTGGAAGGGACCTCAAGTATCATCCAGTTCCACTCCACTGTCACGGGCAGGACACCTTCCACTAGACAAGGCTGCTCAGAGATCCATCCAACCTTAAACATTCCCAGGGTTGGGGCATGCACAGCTTCTCTGGGCAACCTGTACCTGGTAATAAACCTCAGAGTGGGGCTAGGATCATTTTGGATCTATGATATACTTAGTAAATAAGACAATCACACTTCAAATCCTCTGATCCAAAAAACGAGCCAAAGATGCCAGTATTTCTCATGGCTGGACAATATGCTAAGGAAAGTAAAAGATAAAACTGTTACATGTTGTTTTATTTACAAAACCTGCAAGCTGCCAGTGATGTAATTTGCCAAAAAATAGACCCAGAAAATGGGAGCAATTTTTTTACCTTCTTGACAGAAACTGTCTGGAGAACATAAGCATCCAAATATGTGTTTTAAATGTGAATTTCCTATGAGACGAAACATTTCAAATGCACTCATATTTGAATATTTTAACCAATTTAAAATAACCCATTTTGTCCCCTTTATTTTTTTAAGGTAGTAACTTGTTGCCTTTCAAGACTTCAGGACCCTTAGTTGAGGTGTGGCCTCAGCTTTGCTTGATTACTTGCCATTGCATCTTTAAACAATATTTGTATGGGGCTGTTATGTAATTCTAATAAGAGACCTGAGCCTGAGAGTTGCAGTGCAGCAGTTCCCACTTGCTGGATTTCACAGCTCTCAGCCAACAGCATCAGCTGATGAAGGGTTTGACTCTGAGCCACTCCCAGCAAAGCCTTGCTGCTCACTCTTCCTGTGGGCATCTAATTGCTGCAGTGATCATGTGTGATTCTGTACACAGAACCAGTATTTATGGCACTGCCTCCTTCATAAAGAATGTGCTTTTACAAAGGGAAAAGGCAGTACTCAGTTTGAGGTGACATGTTTTAAACTCTGACAGCGTCAGTAGTTTTGATGGCTGTGTATTTACAAGCAGCTTTTGTCATGGAGGGGGAAAATGAGATGTTAAATCAGCACTATGATCAATTAACCTGTAATTTAAAATAGAAGTGTAAAATCCTCTTCAAAAAGGACAAGGGCTCCTGCATGCACCCCTAGGGAGTTGCTTAAATCCTTGGCAAATGTGGAGTGGCTCTGGCCTAGCCCTGATCTGAGCCAAGGGGTCCCACATGCTCTCAGCATCTCTCAGCTCTGGGAGACCCGAGCAGCTTCCCATGTCAGCCCAAATTCATTTAGAGAGCAAAGCCCCTTCCAGTTCTCACCAAACACCATTTTAAATCTAGATACAAGAGGATATTTTGATGCCAATTTCATCTGGGTTTCAGACTCCAAGTAGAAAATTAAGATGAAATTACTGCACCTTGCCTGCAGTGTCCTGGAGGAGCAAGACCCAGCTGGCCAGAGCAGGCTGAGTGGTTCTGGTGGTACCAGGGAGTTATTCTGTAATATATCACAGAGTTTGTGCTGGATTACAGCTGAAGAATTGTCAAAAGGAAATTTTGATGCAGACCCAGAGTTCAATTAAGATTCATGTCCATGGGTATTTTTAGGAATGGTTATTTATTGACCAGCATAAAGGTGGCATCTAAAGACATGAGGTTAAAATCAGGACTCTGTTGTGCTGAACAGCATGTAAATATTTCTGGAACAAGACACCTTTTTCATGGGTGAGTTTTCTGTTTGGGTGACAGCAGTTAGTGGAGAGGAAATGAAAGGAGAGGACAATGTTTCCAGAGGAGAAAGAGGGCCAACCCTTTTCCAGAACCTTTTGTTTATCTACAAAGAAACTCTGAAACAAATGCTAACACATACTATGCAACGACTTAAAGCCTGGTGACTTATTCAAGTAATTTGAAAACTTACATGATATTTGTTTTGTTTGCACTTTTAAAAATACCACCATATTAAGGAAGAAAATATGGGATTTGCCATCGTGCTATGAGTCATCAGAGAATAAATGCAACGTGCAGCAGCAAAGATTTCATGCATGGTCTTTTAAAAGAAGATGCTTTACTATCACAGGATGTAAAAAAGAAATAAAATTCCCACATTTCTTCTGTTGCTTTCCCACTGCCACCCAGCCAACTGTCAGCTGGTTTTACTTGCAGGAAGCTGTGGTTGCAGCCCACAGCACTAACACACCAGTCCTCCCTGCCAAAATGCAGCGCTGGGATGGGACAGCACAAGGCAGACAGCAGTTTGCATTTCACACTTCAGGGGAGAGGAAAGGATGCACAGCTCTGCCCACATGCACACTCCTTGCAAGACCAGGATCCTAAACACAATTTGTGAAAATAAAAAGAACAACCAACCAAACAAAACCCCAACAAAACCAAAAACCAACAATATAAAACCACCAAAACCCCAAACCAAACCAACAGGAAACCCCCCGAAAAACTAAACAACAAAAAACCTCAAAACAAAACAGACCATAAACCCTCCAGACAAACCACATGCCTTGATAAGGGAAGCAACTGCTGCACTGGAATTAGGAAAGCACAGGTAATTCTCCCATCTGAGGGGCTGAGAGGACTTGTGTAATGCTATGCAGAGAAGTGGGACCATTGCCAATTCCACAGACATTTCTTAGAGCTAAACTGTGCTTCTCCAAGCAATGGAAACAACTTCCATTCGTATTATGAAGCTATAAAAAACAAATCAAAATAATTATTGCTGTTGTTACAAAAGAGGATAAATGCCAGCAATCTCAATGAAAGTCAGGGATTATGAGTTGCCAAAAGCCCCCCAACATCTAAAAAATGCAAACAGTATATTCTTTTCTCAATGTTTGAATGAGGCACAGTCAAATTTTAGTATTGTGTTTTTACCAGTCTCTTCCTGGCAGAAAGCAGTATTTAAAATTAATGTAACTAATCTGAAAAATCAGAGAGTGAATAGTGCTAATTCCTACAAGTTTAGTTAGGTCTAATTCATTTCATAGTGAGAAACATTCTGTTAATATTTAATACATGGAGAAGGCTTTTAGTAGCAAACTCTAATTATGGAGTCTTTCTGCCTATCTTCATCTGATTGAACATGTAAACAGAATTGTTCTTAACTGCTCCAAAATCCCTCTTACAAAACCTTGATTGTCAAAATTGCAGAGCTGTGCAGTCACATAATTGTTTTAAATCTTAACATTTCAAAGAGCTTAATTAAATTTTGATCCTACTCGTAGGGCCCTGCAGACAGAACTGGCTTTTATCTCTAACCAGGACCCAAACCCTGAACCCTCTCTGCAGTCAGGCAGCAGCAGCCAGCACTGAGCTCCACTTCCCCTCTTTTGCAGGCATTTCCACCTGCAGTGCTGGATAACCCCCTCCTCTCTGAAGCTGGGCAAGGAACACAAGGTGTGTGCACTTCCAAAAGCCATGCTGGTTCCAAAAGTCAAGCCATGCTCACACTCAGGGATTTTAAGTGACTTGCTTTAGATTTTGAGGTTTGAAACCTGAGACAGGGAACACTTTTTGAAAAAACCCAAAATCCTGCTGCAGGCTGTTATTCTCTCCTGGTCTGCACAAGCAGGAGCTTGCTTCCCAATTACCTGCCTGCCACTATGATGATTGATTTCAGTGCTTTATGAACAGCATATGCAGCTCTTCTATGTTTAGATAAGAGATTACAAGGACTATCAATCCTCATACTCCTGCATTCAGTATTAACAGAATTAAGCTACTTCTTCCATGGACTAGTATTTTGTAAGTATATTAGTAGTAATTTCAACATGCAGAAGGGATGGAGCCACCTGCCAGGTGTAGTTTAGAAATGGTTTTGGCTGGTTAAGTTTATTTCTTCTGCCAGGCTGAGGACGTAATATTTGAGGATAAATAGTCTCAAAAGCCTGTGAGGATCTGAATTAGAGCTCACCCATGAGACTGTTGATTTCTCTTTTTTCTTCTTTCTCAGTGGGGATAGCATGGTCTAGAACTTTTGGGAAGATGCACAGGAAAGGACTAATATTTTGTGTTTGAGGTTTAATCCTGATGAAGCAAATCTGTGAGCTCAGGACCGGTAGTTCATGTCTCTACCCATCTTATGCAAATCATAGAAGAAACATCTTGGCATCTGTCATGGCTGTCAAAAGGCTTAATTTTCAAAAAGGGCTATATTTGTGCTCAATATTAAAATAGTCTCATGTGAAATAGTACACTGTAAGTATTAGGTGATGCTAAAAAACATGACTGTAAAAATATTACAGATATTTAGAATATGTTGTGTCCTACAAGGGAAGTATGTCTGGAGAAGCAGCTTTGGTATCTCACATTGTGCTGGCTGCCCTTTCACTCCATGAAATGTGCCCCTGGCTCCAGTGCCCTGGCAGTGCTCATCAGTTAGCTTGTTCCAGAGCTAACAAACAGCAATTTATACCCTGACAGTGTACCTGTGTCCGTACAGCCTCACTGGGAAATCACAGCTTCTGCCATTGGATTTCATAGTCAGAGACAAAATGTCTAAATATTACCTCTGGTTTGCAATGTCCTGTCTCTCCTTTTGCTCTCCTTGACAGCTCATCCAGGAAAACTGCAATGACCTTCAGTTCTACACAGCATTTGTGAGATTTAAAGAAATAGAAGTGAACCCTTCCAAGTTAGGTGTTACTCTGAAAGCCAAGAAACTGCCCTGACAAAATGCCAATGTCTTGTGGTCAACACAAGTGGTGGTTCCCAGCCACGTGGGTGCCAAGTTCCTAGCCAGTTACATCACAACTGATAAAGAGCCAAATTCTGACACCCTGGCTGTCTCAAAGTGGTGATTTATTATGGTTAGACCTACTGCAGTGCCAGACTGAAGGACTGGAGGGTGTTCTCCCATGGGGGAGCAATGACTGTCACCAGCCTCACCCTTCCCTGACATCCCTGAGGGGCTGTGCTGACTGGAACTGACCCCACTGGACCAGCTGGAACACCTCTGGACCAGGTGAGTGCTGATCAGAAAGGAATTTACAGCCAGCCTAGGAGAACCCAGCAATGTGAGGGTCTAGCACCTCCTGTGAGTGCTCACAGACAGTACAGCACACTGATTTGACTACCAACAGTAGGATTTACCAATCAATCCCTAAGCAGAGTGCTCTCTAATGCCTGCTGGGAATCCATTTATGGTGGGTTCTTGGAAATCAGTACCTGGTGGGTGCTTTTTAGACATTTGACATTTCTTACTTGCTACACACCTACATCTTAGCAGTTTGAACAGCAGGTTTACAAATGGACGTAGCACATAAAATCCCCTTAAAGCAATGAGAAATTAAAGACCATAGCTCTTCTTTTAGGACGTGACATCACATCTTCAGGGCAGCTGTTGGGATTGCAGGTGTCCTGCAGCAGCAGTGCAATAGCTGTAAGATAATTCTAACAGAAGGAAGAGTGGTTTCATGGTAAAGCCACTGTGTTCTCTGCAAGAATGCAGCAAAGCACTCATTTCAGAGCTACAGTTCCAAAATATTTGCACACAAGTGCTTTAAAGTTTTCTAAATTATTGCTTAGAGTTGTGTATTGGGCAATACATAAATTTGTTCTCTTGTGCTCTTCTTCCCTTTTGTGTTTATGTATCTGCTGGCAGAACCACCTCATCCATAATGCAGTGCAATAAATGGCACACGGAGCAGCCCTGCCCGTGTGGAAATAGCAGGAGAACCCATTACTCACAGTGTCTCCTTCCAAAACAATTCAGGTCTGAGAAACATTAAACAATCTGAACTGACTGCAGCGTGCAGGGCTTCCTCTGAGTGCCTTTCAGGAAGCTCATCATCACACCATCCGTCAAAAAGGCTGGGCAGAACTAATGATTTCCATGGGGCAGAAGGCAGTGTGCTGAGACAATGCTGAGATGCACCACTGAGAAGCTGTGCTGCTCCCCAGCCCCAGCGTTTGTCTGGTGGGATTGTTCTAAAACAGCCTCAACCCTTCCGTGTGCGTGGTGCCAGCTGGCTGTATGGGGCTTAGAGTTACCACTTCATTACAATTTAAAGCACAGCTTTTCCTTCTGTGAGCTGGCCCAGCCTCATATTTTTGTGCTTCATTTACGTAACTGCAGAGCAAGTCCATTTTTGGTTGAAACAGATATCTTATTTTAGAGGATTTAAAACAATCAATGGCAGACCATAGTATGTCTAATGCAAAGCATTTTTCTCCCCCACCAGCATAACATCACAAGTTAACACTGTATAAAAACCAGGCTACATCCAGATAAAGTTTATTTAGGAACAAGATCACTACCTTTAAGTAAAATCTTCCTTCCACTCCCACTGACTAAAGAATAGACACAGCATAGGAAAGTGATTCTTGTTCTAGCCTACCACAGCTTGTTTGCAGCAGTACAACATGAATTACACTGCTCTGAGCACTGCACAGTGATTACACAAAGAGTACTTCTCCCTTCAGCTGTGATTAGCCCTGTGGGGGCTGCTCTGCACATCCACACTGATGTAGCAGTGCAAGTGGAACTTTTCCCCCTGGGCAGTCCCAGAGAAGGATGTGCTGCTGGGAACTCCAATGACTTGTTTTCAGGAGAAAGAAGAAGCAAAGATTCCAGTGAGAAACTCTGAATTTCCTTTTTTAATTTTCCTTTCCCTTTTTTAGTTTGGGACATAAAAAATTTCCCCCCAAAATGGAAAATACCACAATCAGTTCTGATCAAGGAGTATTTCCCAAAACTGCTGCTATGAGTTTCAGAGCTGAAGGACACATCCTCTGACAAACACACCCCACTGCTCGTGGTGGGCTTGTTGGCATTTCAGAGTTTCTCATAGTTTCTACAAATCAGACTACAAGAGGAGCTAAAGATGCTTTAGGAGTCAGAAAAGAACTTCTCACCCTGTGCCAAGCATCAGTCAATCCACAGACAGGCAGGTGGGTCTAGATGGGTCACAGGAGATGAAAGCAGAGAAAGAAGACAAGTTCATGGGCAGAGCTGATGGAGTTGATTCTGTTTTCTGCTTGCATTTAACTCTGAATATGCTGATCTGTTTTAGGGAATCAACCCCTGCACTGTTTGTGGGAATATCTACCAGGCAGTACTGAAAATTGGAGTAACAAAGTGCCACATGCAGTACAAAGCCTGGCGTTCTACTAAAGGCAGCTCTACTAAATGACAAACAAAGGGTGATCTCCCTGGAGAACCAGCTCCTCTACCTTAGTATTTATAGCTTTTCAAGTTATTAGCTTTTTAATTAACTCTGAAAGATTTGAAAGCACCTAACTGTATTGCAGAGTAGTTGTATTAACAAATTACAGACATGAAAATTAAAATTCAGTTGCTCTAACATTCTATTTAGAAATGTGCAAACAGAGTTGGTGTTTTGCTAATAAATGATTCTCAGATGTTATGTTTCCAAATGAAAAGAGAAAATGTACCTTTATTGTATTCGTTTAAGTGCTTCTGCCCTCATTAGGAATTAATCAGCAAATACAAACACCACTCCAGGCTTTGGAAATATCCCTTCTTTACCTTCACTCCAGTTGTAACAGTGCCCTAAATTAAAACTGTTTGCATATTAGGGTAGCAGTTTTACACCAGTGTTCTGGATAGAGCCAGCTTCATTTCCTCTCCCTTTTTCTCCCTTCTGTATTGATAAGTGCTGGGACACACATATGCACCAGGAAGGGATTGGAAGACTGTAACATTAGGTGTCAGTTTATACACATTCAGAAACTTCCTCTTCTAGCCAGCCAAATACACAAATTTGCTTTCTCACACAAAAAATCCATCCAAGGCAAGCAGGCATTTGACAATCCCTGTGAATAAGATGCCAAAGCACATGTGCAGCATTTCCAAACAGGACCTACCACGCTTCCCCAGTTTTGCAAACGGGGCAGTTTGGGCTTTGAAAGAAGGGGAACAAGGGGGAGAACGGCCTGGCTGATGGATCAGATGGAAACCAAACCTCCAGGTGAGATGCTGGGGAAGGGATGCCAGGAGAGCTCCACATATGGAGCCACTTGATTTAATACCAACTTGGTGGTTTGTGATAAATGTGTGGGCAGTGTGTGGTGTCCAGCTGCTCCATGGCAGTTACCAAGAACCACTTGGCAAAGGCCCAGAAAAGGCTGATCTATCACTGATAATAAGGCTGGCTAATGAGCTGCTGCTACAAGTTTCCAAAACCCACATAGCTCTGTGAGAAGACTCCTGCCTTAAGGAAAGTCTCATAATTTCATTAAAGTTATCCCTCGGTTACTTCAGTGTAACAGCCAAAGCAGCCAGACACACATTCTGTCATATAATCCAAATTCCTAGCTAAGTCTTTCCATGCTGAAGTGACTGAAAATCCCCACTGAAGCAGCTAACACTGCTTCAGGATTCTCCACATCATCTCTTGGCTTGTTTTGTCTCACACATAACGGGAGTAAGAGGCTGAAGATTATGTTGTAACCAGATAACTTGAAGATTGATCATTAATTATTGGATAAAGAGACAGTGGTGTATGCAGTTGGGATTAAAGCACAGTGGGGAGAGGGAATGCCAGGCTGAAGTATTCCACAGTATAAATCCATCAGCCCTTGAGCTGGCATAGGGACAGAGCTTCTGGATTACATTATCTGCATTTTGGGAGGCTGACTTCGTTAAGCAATGTCCTTCGACACTGGTGTCCCCTTGGGAATTACTGAGGCATTATTTATGATCTCTGCATACAGATAAAATGCATGGCACCTCCCCTCTAATTCCTGCCCAGTTCTTGTCGTTGGAAATGTCCCCTGTGGAGCAGCAGAAGGAAGAGCCTAGGCAAAGCCTCACTGCTCTGCATCCATCAGCAGCTGGGATAAAGGATGTCACTGTTCTGTCCCTTATCAGAGTGGCTGCTGCTCCTGATGACTTGGCCTGATGCCTTCCCTGGACAAGCAGCCTGGAGGCAAAGCCATGGCCAAGCTGACTAATAAAAGTTTGTGCTTCTGGGCCTGTGTCTCTGAGCATCAGGGAGCTCACTCCTCTGCCATTCAGCTCTGTAAAATCCAGGGGAAAACACCACATGCATAACCTTTTGAAGATGAGGTAAGGAAACATTTGGAGGGCAGTGGAAGGAAATCAGAAATTCAGAATTACCCTTCTGAAACATTAATAATCCAACTAAAACAACTCCCTTGGATTTTAGTGTTGCAATCATGAAGCCTTTGCAGGACCCACTCAGTTTGGGTGAGAGGGCTGTGTTTATCCACAAAAGCTGATTTATGGGATAAATTGTGCATGGGGAACAACCTGTGTGAGCTCAAGTTCCAACAAAGGCACAGGCCTGGCAGTGCTCTGATGCCAGAGAAGACAGCACCTGGAAATCATTGAACACCAGGGTTCTGTGGCTGCTGGAATTCCAGAAATGCCTCATCCCAGCAGATTTGTCCTGTGTGCACTGGGGGAAAAGAGCAGTGCACAATTTTTCAATTGCTGTTTCACTGCTGTGTAATAACACAGGACTGAGCAGAGCAAATAAAACCAATGTGCTGCCATGGACTCAGAGAAGTGCCAGCTCCTGAACCCTTCTCACTTAGCAGAGACTCCTGTAAACAAACCTGCTGATTCCTAGGATTTTATTTTTTTGGATACAAATCCTGCTGTATTTTTATAAATTTGAGCAACTGTGTCCAGCTTTTTGAAAAGACATTTTAATAGTGTGGTTAAGCAAGGCGTATTAAAAAACGCAAACAAGAGAAACAAGCACTTCAGAGAAACACTTGCCAATTCTAACTTCACCATTTCCCAAGGAATTACAGCGAGCATGTATTTGTTTAACACATGCAGAAAACATCAACGTGCTGCCCAGCAAGTTTTGGCAGCCTCCAGTTTTGAGGAAATTGAAAACCCGGTTGGAGAAGGTCCTGAGCAACCTGCTCCAGGTGAGCCTGCTCTCAACAAGGACTGGGCAGGTCAGTCTCCAGATCCAGCCTCAGCCACTCTGGGACTCTGTGGACATTCCTTCTTTGGAGATGGAATAGAAAATTTATAGGACACAGGGCCAAAATCAGACCAAGTGTGCCTGCTAGCAGCAGTGGTAACCCCTGTCCATCTGAGCCCTCATCAGAGCCTCACTGCTTCTAACCCTTACCTGCAGAGTCCTCTCCTGCCCCAACCCAATGACCAAAAGAAGAAAGTCACTCACTCTTGTTGACATCAACTTCACTGGAAATGATAGGGACATATGTGGCAGCTGTGACTATGCTGTCCCTATTCCCTGTTCCTAAAGCCCATGGATGGGCCTATTTCTAACCCCTGCTCCAGCTGTCTATCATATTCTAGTGACCATTGTCTAGAAATATTTTACTCTTTCCCCATTTCTTCAGGTCTAACATGATACAGGAATTAACTGAGCCCTTGAGTTACTACTACATCTAAAATTCAGCTTGACCAGAAGCCATTACAACAGTGATTTCCATCTACCCCAGAAAAAGCTGAAGACATTCACCTGTAGCAGTCTTAGTCTACATATAAGATACTTCAACAACCCTGAAAAAAGCATGGCTGAGAATTAATATTATGTCTGAGATCTTGGTATTTAGAATACCACATCAGCACTTCCCTTTCCTTATGGGATCAGTAGATTCATTAGAGGGTTTTTATATCCTCTTTAAATGACTGGAATTAGTCATTGATGTAGGCATGATACCAGGCTTCCTGGGTTTATGTTTTCATTAGGAACAATCAATCCTGATCACTCCACTGGGAGGGTGATCCATGTGGTGAGCAGCATGCAAAGTGCAGTGCCACTTCCTGGGACCTGATCAGGGCTGCTTCAATCACTCTGCTTTTCCCACACCCCAGCTCCTTCTTTCAACCCACACCTTTCACTTTACTGACGGAATCATAAACTCCATCCTCAAATAAAGCTCAGCTTGCTGCTGCTGAGGGTCATTAGTGCCCACTTGGAATTCAGAGGTTGGCAAGTAACAGGCACAAAATGAAGACTTTCATTCTTAACAAGTGAAATTCAAGCAAAACACATTAAAAAATAAAAACCAAGTTAAAAAGAGAGCTGTGAACTTTGTTCAAGATCCCATCCAGCCCCAAACACATGACCAGCAGTGGTTGAAATCAGTTGTGAAAATTTCCCCTTTTCCCTGAGCTACCTTATCTGCTTCTAATTATTACAGTTAAATGCAGCAAAGTTTTAACAGTAAGCTTTAAACATTCTTTTAAAGATAACTTGAGGGAGTTGAGATCAGGAAAAGAAAGAATTAAATAAGCTTTCTGTCTTTTCCAGTCTGCATTGCTTTTCCACCCAGTGCCCTGGCCTTTCATCCTCCTCTGTGACTGTTCAAGAAGGTTCATTAACAAGCATCTTCAGAAAGAATAAGAAAAAAGGATGGAAAATATGATTTCTGGCAGATTGAAATGAATCTGTATGGCTGGCCAGGCATTCAGGAGGAAAGGGAGTCTGACAAAATTTGGATTTCTCTGTTGTTCATGAAGGATAGCTATTTTGAAGGTGTTTTGTTTGTGTTTAATTCAAGAGCAAATGCTTGTTCAGGATATTCTCTTTGATAATTATGTGAGAGAAATTTGCAAATCTGAGCTGGCACTTGCCTTCCTGTTTAGAAGGTTCCCAAATTATACACAATTACATCGAGGACTGAGTCAGTCCCTGGATTCTCTCTCTGGGACATCCATGAGGAGCCTGGTAGATGTGGAACTCAATCCACAGGCTGCACTGTAAAGCAGTTAAAATAAATGGTGTCACAACACCTAAAGATCTGTATGGGTTTATGAGTAAAGGAAGTCAGGTTCAGCTCACCATTGCCAGCAAAACAATATTTTCATTTTCTTTCTTTGCATCTTTTTTGTTAAATAAAGGAAGAAAAAAATAAACTAAAAGAAAGAAGATCTGCAGGTCTGTCTCCTCTGCAGTGACACTCAGCTCTCACCAGCTCCTCTGTGCATCCTTCTCCTTCAGCAGTCCCAGTATTTCATTTTGCTGACTCAGTTTCCCAAGGCCTTTCTCAGGTGAGCCCAATGAAAAGCATTTATTTCTTCCTTAATATTTTTCCAGCATGTGCACCAGAAGAAGCCAAGAGCAGCCTTGTATTTTCCCAGGATGGCCATGTTCCACTCCTTTATCCTTCAGCCAAACAAATAATCCAAGAGTACAAGGAAACACCACAGTCAGGAGAGGAGAGACACAGCAAAAGTCAGAAAATTCATATGGACAGGTGAGTGGTCACATATGAAAAAAGTTAATTTATAATGGCTGAAAATAGGCTGTCATTGAACACCAGGAATTTTCATTCCTTCTGCATAGTCACAGACCAGAAATTCCCATGTCTGCCCTCAAAGGATGCCACTAAAGATCTGTCAGGTGGCAGTCAGCACACACCACTGAGCCAGGAAGGGATAGAAATACCATGGAAGATTCAAGTAGAATCATCACAATTTTAATTTGACATTCCTGTTGGTAGCAGGAGCTAGTTTCCAAACAGTAATAGTCACTGAAAATTGCAAAAATCAATTAGCAGGCATGTTGGTTGGCATTTGGGTTGCCATCCTGCCATCCACCAGTGAAACCAGAAGGATTGAGAAGAATTGAAGTTATTATGTATGCAAGGGACATAAACATCTTAAAGATTCCAGCTGGCACTGCAATCATTAGGATGGTAATATTTCTACCAAAACCAACTGTGTTTTCACCCAAACAGTGTAAAGAGCAGCCACAGAATATCTGCTTACCCTTCTAATTAGGGAAAAAGTAGGTATGAGGCAGCAGCTATTGTTTGGATCATACTCTGTCTGACCTTTTAAGGTTACCTGTATTCTTATTTGCAACTTTCGGATTTGCACAAATTAATATATTTATCTTAGCTAAAAAAATAAACAAAGCCAAATGCATAAATACAGATTTATTTTCCCTGACTGCCTCTGAAAGTGAAACATTTACTATTTTACTCATGTCACTTAATGCCTGTTTAACAAATGCATTTGCAGGAGAAACACATGCACATAAATAAACAAATAAAATTTAATCCCTTGGGTTCCCACATGGGTCCTGATTTGGGACTACAATTTGTTGTGCTGAGCATATTCAGGGTGTGGGCACTGATAAAACCAGGTCATGGTCCTCAAAAATATATTTATTTCAGCAAGATTACAAAATGATCAGAGCTAAAATTCTCAGTACAATGATCAGCAGTCACTCATGACCTCTCACTGCATCAAATGCTAGTTTTCTTTCAGTATACTCAATTATTTTCTTTCACCCCAGTTTCATTAGTTACTAAAAGTGCTTCTAGGCAGTGGTCCTCAGGAATTTCTAACCCAGCTTTCCTGGTAGCAGTAGTTATGTTGGAATCACACAACATTAGCCAAATCCAAGGAAAATGCCATCATCTCCATTCCAACAGAAATAGATTTTAAGTGTCACTTCTGGGAAAACAACAAAAACAAATCCCTATGCAATATATATACTAGACTGTATTCTTTAGGTCACTGGTGGAAAGGGCACCAAGGATGCCTCAGAATATATATTTTTTTAAATTTAACTGCTAGAGAAGTGCATTCTCAGCTAGGCTCTGGTAGGCTTACTCTGTTTAACTACCATGCCTCTCCAAGTGCTTGTACCCACAATGAGACTGCTCTTCCCCATCCTAAACCTGCTCATCTACTCAGAATTTACAAAGCAGGGAGAAAACAGCCTTACCTGCCACAGTGGGGTCCTGTATCATTGCCAGGTACTCTTATGTACCAGATAATGCACATTTAATAGGTATTAAACACATGGAAAAGAGAGAGCAGAGAAACTTAATTAACTCTCCCTAAAACAGCAGGGTGCCTGCTGCATTTCAGGCCCCTGAGGTGCAACTAAAATAATTATTACACACATGCAGGGGAAAGCATTTAGGTGGGAATGAATGAAGGAATGAAAGGAGATGTATAGACACAGGAAATAATTAATTAATAATTCATGTATAGACACAGGAAATAATTAATTAACAATTCAATCACATGGTGAAATAGTGGCTTTGTCACCACAGCTGCTGGAAGGATGGCAGTGCCTTTACTGGCATGCACCAGTCCCTTGTCATCTGGGCAATTGGTGATTACTCCACCTCTGGGTATCAGAGCTCCAGGGAAAGCCTGATGCTTGTTCCCAGTGAGAAGTGCCATGGGGAGCCAGGAACACAGCAGAAACCAGAGCTCAAGGACACAGACACATTGATGGCCCATGTTCTACCACAGGAGTGCGAGAAAATCAAACCAAGTATGCCTGTCGCTGGTGTGGAGAAGCAAACCATGTAATTGCACAGTGTGATCCTTGAAGAAACTGCATCTCTGTGGCTGTTTGAAGGGAAGACACTTTCCTGAGGTGTGCCACAGGCAGCTGAAATGGCAGACACTGTTATTTCCCCCCCAGCACTGTCACAGTGCCCAAGCCATGACTTACGGTATGAGTTATGGAGAAGTCAAGGCTCAAGGTTGTCATGAGAAAAAATCATCTGCCTTTGAGTCTTTGTTTTTTAAGAAACAAGTAAAACCTAAGTACTAGGGATGAACTCTGGGTCTGAGCTTTAAGGCAGGGAAAGGGAAAAGGCTTTTTTAATTTGTATAGCATATGTTATCAACAAAGAAGATGGATTAGTACCTATAGAAGTTCAGGGTCTGATTCTCTCTATGGGAAACCAGAGAACAGCACTACAGATTTACATCTTCATTGCTAAGGTAGAGAACGCTTATGGACTGAAAAATCAGGGTGCCCTGAGTTCACACCAAAGTCTGCTGTGCCCAGCAACCCCAGTGCTGCAGGGATCAGGCACTCATCCTTCTCCCACGCCTCAATGACCTACACTTCAGTCTAAATAGAACATTACTTGGACTTTGGGCAAAAAATTACTGGTGTGTTGAGGTTTTCCTTCATTTCTAAAAAAGAGCGGTGAGATTGTGAAGTAAATTTTCAGGCAGGACCATTTGGAAACTCCCTGTGCATTGTAAAAAGGCCCTCACTGACTGCAGGCAGAGACTCAGGCACTGGATCCCAGCCTACAAACAAAAGGTAATGTGTCCAATTAACTTCATTCTTTTGTAGCAAAGTACATGTAAAGATGGGAATATATAACTGGTACCCTGGCTGGTGTGATTAAATCTGTGCCATTCCTTTTTTGTAGACACAATTCTCCATTGCCTGTCTGTTTTACTGTTCTTTTCTACACTTTTACAGTTCTGTTCTACAGTTCTTTTCTGTATGTCTGCTTCTTTCTTACCTCTTTTTGATTAAAAGTATTGTACAAAATACAATCCATGGTGGTTTTTTACTCACATGCCATTGAAGAGGTACAGTGAGCTGGCAGAAAATATTCTCTGATATATCACTTGATAATTGATTTAAAATGTTGTAAAATAATTCAGATGTGCATAGCTGCAGTAGTAGAAAATTTAACCTTGAAAATTATTCAGAGAGATGTCTAAAGTCACAGCAGTTATAATACATAAGGAATATATACAAAGACAGTAGTTTATTGGGGTTTTCAAGCGCTGTATTTTTAAAGTTTTTCAGCCCCATGTTTTCCCTAGCACAACTACTATGTTGCATTAGCTGACACATATTCAAAATATGATAACAGATGTTTTATTGTAAACTGAATAGAGGTTGCTTAATGTGTAACTATAAATACATGGAGAGCTACCTCTTCCCAGTGACACATGCTTTAATGGAAAGGCTTATTAGTCACAAAAAGCTATTAAAACTCTCCAAAAGAATGGTGCAAACAACCTCAGTAAATGTAATCAAACCACAAACTACGTTTTATAATTTGAAATTCAGAACAATCTGATTTTTGTATATTTATACCCATTTTTTTCATAACATAAATATGATCAAAGTATTCTCCCACCATTTTTAAGGAGATTATGAAATCCTGATATACCAAGATTATAAAGACAACAAGAACAAAAAAATCTGACTATTAGTTTTCTGAAACAAAGGAGCTTTCTGCAAAATTGAAAAATCCTGCAGGATATACCAATTTTGACAAATTTCATTTCAAGACAAACAATAAGACAGAAACATTTTGATTGTCAGAGTGAAATAAGTCCTCTGTGTCTTCAAGTGGCATCTCTGTTTGCTTTTTATGCTATTTGTTGCCTATCTTAATTTCAAAGCTAGGAATTGTTGTCTCCTTTTTGCCAACGTGAAGGCTTTTGGGGCCAGAAGAATGACTCATTCTTTCTTGTGCAAAGCCACATAAAATGTGCCTTTGATGAATGGCTGGAGCTGTGCTGCCAGGAACTGCCCCCATGCAAATAAATAAATAAATAAATGCACTTTTCCTTTCCAAACTTTGTAAATCTTGGCCAGCAGATCTTCTAAGGAATCTGTCATTCATTGGGGTGGTATAAATATCAATTTAGTCCAAAAGAGAGCCCCAAATTTTCCACAATTGTAGGAATATTCCAGCACCTAAAGTGAGAGGTTAGGTTTCAGAAAAGCCTGTATTATGTTCCTGTTGACCAGATTTCTGCCCTCCAGAAGAATTCAGGGAGTAGTTTCACTCCTTGCACTGCACAGGAGAATGATTTCTGAAATACAAATGGCTCTGGACCAGACTCCAAAGGGCCACGCAATTTTTGGTAGGGAAAACTATGTCTATGCTGTCCTATTTGAATTTTTGCACACATTTCTCTCCTTTAGATAAGAATCAATATACCCTATTTAACAGGATATGTTAATTAATGTCAATTTAATATATTCTTTGGAGTGACAAACCTGCAAGATGGCTTTTCTTTATTTTTTTTTCCTTCTTCCTTGCTGTGGAACTAGTTCTGTTTCTCTCTGTCAGAGCCACACCACTAGGAGAGTACCTTAATGGAGTTTTTGAATGAACAGAGTTCCTAAGCATCAAGCAGATTTGCACAAAAGGGAATTTCTGCCTCTGTCTTGTCAAACCCTTGAAGTGTGCTGCTTCAGAATCCTGGAGGATGAGAGGAAAGGAAAGCAAGCCACGAGCACTGTGAACTTTGATGATGCACATTTGGCAGCACAGCTCTCAGCCTGGCTTGGCTTTAGAAACTGCACATTTTTAGAGGCACTTTTTTTCCTCATAGAGAGGCAGCTCTGCCTACAGTTCCACTGCAACCACTAGAGAAAGTTTTAGATTTTCCTTACCAGACATAATCCCAGACGAGAAAACAAAGTTTTCACACATTAAAAAGAAGCTGATGAAACATTCCCCATGCCGTGGAGGCAGCAGCAGTGTGCAGCTGCTGGCTTGTGTTTCAGAAGCTCTTCATGAGCACACACACAAAGCAGCCTGTCTGAGGGCTGGGCAGGATTGTACTGTGAGCATTTCAGGTGAGCTGCTCCTGCAGAGTTACAGCAACTGCAGAAATTAGAACGTGGGTATGGAGAGATGCCCTGCAGAATTGAGTCACTATAGGAGAACTGCAGAAAGATGGTCTAGTATCATTACTTCATCCAAAAAAAATTACTTTAATTTTAATAAAATACGGCTCAGAATTCACTGGCAAGGGAAGTGGTTGAAATCCCAGTTATTTTCCAGCAGTGATTCTTTCTCTGCTGCCCAGACGTGTCTCCCAAGTCCTTGTTTGCAGCCCAGGGAACCCCAGTTCCTTAGAAGCTTCCAGAGTTAATAACCTGGAAAACTCAAAAACTTAATTATGGATGGGGGCTGGTCACAGACACCATCCATACCCACACAGGGAATCAGACAATGTTGTTTGTAGGCAGGCTCTAAACCCCTCTATGCTCTGTTGTCATCCCTCTACCGTGCATTTGGATTTACAAGGCAACATTCATCTTCAAAAATCTTAATAAACCCCAGCACCTTTGGGATCAGCACTCCCAAAGCTGCACAGGCTGAGCTGGGAGAATTTACCACTGCTGACTGTGGAAAAACATTTGGTGGGGAAATGAAATGTTTTCAGCTCCCAGCAGTACCTTGCTGAGCACAGAGCCAGGTCAGGTCCCCACCTGACTGATACCTTCCTAAATTCTACAGTCAGCTCTTGATTGTGTCAGTTCCCAGCAGACTCCATTATGAGAAACTCAGGGGAAAAGAATGGCAGGATCACTCCATCACTCAGAACTAACGGGGTAATACTTTGGGGTTTTTTTCCTAAAGATGATTTCATGGTTCTTTTTCCCCACTCATTGGATTAAGATAATCACAGTGATCAGAACAGAGTGTCAGCTACCAGCTGCTACCAACAGGAACAATTGTCTTTTGAGAATACCAGTGACATTATGGCTTTGCACAACTGTCTGTCTGTCTGTCTGTCCTTGGTGTATTTAACAAATGCTTGTTCAGACTGATACTGACTGTATATTTCTGCTCTACTGCTGCTTTTGATTTGACAGCAGCTGGTAATTCTGCTGCTGGTTTATTTATCTGTTGTACCCCTGCTGTTTTTCCAAAAGCACCACTTCCACTGAGTTCCAGGCAGTTCAATATAACCTGCCTCAATCTCTCCTATTTTCTTTCTTTCAATAATCCTAAAGTCCAAGGCACCCATTTTTCATTTTAGGACACTCTTTCCAAGGGTAGTATATAATACTTTTTAAGAACTACGTGGGAGAGGCAGGGAGGGGTACCCAGTGCACAGGAGAGCTAGAAGCAGCTCAGTGACATTTGTTTTTCTCCTATCTCTGCAAACATTTATGTTCAGAGAAAGAAATACCAAAATGCTGCCTTTTGGAGCCCAAGCTTGCAAGCAAAACCCGCCTGAATCAGCTATTTGTAGCAGGACTGTGGCATGACAATATCTGTGCCTTCATTCTCTCCTGAAAATCCCAAGGCTCTTCAGAAGAACCACAGGATAATGACAATATGGCTGCTCATGAGTTCCCACTTAAAAAATTGAAAAAAAAAATTAAAAATTAGATTTTCAGCAACACAAACATCCTGTAATCCATTACAGTGATTTGAGCATTATGGTAATTAAAATTGCACCATTTAGCCTGCACAAACAAAAGTTACAGACTATCAGGGACTATTATGCCACAGCAATATCCATTCACCTGAGACCAGTTTCTTTTTGCTGTTGTTTCTTACATGAGCAATTTCATTTTTCTGCAAATGAGTACCAGTTATACAGGCAATAATTTCTCCACTTGTATGTTTTGACTTAACTCCTGTTAAATCCATAAGATTTAAGAACAAGTTTAGGTCAAATACAAAAATAGACAGCCATGTGCACAAGTTCCTGTGAGAATGCAATTCTTAGCCTGTATTTAAAGAAATGGGGTTTTTTTGAATACCCAGGGACTCAAAGACATTTTAAGTCTTTTTTTCCATGGTAACATAATGGGGCATAGTGGTAGCCAGGACTGAATAAGGACAAAATTCTTCACAGTTACAGTTTCAGTGTTTTGCTGTCCTGCCCTTTCCCATATTCAGGGACAGTTTAGGCATAGGGTAAATTCCTTGGGCTGAGTAAAATCATGAGTTTTGCCTCAGAAAAGAAAATACTACTTCAACCAAGTTCAATATTCTGATATCACGCTCCTTTTGAAATTTAGAATCATGGAATCATTCAGGTTTGGAAAGACCTCCAAGCTCATCTAGTCCAGCCTTCCACTGAACACCACAATTAAACATCAGTTTGATACAGAAATGGCTCCTTGAAAATGAACAGCCCCTAAAGTCCAGGGTGTCCCCAGCTGAAATTTGTTCTGTTCCACAAACCTGAATCTCTTTCTGTGCTTTTGAACATGCAGGGACTGCTCCAGCCCCTTCAGCAGCTGAACCAGCCCCCTGGGGCTGCATTTTTAATGCATATCCAATTCTTCCTGTTCCTCACAGCCAGGTCTTGAAAGCTGCAACTTTATCATCCTTAATGGCTGCTGACAGCTCCATTAGTTGGACCTCAAGACTCCGTGCTTCATATGCACCATGTGTGTCTGCCACAAAAATCCTGCAGCTGATTATGCCCCGTGTATCTGATTTACATGCATTTGCTCTAATTTTATAATTACACCAAAACACAGCTATTGCCCAAAGGATTAGCTGTTCTAAGATATTACAGAGAAAACAAAGACCATCATAAAACTGATCTGCTTTGGCTTAGAATTTAGGGGCTGAAAGCTGTTTACAAAGAAATTGAAAGAAGCAAGAACGATATTTTTTTCTGTATCTTAGTGGACTTCAATTTCAGACTTTTTACCTTTCTTTGTTTTCACTATGTGCCCACAATAAAGCCAAGGAACAGCTGCAGAATGTCCAGCTCTGGCAGCTCTTGGAGGCAAAAATGCCAATTTCCACCAGCTGCTGCTGCTCCCCCCAAGGACCATCTTTGTACCCTTGGTGAACAGAGTATCTGAGTTTCCACATTCCCAGATTTGGACCCTCCAGTTCAAAAGTTCCATTTTTACTACTCTTTGCAATTTCAGGCAAACAGATGAAAAATCCATTCATCCCTTCCACTATTATGTGACTTTCTTTTCTCCTTTCTAAAGCAGAAAACTGTAAGTTAAAAAAAATATTTAAAATAATGAAAGGGTAGAAGATTGCTCCCCCTCCCACTCTTAACATTTCAATCTGCACATGAACAGGGGGAAATCTTGCAGAATCAAAATGGGTCTGCTTGATCCCCAAACCCACATGCTCCTCCTGTTAGAATTTGCTGGAGGGCAGCCCCAGCCTCTTGCTTTTAGCAGCACAAATCTCCATCCAAGGGACACCAATTTTCCAGCAAGAACTGGTGATGTTAAATAGCTGCAACTCAACCCTGCTATTCCATAGTGCTTAATCAAAAATCACTGAAATCAAGAAGAAAAGAAGCTCTATAAACTTTCTTGGTCTTTGGATCTATCACTTGCATGATAAAGTATCAAATCTGATGAAAATAAATGAACATTTGTTATGTGGCTGACTGTTTCTTTTCTCTCTCCTTTTCCTCTCTCAGAACCACACACATCTGACATTTCTATTAGGCTGCTGAATATTTGTGAAGTCAGAAGCATCAATTTTTCAGACTTGACAGCTCAGTAGATGATATTTTTCAGTGTAAACAAATAGAAAATATTTTTATTGCCTCTTTATCCAGGCACCTCAAATGCCACTCTGGTTTCCAATAATTTATCAGATACAGACTCTGTAAAGAGTATTTGTCTGAGATCCAGAGTCTGACAATGAAAGCAGGGTGCTCAATTCCTCATTTAATGCTTAGCAGGACTTCTGGGAAGAGGCATATTGTTGATAAAAATCAGAATGTAGCCACTTTTTCCTTCAATCAATCCTGACAGGAGTAATACCTTCATTGCAATAATCTGCAAACATTTACTGCTAATTTCTTTGTTCACAAGATCACATGAAATAGCAAAAATGCAGAAATGGGGAATTCAGGGTAATTTGTCCACATGAGCAGTGTTTTGTTTGTTTAGTTGGCTTTGTAATGAGCTCACCGAAACTCATAAGATGCAGATGAGTTTAATTAAAGCCAATGGAGCAAAGAGACTAAGCCCAAAGTGGGACTTACAAATCTTGAATAAGTCAAATCATCAAACATTAATTTGCCTGAGATTATGTAACTTTGGCGTGGAAGTACATGGGCCTCACCTCATTTCATCTGTGTATAAGGATTTTTTGAATCTCTCTGCAGCATCATTTTACAGAACCTTCTCTTTATAGCACCTCTCAGTGCTGTAAAAGCTGCACAAAATTAAATCCAAACTTGCAGAGGAAATGTGGAGGCAGAGGATGAGACTGCAGGGATTCAGGCTCCCTGCATCCCCCAGTGTCCCCTGACCAGCAGCAGGACAGAAATGCCAGCAGTGTCTCATCTGAGACTCAGATACTGCCAGAGCCTTTATTTCAGAAGGCATTTCAGTAATGTTCAGATCATTTGAAAATAAGTGTTATGCATATGTCACTACTGGTTCCTTCCACAGCCTCCATCCAAAGAGGGTGATTGGAGCTTGGAGCCAGGGAGTCCATCCCCACAAAGGCTGGAGGCTATTTTACCTGCCCTCACACAGGATGGGAGCATTTTGCATGGGTGCTTTCCTCTGTGCAGAATGTGCTGGAGCACTTGGTCCTCAGCCTCACCAGGGCTGTGCCTCCAGCTCTCCCTCACATTGATTATTCAGATGCCTTTTTGGGCCTACCTGAAAACAGAGGCTAGATAAAATAAAGTGGTTATATTTATCGATTATAATATTATTATATTTATTTATTATTGATGATAATATTATTATATTTATTTCTTGTACTTTCAGGTACATTTTAAGGCAGACGAAGAACCCCCAGAATTTACACTCAAAAATGAACAATGGGTCATGGGTTTTCACACTTTTATAAGTTTGGTCCTTTTGCATATTGGGGGTTAATTTTCCAATTACAGCTTCAGGTCATGAAGTCATTTACCCCAAATTTACTCCCCCCCCAACTCACTTTTGTTTACATTTCTCAAGGGGTGAGGCAGTGAGGATTTGCAAGCCTGGAGAGGAATTGCTCTGTCTGACCAAAATGTGAAGACAGTAGCTAACACTGTATATGGAGTTTAGAGTTATACACTAAAGAATTGCAGGATTACAAATATATGAAAAATACAAAACCTAAAATCCTAAGGCATGAATTTCAGTGCAGACACAGCCAGTCCCCTCCTTTTGGCCGTGCTCCAATGTGAGCAGGGACCTCCTCCCTTCCTCAAACACAAAATCCCCCCACATGCAGCTCTGCCTGGGAGCTGAAGCTCATGGGGAAGGCTTCAAGGCTGTCCATGAGCTACAGCCTTCCCAGGGGAAAGGCAGATTGCTCTTGGACAGGTGGACACGTGCAAGAATTGCAGTGACAGCCTGTTCCTGGTCCAAAACATCTCACACCAAATCTCCTGCTCTGGCATTCACATGTCAGTGGTTTCTCCCAAACCAGCTACTGGATTTCAGCTTGGACGTTCTTCCAGGCATGGGCTGGAACAAATGCAGTGAAAACTGGGATACCCACCAGTAAACCAGCCCCTCAGCACATGTGATACTTGCATGCTGGCAATGTCTTGGATCACCCATCCCTGCAGGAATGATTATTGTTTAGTCACATTCTTTGTTAAAACTCCTGCACCTGGCTCTGAGCTGGATTAATTTTCCTCTAGGTTTTGCTTCTGTTCTCACCCCACGTTTCCCTTTGCTTTTACTCTTTCAGGTTTCTGAAATGAGAGAAAGAAGCAGCCAATTTTACTATGGTTAATTTCTAATCTTTTAAAATGTTCCTGTTTAAAGTATTTATAGTTGCCAGCAACTGTCAGAGTGAGACTAAGAGTTATTTCTTCTTCTGAGAAAGTTACTGA
Source organism: Irena cyanogastra (assembly GCA_013397155.1). Taxonomy (NCBI): domain Eukaryota; kingdom Metazoa; phylum Chordata; class Aves; order Passeriformes; family Irenidae; genus Irena; species Irena cyanogastra. The sequence goes on from VWZV01016790.1 coordinate 279,750, forward strand.
GCCTGGGAGCCCCAAAATTCGTTTCATTACAGAACATGTTGATAAAATTACTCCAAAATTTCCCTTGTGGTTGTGAGCAAAATTAACTGTATTTTATATGACAAAAACATATTGTGTTTGCAAACTTCATATGCAAACTATCACTCACTGATGAGATAAAAATTCTGCACTGTCATTTCAAATCAACAGAGCCTCCAGAAGACTAGTTAGTTTATATCCCACCTTGAAAGATAATATTTCTACATTTAGGCCTCAAAATCATATTTGTTTAACACAGCTGTTTTTTCTGTGTGCAGCTTTAAGAGACCAACACAACTGCTACCAATCTCTAAATTTTTGTCAAATTCTGACTTGCGTGTGAAAAGTCTCATATCAGGTATCATAAAAAGTGTGTTTTAATTGTTTACAAGAACCATTTTAATGTTTAACTAACCAGAAATAACCCCATCTAATCATACAGATTATTCTTAGTTGAATGAAACTGTGAATTCTTACATATATAAGAAAATACAATGTCTTTAATATCCTTGTTGTTATTTCCATCTTCTAGGTAAGTAGTTCCAGCAAAGAAGAATGGCAGAAGAAATTTTGCCAGACTGGTTCAAAATATTGAAGAGGTTTATATTTGTCCAGGGTCTATCATACCAGAACTAAAAGCATTTTTTTCAGATATGAGTTAATTCTCACAACACTCTTCTGAGACAAAAAAATATTGTTAGTTGCTTCTACCAATATCCTGGATGTGACTGCAGAGATACTCTTTTTATATATCCTTACTTTGCTGTGGTTTTTCACTTAATTGGAAGACAAGCACTGGGGATACTCCAATCACACAGAGAATATATTGTATTGTTTTCCTTTTTTAAGCACTCTAATATTCATTGCACATACCTTATATATTTATTTGCTGTAAAGAACTTATTTCCTTAAATTAGTGGATGTATTAAAAATATCTATAAAGAGAACTTAATTTTTAGCTGCATATTTGAGCATTGCTGCATGGAGAGTCTAAGAAATTCCCTAATTCCTGCAAAAAAGTAGTTGGGAACCTCCTGGGATGGGCTGAGCTTTCTCACCCCATTTTAACTAAATTGAAATTGCAGCAGTAGGCACTTCACAGGAGCCTTGCATTACTGAAACTTCAACACATGGAGAAGTGCTTTGTTAGAGAGCAAAATCCAAATCCAGTCTCAAACTCAGGGTGTGCACATTTACTGAATGCAGGCAAAGGGCAATTAGCCAGAGCTGATAACATTCCCAGTGATTTAAGTCCTGCTGGACTTCCAGGGCTGGGCTTTCCTGCAGTGACCTATTAGTTCATCCTGAGGAATCCTTTCTTCCTCTTTCCCAAGTTTTAATTTACATTCTGTCAGTACCAGTTGAATTTTCCATTTGGACTTCTCCTGCCTAGTCACAATTCATGAAAAAAAATCCCAAAACTGACAGAGAATCATTGTATCTGTGAGTTTGGGATTCTCTGGAGGTGATGCTGAGCCCACCTGGGCCAATTCTGGCTGTGACACTGTTGTGTCACTTGACACTGGAAGGATCAGTGGTGAAGTCAGTTTTCACCAGCACAAACCTCACATTTGGCTTGCTGGGGGCCAATTCTGTGCTGGGGGAATTGCCACCTTTGTCAAAAACCAATAGCACTCTTCATCCCAGGGACTGACAGGAGCCAGTCACCCCCAAGCTAAGGAAATGCATGGAAGAGTCTGGAACAGAGCAGCAGAAAGTGTGTAGGAGAAATCTTTGCAGAGCCCAGCACAGAGACACCCAAGCAGTAATTTACAGGCTGCCCATCCCCATTCCCATGAATATTTGTAAGCCAAAGGCCATTAACACCTAATCTCTTTGGACAACTAATGAGCTTCACAGAATCCCAGCTGTCCTCCAGATGATGTCTCAGACAAAGCTGGTCACAATCTGAAGAGAAGAAGCAGCTTTGCCACCTGCATATGTCCTACTTGCTCTGTCTGCCTCCAGAATTTGGGCTCCTGGGAGCTCTCCTGCTCCTCATCAGTGTGATTATAGAGACAACCTCAGCTAAACAGCTGACCCCAGCCCCCTGAGTGAGGGACCAGGAAGTATTTCCTCAGCAGTGGAGGAAACTGAGGTTGAGTTGCACCTAAGGGTGCCCTGCACTGAAAATGTAGAAGATCCTGGCCAAAATATGAAGTACTGCTTTGGTTCTCTGCAGCTTCAAATCTGTGCATTGCTATGATGGCTTCTTCTACAAAATGGGCTGGGAGGAGCAGCTAATCCAGCTAGTAAATAGAAAGGAAATGTGAAAAAACTCGGTTCTGATTCTGACTTGGTTCACTCTGTTTTTCCATTAGCATCACTCCACTGACTCTCTGTTAACTGTGCTTTGCATCACTGCAAACAGGAGCCACAGGGATGTGGAACACCCATGCTCATTCCTGTCCTCATCCTGGTCCACACAATTCTGGGAAATTTGCCATGCATTCAGACCTCCATACTGATGTTCCTGCTGATCTCATGTTGCAGTGATTGCTACTGAAGAGAAAGCAAATATTTTCCACTAAATTCTTTTATTCTATATTCAAATATGAAATGACAACTTGTTTCTATGAGGTCTATTGCATAGCATCTCTGATTAGCAAAAAATGAATGTGTCCTGGATTGAAAGATAAGTGTGTATTCTATTGTGTTCTGTTACAGGTGGGGCAGTTAGCTTCTGTTAATTGTCAGTTTTCTTTATCTCTTCCACAACCAATCCCTCCCTCCAAGAGATCTCTTTTGTTAATGGCCAGTGAGTGTCCCTGCATGGCTGAGAAAATTCCATCATCCCATTGGGAAATGCTCCACCCAGGGGGAGGAGCCAAGCATTCCTACCTGGATAGAATCTGAGATTTTGGGACACCAGGGCAGCCTTCTCCACTGGATTCTCAGAGGAGCAGCCCTTTCCCACTGGATTTCCAGAGGAAAACTCCACCTTTCTACTGGATCACTGCTTCAACAGAACCACCCCTGGCACTGCAGGAGGGCTGCAGCCACCACTTCAGTTGGACTGCTACCAACAGGGTGTCAGGTCATGTTCTGACTCTCTCAGTGTTGTTTGTATTACTGCATTGCTTATTTTATTTTTTTTCTTCCCTAATAAAGAACTATTATTCCTGCTCCCATATCTTGGCCTGAGAGCCCCTTAATTTCAAAATTATAACAATTCAGAGGGAGGGGGTTTATATTTTCCATTTCAGGGGAGGCTCCTGCCTTCCTTAGCAGACACCTGTCTTTTCCAACCAAGACAGAATGTATGCTTACAGCAGATACTTTTCTAAGAGTAGGACCACAATTTAATTAAGCACTCTACTAACACATTCAGAGCAGAAACTCAAAGTGGTTCAGATTAATGATTCTGTGTTCACTGCTCTGGGAATTTCTTATGCCCTGCTGGTTTTACCTTCAAGTTTGTTATTTAAAAACTTTAATCGGGAGTTTGTATGGCACCTGATTAAGATTTTATTTAAATGGTCCTGCAGTAATTTTCACCTGAAAAGGATGGGCCACACAGCTGTTGCACTTAAACCAAGGTTTTGAATCAAGTAAGAGCTGTGGTGTGGACAACTACATCCAAAATCAGAATCAAACCCACATTGAGTCAAGTTTTCCCACTCCCACTAAAAATATTCACGTCTGGACTAGTTCCCTTGAAGTTGATCTAAATTAAGAGCTGTAAAAGTGAGACCAGATTTAATATTTCAGTCATTCCGTGAAGTGTGACACTCATTCTGCTGTGAAAATAAGGAGAGAAATTAAAACACATCTCTCCCTTTAAAATACAGGTTACTGGTGACAGTAGGAAGAAATAAAAGCCCTGTAAAACTCCATCAGAGGAGTTTAGCTCTGCTTCATTCTTAGTTCACTTAGTTCTGCTGAGGAGGATGAGATCACTCACCTGCATGATATAAAGTTTTCATTAACTTTTCTACATCACAATACTGGACAAACAAGTGGGTTTCCCAATGAGCCCAAATGCTGCTGCTAAGAGATGCAAAAGCTGCATCTCTTTGATAGGAGATGTTTCCAAATGTCCTAAACCAACTCATTTTTTCAAATCATTCTACTTCAAAGCACCTTATAAATTGGCTAAGGATCAATAGGAGGAAAAAAGTCAATTCAGCAAATACTACTTCATGTATTTACAATTTTATTAGTTCTTTTTAAAGAAACTTAAAACTAATACTTTCCAACTTGACTTGAATCTCATCCACCAGTAACTTCTAACTGCAAACCTAAATAATCTCTGTGGGGTAGTGACAGGGAACACAGACTTTTTGAGTAGCTGATAATAAGTCTGAGGCAGCGTTCAGTCACAGCCTCTGTGCCAAGAAGCCAGAATAACAGACAAAATACCTATGGTTATTTCTAGCATTATAATAAATCAGCTCAAATTGGCCGCTCCAAGTGCCAACTAAGTACTTAAAAGGTAATTATAAACTCCATGAACCCAGTAATTTGTGTGTCCACTGCAAGTGACTGTGTTATGGTGGTGAAAGGATGCAGGAGGAGAAAATTCTTAATGGATTTATTGGATAGATTTCCTTGTACTTGTGGAAGTCCAAAGCAGCTCTGCAGCTTGCAGTAACTCATCTGGGTTACTCTGGCTGCAGATTTGTCTGGAATACAATCTGTGTCATTTCCTCTGGGTGAACACAGGGGAATTGCTTGAAAGCTTTCCTGCAGATCTTTGCTCCACCAAATAAAACTGATTTACAAAAATCAGAATACATGATAACAGATCAGATTACTCAGTCTTCTGTGTGGAAGGTTACTGTGGAAATGATACCAAGTTTAAATTTTTTTAATGTAACTGTAGTCAGTTTGTTCACCTTTGCCCTGGAGGAAGGGAATTGAAGTATCTTTTTCAGGGGATGTTCCACCAGGCGAGGTCTGATGAGCTTAACATCTCAACAAACTGGGAGTAAAACAGAAGATCCACAAAATATAAGAGCCATTAATGACCATTAACAACCATTAACTCCAAACATCACCCTTGGCATGGTCAGAGACACCTGGTCTGGGAAAAAAGAGATAAAACAGGGAACCTAATTAGCATCAGAGGTGAAGAAATCTGTATCCAATAGAAAACCAAATACTAAGAATGGCACAACTTGGGGCCAGTGAACATTGAACCAATGAATTTCTATGGGTTTTGACTGTATAAAATGTGTGAAAAGTCTAGTAAAATGCATGTGTCATGGAATGATTTTCTCTGCACAACCTGGGCAATATGTGGATGAAATGATTTCTATTATACATCCTGGCCAGAACAACATCCTGGCCAGAATAAAGTAGTGCCTTCAGTCTCTAACACTAAAAATGTTGCTGGAGAGTTTTTTGTTTTCCCCACAGTTTCAGTGGCATTATAACAGCATTTCATTTCCATTGTCTCAGCTGTGCTGTACCATCCAACAGAAACAGTGAAGTCACTGAAGTGAAACAAAATTTCAAACTATGAAATTAAAATATCTCATTAAATTTAAACTCTGCTTCCCTCAACCCTTTTACATTTGGTATGGTTTCTAAATTAAAAGGATATGCCTATGGAATGAAAACTCAGTTTTCAATCTACTGTGGTTACTATCTCAGATTTACATGAACCATGGCAGTATTTCAAGCACTTGCTCTTTATTTTTACTCCTGCTTGAGTTAAGTCTGTTATGCTGGGCAGGAAGGAAGGAAAAAAATGTATTTGTCTTCCACTATGTAAAGTTTGGATTAAGATACAGAGATGCTTCATGGATATGTCACAGAAAACTGGGGGAAGGAGGGAAAGTGACTAGAGGGAGCACAGAGGTTTAGAAATTAATTAGGTTAATCTCGTTGTCCTCACATTAATGTCCAGAGATAAGGAGGAGCTTAGTAGAGTTTTACTGCACAGCTCAGCTGCTGCCTGCCTCAGTACTCTGTGAACCTCCTGAGCTGTGCTCATGACCTCACAGCAGAAGTAGCTGCAGAAGCTGATATTAAGGCTCATTTAATTTGAAAATTAATGACAGAATTTTCTCTGCTCATTCCTTGGTGAGAAAGATACAAGCAAAAAGATTTGGGTGCTGCTCTGTGAGGGAAATCTAATTATTTTTCCATTCATACTGGAGAGGTTCTCAGCTGTTGTTTTTATCTTTCTCCCTGTGTTCCACTGTCTGAAGTTCGCTTTGACTTTTCACATCTCTCAGACAACACAGCCTGAAGTGAAGCATGCACATACAGAATGTTCATTAACACAACGTCCTTCACCTGGAAAACATAATTTACAAAGCTGAGGAAAACATCATGACAAGTCTGTATCAGCAGTTTTTGAGTCAGCCAATTTATGCAGCTGAAGATGAGGGCTGGGGCATAAACCACAGAGGAACAGACACGAGCAGGCTGGCTGTGAACAGCACTGAAGGAGGGGGTCAATTAAACCTCTGGCAGCAGAGGAGGAAAGTATGAAATAACACCACATCAACAATGTGGTTTTTTTCCTCCCCGAGTGCAGGCAAGTCAAGGAAAGGCACCATGACTTCATGAAACAGCAATACATGTTCACTTCTTGCTTCACATTGTGACTGAATCTGGCTCTCCAAACTGGAAAAGAGACCCCACACACTTTTTTTTTTTTTTCCATGAGAGAAAAAGCTGACTAGCCCACTACTTATTTCAGTGTTTAAGAAGTTGTGTTGCCTGGAGGAGAGAGCCCTCAGCAGAAAGCCCAGGGGAGCAATGAATGACCTGTCCCTGTGCAGGGGTTGTGCAGAAGTGAGCAAGGAAATCCTCACAGGTGCTGGGCTGGGCCAAAACTGCTCTGCAGGAGATTCCTGCTACTTGGGGAAATCTCTACCAGAAAATAACATGGGGGTGGGGCTGGGGGGCATATGGGTTCTTTTTTTCTCAACTCTATGTGTAAACCAACTGCTTGCAGCATTACCTATTTTCTTGTTTGTTGGGCTGGCTTTGCTTCTCTGTAAATCCTGTGTCACCTTGCAGATGCTGCCCCAGACCCTGCCAGTTTGTTCCTTGGACAAAGATGACTCCTTGGTTGTCTCAAGTTAGCTCATGAAAACCGAGATTCACTGGCAATAAATTTTTCAGGCACTTCTGACATTTTAGTCCATAATCATGTAGGAATTATTCAGTCAGATGCCTTTAGGGAGACACATGAGAAAAAGGTCAATGTTTGCTAATAGGAATTCCAGTTTCAGGTGTCTCCATTTGTGGAAGCTGAACTTTTGACACTCAATATTCAGTGTTTGAGAAGGGAGATAACTCACCACCTTCTGAGAGGAAAGCTTTTGATGTTACCTATAACAAATGTTGTATGTTACCTAGCAAAGCACTGATTGCATGAACGACCTGAAGTCAATAATCAAAAGCCTCAAAATAATAAAGAAGGTGCATCTGAAAGACAAAATATTTGCACTCCCAAATTTTGTTTAAATTATGGATGTACTCCTCAACATGATCAGTTTGAGAACAGTTGATTTATTTTAAACAAGCAAAGTAAGTTTATAAGGAAAGATCACAATAATCTTCAACTATGTTTAATTATTAGAGTATCTCTACTTCCTGCTAATAACAATCTGTAATTAAGCTTATGAATATGCTGAATTTGTGATACACCTGTTTAATTGAAAGCAGATGTTCATTTGGCAGTGGGTTAGTTTCATATTATGCATCACTATTAGTTTGCCATTGCTTTCACAACATACTGGGAAAAGTAATATACAAATAATGCAGAATAGTTTGTGTTGTTATAAAGTTACCTGCCTGTTTATTCTATTTTTTAATACTTTTCTGTCACTATCAGTGATTTCATAGACCACTGCACTGGTTTAATTTTTATTTTTGTGATATTGTTGATATTACTGTTTTTATCGTTGTTATTGTTGTTTCCAACATTTTCTTTGGTACCAAAATTCCAGTGCAGGTTACTCAGTGATGTGCTGGTTTGTGATGTGATGTGATCTCCTGGGTTCTGAGGGGAAGGCACTTCATACCTGTCATAGACAGGGCACATAATCCAACAGAATTCATAGGAAAAGAGGCACTAAATATTATTTACAGGGGCAACCTCCTTCAGCACTGTCAATCTGCATAAGAGGAGAAGAGACCTAAAGGTGTCAGGCCCTGTGTATCCTCATTAACTCCCTAATTTAGTGTTTTAATAAGGAATTATGGTGCAAGGGACTAAAGCAAAAGCAAAAATGAGCAAGGCATGTTGAATGCATTCCTTTGGAGAGGTGCAAAATGCATGTTACAAAAGAGAAAAGCACATGAATTCAAGTTTTCATCACATATTTTCACTTACTAATGAACATAATAAGCCTTAGATTTCACAAGTAAAAATACACTATCAAATCACAAAGAGAGAGCTCTATTAGATACAATTAAATGGAACAAATCAAATGGCATTTGTGAGAGGAGCCAATAAAAAACGAGAACTTTTCAAAAATCCTCTCACTTAATAATTACCAACAGTAAGAGCCCTAGGGCTCAGAGTACCAGGGAATTCCCTTAAAAGAACAAGGACCCTACTCCCCTAAACTTACATTTAAAGTGAAGAAGACTCGAAGTGGGAAGAAGCACCACGGGCATTTTAACAGGACAAAGCCTGCTCAGGTGATGAACACACTGACACAGCAATCTGCATAAACTCAGCAGGGACAGTTCCTCAGGGGTGGAGTCAAGGAATTAAATTCAGAGCATTATTCTACATTTTATGGGCATTTTTAGATAGGGTGAACGATGGAGCCACCAAGCATCACTGAATGGGACCAAAGGCAGTTCCCCTGCTGCCCTATGCTCCTGTCAGGGACTGCTGTATCTGCAGACCAAGCAGAGGAGGCAGGAGTTTGCAGGTTGATAATTTTGGATTTTTTCCCTGTCTGTAGTACATCAAACACCACAGAGAGAGAGAAGAACTCCTATTATGTGCCTGACTCCAAACCAGCAAAGCAAGATGGAGTGCCAAGCAGGAAAAGCTATTTCTTCTCAAGAGAGAGACTTCAAAGCTCATAATGTGGTCTCCAGGGAATATGCAATATGAAATATAACATGAGTAGCTGGAATAAACTTTGATTTGATTTTCTTTGGTGATAACAATTTCAGAAAACCAGTTTATGATAAATGCACTTGGGACAGACTACCCAGGGTACAGATTAATGGATGTGAAGAAAAAAGAGGGGGCAGTTGAATTTTTAAAAAATTCTGAAGTAGAAATTAAAGCAAAAAAGCCCTATATGACTGAATAATTTAACTTTTGGTGTATTTTTAAAGAATAATTATTAAAAATTCTTCTCAGGTCTGTTGATTTACTTCTGAATGATTTACTCTTAACTAGTGATGCCAGAGCCTAATGAGAAATAAATTAGAGATGGCTGTAGTATGGGAACAGTGGGAAAAGTTGACTATATTAGAAAATTATGCATCAGATCTGGATTTATAATTGCATTTTCTCTAATCTCAAGCACAAGAAATGACATTTTACTGAGTATAAACATTTTCAAGGGAAAGAAAAATTCAATCATGCCATTAACCATGTGGTAGCAGGAACACTAAATGGGACATTGATCTGACTTTTTTCTTTAATTGTCATAATTCTTCATTTTTTCCTCTAGTAATTGATTCCCTACACTAGAAGCATGGAAATTACAGGGGAAAACTGAATTAGTTTGAGGAAATCAGCTAACACCTGCTATCTCAAGGGTCACGGGCCACCTACTTCACGTGTCACAGTTAAAAAACCTGCTCCAGAACAGGTCTGTTGTTCTCCCCATCCATGTCTGACTCTGGTATTGAGTCAGATTGTCCCATGAAAACCTGCAAAAACAGGCATTTGGGGAAAGGGAAATGCTGGGGCAGAGACACACATGTCTAGGCTAATGTAGCAGTAAAAAACAAATGAGCAATTGCAGCTTTTCCAAAATCGTAGGGAATTATTGAACTCATGCTAGCACTGGGCAGGGATTAGCCAAGGGACAGATGTTAAATGTTACAGCATTTTAAAGCTTCACAAAGAAATTCCCAACCCTTTGTCTTGTGTTATTTAGTACCCTGGAAACTACCCTAGTATTACACAGCTCTGCCTGTCTGATTTGGCACAGCAGGTTTAAAGCTTTGTGACTGGCAGCCCTTCAATCCATATCACTTTCCAGAATTTTGTTCATTTTTCAGCCTTAACTGATCAAATCTGGGGTGAGATCCTTCTGCCCAAATAGGGCAGTGGAAGTTTACTGCTGGCTTAATCAAATATTGTGAAGGGGAAGACCATGCACCAAGGATGTTCTTACTGGTTGTCTCTCCTGCAGCCATGAGAATAAGATGACTGCATTAATATCTCATTTGAGATTTTTACAGGCTCAAAAACTATAAACAGTTTCATTTTTGACCCTTTTCAGCAAAACCCAGCATTGCCCAAATACCCACATTCAGGATTTATTCAATGGCTCTTTCTGTGCAGTAGCTAAAGAGAGATTTTGTAGTCAGAAGTTTTGGATGCAGTTATATCATCCCTGTTTTAGGCACTAACAGCATCTTGTGGATCTGGCTTTCCCAGAGGAGTCTGCCAACAGATGACCAAATGTACCTGATTCTGCAGCTTCAGAGTTGTCATTTGAACCCTTATTCTTGTGAATCAAACCAATAACCATTGCATTCATAACTGCATGCAGTTTAATGACTACTCCATGCAGAAATTACCCAAAATAGACTCAGTTTTCAAATTATTAAAATATAATTTATTACAGGGCTTTTACAACACATGAGTTATGTAAGTGACCCAGACCATACTGCTGTGGTCCAAATGCTAACTGTGTCTGCACTGTTTTCTCCCCCTCCTGGAATAAAAATTTAGCAATAAAATCCAGAGGCAAAGTGGCATCTAGCTAATGGCATTCAATCTAAGCTTATTGCAGATCGACCTTGAATGCTGCCAAGTCCCCAACATGTGCTGACAGTACAGCATGGTTGCTAAGCTACCTATTATTAATCTTTGCAATGAAAAATGAAGAGGTCAGAATATGTTGAAGGTGTGTTTATTACAGAGCTTGCACAGAGGGGCTCATTTAAAAGCTTGGATATCTCACCGTTTCTATTGCTGTGAAAATTTTTTTGGTAAAGATTTGAATATAACTGACAGATTATGACCCTGACCATCCACTAATTAAATAGCAGAGAAGGAAATGCAGATATATTTTTTGAATATTCATATGTCTACATTCAGGCCAACAGAAAAAGAGGTTTCAGCCATTTGTATTTAGTACTTTCTATCTCATGGTCAAAGTTGAGTCTAGAAAACCTCATATAAATGCACAAGAGCATAGTCAGTTTTTAGGAAAGAAATATTATTAGAATATTCCCTTCTCCATTCTTACTGTCTGCTCCTATCTCCTGGGTTTATTCCTTGTGGCTTGGATTGTTATTGAGCTTTGTGGTGTTTTGGTTGAGCATCAAGATTGTATAGAGAAACAGGACACATTTTATTTTTCAGTAAATCATCAAAGACAAAAAACAGAGACCAAGGAATGGGATGAGTGCACAAAGGATAAAAAATGGGGAAGCTCCAAATCCTTTGAAAGGAGGAAAGGCCAGGATAAGAGCACAGAGTGGCCTGGTGTCACTCTGTTGCCAAGGAGATTGATGTAGGCGGTGAGAAAGAGTCAGAGTATATATTTCAAGAAAGTGCATAGGTTGTCAAAGTCCTGTATTCAGGAGCTGCTGATACACACACAGGAACCCCCCCAAAAGGCACACAATACTTTCCAGGAAGGAAGAAATATCCTTGAAAAAGCAGAAGTCAAACAAAGCAAACTTTCCAAAGGCTTGTTTTAAAGGGAAGGTTCTATCAGCAAAAGCTGCTGTGTCCTTCAGGACATGTCTGCATGGATTTTTTTTTTGCCATGGAAATAATTTTGACACGGATTATGATAATTTGTACAGTTGTGTTACTTGTCCCAAGGATGGTAAAGGGAAGGTGTCCCGAGGTGAACAAGAACTTTGTAACTCTAATTTTAACTGGAACTTGACTTGTCCCTGCAGAGCTCCATCATGTAAAACCTGTTCTCACTTCCCTTAAAACTAAACACATAAGGACATGGGCTAAACACAGATGACTTCTACCCACAGAAATCTGCCTTCTAAGGCTGGACTGAGCTTGTTGGAGGTTGTTTGGGCTCTGTCGCCCCAGCAGCAGCTCACAAAAGGAGCAGTCATGCCCCAGGGGAATTATTTTCTCTGCCCAGCCTCACACCACCAAGCTGAGCACAGGCTCAGCTTTTCTGTTCTGTGCTCACAGCTCTGAGGGCTCCCAACTCCATCTGTGTCTACACAGAAAAATCTGTTTTGTCACAGCTGCTGTGTCCACACGAACACCAAGTCACTCTGAATTACAGCATGGCTGACACAGCTCAGCAAGGACACTGTGAAACAAACAGTTTTTATCAAATTCTGTAAAGAGATTATACATCCTCAGTGCTGCACAGGAGAGGGTGTTTCCAAGCAGGGTGAGGGTTTAGGAAGGAGCTCACACAGAGGAGGTTCACTGGGTTCAGCTGCCTCAGTCCCAGCAACAGCAGCCCCAAGTTCTAGGTTTGGAAAGGACTCTAAAGCCACTCTGCAGTAAAGATCCTTCCAGCCCCTACAGATACACTCATCAAATACCAGTGAAGTTTTTTCCAAGTGTTTGAAGGACAAGTTTAAGTCCTATGCTTCAGAAAATAGATGGAAATGCCATTTAGAAAGATGAGCCATTTCTGCTGGAGGAGCTTTGTCCTACGTGGCAGAGGTGTCTCAAGCACGTTGCTATCAAGCACTGCACAATCAGAGACTCAAAAACAAACCAGTGTGAAACCTCTCATGAGAAGCCTGATAGTGCTAGTGGGTATGGGATATAACCCCAACTTTCCTTCCTTTTCTATCTCTCCTTGTAGGTGTTTTATTTATCCTGCAGCACTTGAGAAGAGCAGGGTGAGTGGAGCTGTCTGTGAAGGAGGCTGTACAGCCAGGATAGGATCCTGAAATTGCTGCAGAGAGCTTCTCACCTAACATACAGCAGGTTCAACTATGTGAGGATTGTTAAAGACACCCTGTGGCCTGGCTAGACATACATAGAGATGTATGTTTGTATGTATGTTTTGTGTTTCTTGGAACCATCCCTCTCTTTTCACATGCCTTTAGTTTACTAATGTAAAAACTCTGACTGTGGTGCATGGAAATGTGGTTCTTTCTCTCTGAACAATTTAAATGTAGCAACATTCATGCAGACTTCCTCACCCTCCCTAAATCCTAACTTGACAGGGGTGTCTTAGAAGGTGCAAAAGTACAGCTCTGTTTTGGCTAGTTCTGCATGTCAAAGCTACTCTGGAAAATAAATGTATTGATCAGGAAAGTACTGCTTGTGCTGAGGCTGTGAGGGGGGATGGAAAATAAAAGAGATGCTTTGTCAGCAGTGTGGACCTGGAAATTTAGGGGTTTTTTTTCAAAAAATGAAAACCAAGAGAGACCTTTCAGGATTTTTCTTTAGATGATGCAAAAGATAAGTCATGGAAGCAATGCTTAGTAGCCACTGGTTAAAAAGTTCCTCTCCTATGAGGTACATTTAGTTCCTGCCCTGCTTGGAGAGGTTGGAACTGAATTTGCACATATCCCACTGGAACATATCATTCCTCTGTCACCAGTGCCAGAATGGGGCCCTCAAAAGGTTAGTCAGAGCTTAGCTAGGTTAGTCAGGGACTTACCAAAAACATATGAAGAAATCAGCTTTTATCTCTCACTCAAGTCTATAAGCAGACAAAATTATTCAGGAGCCTGGTAGTCTACAAACTGAAAAATGTAAAAAAAAAGGAAAAATGGGAAAACCATAGATTTTTCTATATTTGGCCTGGTTAAAAGTTTTGAATCTTAATAATAATTTTTTTTTTTTAGTGTCTATGTGTAATTTCCATGAAAAGTGGGAGTCAGTAAAAACCCCTGAGTTCTTTCTAGAACTTTATTTATATTATTTATTATTATTTCTATTTATAGAGTGATGCAGCTGGAGCACAGTGCTGTTTTCCCATGCAAGTGAGTAAATGGCAGAGCTGAAGGCAGAGCTGCAGCATCATTCCCTGATCCATATGCAACAGGAACATGAAGAGCTCAGCTCCAGCTGGGAGCCTGCAGGATCTCACCTGCTGCTTGAACCAGAGAGGCAGATAAAGAGAGGCAGAGATTGAGAGGGTCATGTACCCAACAGGTGAGCAACTACATAATGAGTGCCTTCAATATTTCACTTCAGCTGAGCAGCTGCAGCTTCCAGCAGCACAGGAGCTGCCCTGTGTGCTGAGGGGGGTACCCAAAGTCTGGGATTTCTTGACGTCAGAGACCAGATTTTCACAGATTTGTCTGCTTGATGAGGATTTGTTGCCAGAGAAGAGGAAGGTTTTGAGTTACAGACTATTCCAGGCAGCCAAACAGAATTCAAGNTAAAAAAAAAGGAAAAATGGGAAAACCATAGATTTTTCTATATTTGGCCTGGTTAAAAGTTTTGAATCTTAATAATAATTTTTTTTTTTTAGTGTCTTTGTGTAATTTCCATGAAAAGTGGGAGTCAGTAAAAACCCCTGAGTTCTTTCTAGAACTTTATTTATATTATTTATTATTATTTCTATTTATAGAGTGATGCAGCTGGAGCACAGTGCTGTTTTCCCATGCAAGTGAGTAAATGGCAGAGCTGAAGGCAGAGCTGCAGCATCATTCCCTGATCCATATGCAACAGGAACATGAAGAGCTCAGCTCCAGCTGGGAGCCTGCAGGATCTCACCTGCTGCTTGAACCAGAGAGGCAGATAAAGAGAGGCAGAGATTGAGAGGGTCATGTACCCAACAGGTGAGCAACTACATAATGAGTGCCTTCAATATTTCACTTCAGCTGAGCAGCTGCAGCTTCCAGCAGCACAGGAGCTGCCCTGTGTGCTGAGGGGGGTACCCAAAGTCTGGGATTTCTTGACGTCAGAGACCAGATTTTCACAGATTTGTCTGCTTGATGAGGATTTGTTGCCAGAGAAGAGGAAGGTTTTGAGTTACAGACTATTCCAGGCAGCCAAACAGAATTCAAGCTGTGGCATGCTCATGTATTTATCCTCAGATGACACAGGTCTCACCAGAGGCAGATACGAAGTGTTGAACTGGTGCTGGCAGCCACTGCAATACATGATAGGTGACATCCACTGACAGGGCAAAACTTGCCACCTAAACTTCAGCTTTTCACTTAAAATGTGCTTCACTGTGTTGCTTTGCTGCAGTGGGATTTTACTAATTTCTATTAATAAGTTAGATTAATGTAGATTAATCATATCCATGATTAATATGAACAGGGTGAAGCTAACTGTCAGTAATTCAAATAATGGGAGAAGCTGTTAGATAAAGGGTAATTTGAAAAAGCATGTTTAGTCTGGCCAAAACCCATGAGGAGCCTGCAAGAGTGGAGTTCTAGAGATGCTCTTTGGAGGGTGCTGTGATAACCAGCTGTAGATTCTGCAATACATTTGTACAAAAATCTTCTTAAATGGTAAATTCATCAGAATGACCACTTGTGTTCATGTGTTTAAATCCATAGTTCTAAGATCAAAAGCACTCTGAGTCTAAATTTCCAAGCCTTGGTTGTATGTCTTGTACATTTTTGAGTTTGTAGACTACTAGGCTCCTGATAAGGAGAGCAGAATAAATAATTTAATACAGCACACTGCCTGAAGTTGTTATTGTTCATCTCTAAAGCACAGAAATACTGAAACTGATGGATAATTGGGGAAAAAATGACAGTGCAACAGAAGGGAAAAGAAACCATTTAGCAACTTAAATGGAAGATAAATTTACCAGCAAATTGCTGTGAGAATTTAGAATTGGGGCAGATATGGAAGATTTCCTTTAAAATGCTTTAATGCTGTAAAATCAGAGTTTTCAACCAGAAGAAACATGGGGAAAAGAAGAAAATAATAGGAAAATAGTTTAAGCAAAGATGACTGAGCCTGTGATGAAATACAAATGGAAAAGACCAGCAGAATAAAAGTAGTAGAATTGCTAAGAGGAAATTAAAGAGGAAAAACTAGCATGTACACAGATATCACTCATATGTTCTGCCAATGTATATGACAAAGTCTCTTTTAGTTGAGGGAGTACCAGAGGCTTCCTCTGGTTTGATTTTTTTTTTAAATGTGTTTCCCTGTTTTCCACTTTGCTCAAACTAGAGGAAACAGGAAGATAAAGGATCTGGTTAAACTTTGTGATTTCTTCTTTTCTGGAAAGAAGGAATAAAAAGGAGAGGGGGACATAAGTGTTGTTGAATCAGACAGATAAAATGTGATCCTCGAAAGCCTACCTGGCAATCAGATATCTTAGCAAGATAAAAACCCTCTATTGATCAAAATATTGCATAAAGAAAAGAGAATTTGACTAGTATTATATATTATTGCTGGAAAACTTTAAATTGTAGTGAAAGAACAAACCGATTGTGCAGTTACAGTGACGTTGCAATACTATTGCAAAGTCACAACTCTACTAAAAATGACACTGTGCTGATGAATTTCCCAGTAAAAACACTTCTGTCCTACACAGAGGCAACATAAACAGAGCCTGAGCACAGCCAAGCACCACTGAGCTAAGAAAGCAGCTGAACAGGCTCTGGAGGCTCTAGCGTGGCCACAAACCCAACCTGACCTTGGACAGCTTTGTGTCCAGCAGGGTTTGGCAAAGAGCCACTGAGGACAGTGCTGCTCACTCAGGAGTGCCACTGTCCATGACTTGGGGCTGACTGAACATCACATTTTGCATGGGGACAGTGGAAGAAAGTTCTGAAGAGCTTCTGCTGCCTCTGTGAAAGCTCCCAGCACAGGTCCCACAAAAATCCCAGCAGCAGCCCGAGGAAAAGGAAGCAGGAGCCCAAAACTCAAGTTGTTAAAGGCAGAGAAAGGCAGAGAGAAGCTGTGAAGTCCAGCAGAATGATGCTAGGCAGCCTTTTCATCCTCTTAATGCATCATTTTCCATTGATTAAATTTTCCATTGGAAAAAATCTGACAGGCTGCTATTTCCCTCAGACCAAATCACAGTAATGAAAGTTTATAAAGTAGCCATTCATTCAATCAAAACTTATTACTTGAAGCATAGTTCTATTTTTTTTCCTCCTGTACTTGGCATTAGGCATCCCTATTCAATGGCTGTTATTATGGGAATTGTTCTGTAATGAAAACATAAATCCTCACAACAGGAGTGCATTTCTGCAAACAATGTGAGAGGGGGCACGTTCCCAGTACCTCCTATGGCTATAATCTGTGGAACTCATTCATATGCTGTAGTTAATGCCACACTTAATGGCTTCAGGATGGAAAAAGCCCCCCAGGCTGAAGATCCATGGTGCTCCAGAGGTCTGCCTGGCAGTTTATTCTGTCCTTAAGGAATCTTGTTCTCTTTGTCATAAGAAATGCAGTCACCTAATGCAGCATGACAGATCCTGCCCTGGCTGGGGGCAGTCAGCCTTGATTTTGCTGAGCAAAAGCTTGGATAACTGAAATGTTCACATGTGAATGTGCCACATAGCTCAACCAAATGGGAATGGAGTGTGTAAACAGGTAAAATTTTCTACCTGACAATTCAACTGATGAACAAGTAGGAGTTACATTCACTCCACTTAAGAGCACATGAAACAGTGTTCTTAATTTCCTTATTGATGGCACCATTGGAAATGGCTTCTCTGCAAGTGCAGGGTAAGTGAACAAAGTCTGAATATTGTGCTCTCTCAATTTCTCTGCTTTATTTCCACCTGAAATGCCAAGCCAGGGATGACTTGGCTCCCTCAGGAGGCTGAAACTCAGACTAAAGTCATAAGGGATATTGGGCTGCTGCTGGGCCAGGCTGTGGACAGCCAAGGTGATTTGCCAGCCTGCCTGTGAGCTCTCTGCTCCTGGGAAGAGAAATGGGCTGGAAGGGATCAGTATGAGAGATGTGGGACAGAAAATACAGATCCCAACCCATCTAACACAATTATCTGGTGCTACTGCTCTTGTTGGGAGCCACAGTCTCCAGCTCTTGAGCCAGGTAAGGCTGGCAGGAAAGTGGGGAGAGAAACTAAAGGGAAACAAAAGTCTCCAGTTACCTCATGGCTAATAATCCTTTAAAGAAGCAGATCTTTAAAGTCAAAATTCTTGATACCATCAATGTGTCTTTTGCTGCCACAGATACTGCAGAATTCTCCTATAGTCCTGAGAGGTTTTTATACACCTAAAATTTCTGCATTATACCAGATCCTGATTTTTATTTTCAGAGGGGTCAAAGATTAAACCTAAACTGTCCCTTTGGTGGTTTTTCTTCTCCTGATCTTACAGTAGCAGCTGAGATAAGCACAATACTGGAAAGGATGGTCTTCAGGCTCTCAAAGAAGCTGCTTCTCTGAGCAGCAAGGACAGCCTGTTCCTGGTGGGATGCAGAAAACACAGGTGCCACCTTAATTCTTTTTTTTTTTTTGATCCATGCTTCCAGAGAGATTCATCACAGATCTGGGCTGGCATCAAGATCTTTAAAGAAAGTGAAAGTCAGGTACTGATTTACTGTTGGTGGGAGGGAAAAGGGAATATAATCTCTGCTTTAGATGACCTGGGTGCAGCATCTTGCAGGGAGCCAAGTGTTCTGCAGGACTTGTGGTGGTGAACACATTCCTTTCTCCTTTGGTTTTCTTGTCACACCCCTAAGCTTCATTGCAACAGGCAGGGTTTGCTGACAACATCAGACTTCTGATAATGCAGCACAGAACTGCAACACAGGTCTTTAAAGAACAATTCTGCATCAGCACAAGATGAAATAGAGCTTTATATATCTTATAGTGCTTTTATATATCTTTATTTATGCAGGCTTTTGCCTGCAGATTTAATTTTCATTTCCATCCACAGCATTAAAACAAGAAATTAAGGTGTTGAATGAACCAGGTGGGAAAGCAACTGAAAATGCTGACAGAAAATGAAATGCTGAGGGCAGCTGCCTGTGCTTTGCTACAGCTGAATCAAAATCTTAGTCTTCAAATGTTTGCCTGAACCTTAGGCCAAGCTGAGCTTGGATCCAATAGAGAAGTTCCTGGCAGCACCCATTTCAAGTGCTGATTAAAAAGCACTATTTCAAGTGCATTCATATTTACATAATTTAAAAATTATGTTGGATGTATACATGAAGGAGCTGTTTATGTACTGTCTGTTAGTGATCAACCTTGCTGTTTCAATAATTTAATAGCACACTTCAGATGTCACATCTTAATATTCTTAATTAACCAAGTCACACATGTTTGCTAAATAATGAACAAATGTACCTGACTGTGCTGCATTTTGTGCTGTTGCTGTTAACATTTCTTCCTGGTTTCCTGACATACCTTTTGGATTTAGTCAAAGGTAATATGCAAGGATTCAGTGAGATATACTGACAATTGCTCTTTATGCTTTCCTGATAATGCTGTAGACTTCACTGAGCTGAAAAGAGTTGATAAAATTGCACAGGCTTTACTTATTGCTCCATTATTCTTTGCTAATTGAGCCACACAGTTTAGTCAAGTGTTTACAAGCTCTGCTAATAGACTTGCATAACAATTTTGTTCAATATGCCATAGTAAAGAGAATGTTTACTACCTGCTGAGCTGCAGGAATCATGATAGATAACAGTTCTGAAGCTGTCACCAGTCAATAAACACAGACAGCAGCACGAGCAGCTGATTTGGGGAGCTGGTTGCTTTTGCAATGCTGATGGAAATGATCTGCACTAACCTCTGATATAACTAAGGGCAATGTCAGCAGGGGCCAGGTGCCAAAGCACTCTGGGTTCCTCTGAAACACTGGGCACGGGGGCCATTAGGCAAGAACTTGCTTTGCAGAAGGAGAAGTAAAACAGTAAGAAGCTTATTGAGAATCTCTGAGTTCAACTCCACTTCTTGAAACATTTTCTTTAATCAAGGACTCTCTGAGGATGCTGAGCTGTCTCAAAGAGGGAGGCAAAACTCCTCCCTGCACGAGGATGGCAACATGGGGCAGTGTAGGGCTTATCCCATGAAACTGTTCTTGTCTTCCCCTCATTTTCACTTCTTTGCTTTCATTTCACAAAGGTGGAAAATAGCCACTACCAATTCTGTGGAGCTGCTTTTCCTCTCTGTGCTGGTCAAAATGTGTTTGGAACAGTTCCTCTCAAAGAGGTTCTTGGAAAGTGGTGCCACTTCCCTTTACAGTGGAAGGAGGACTCACTCTCATGACAAAACAAAAGCATTCAATTAAAAAGAAGTTATTGTGATATAATAAAAATAATTTGTAATAATATTTAAAAAAAAAAATTCTACCATGGTAGGAGGGTGATTTTTTTCCTCCTAGAAAACAACAGAAACCCACAGACTGCACAACTATAGCACAACAGGGCTTAGGCACAATCAGCCACCTGAGAATACAGTCCTGCCAGCCTCTGTGCAGGGGAAATAAAAAATGCCAATTATGAAGTTTAATTTAATTGTTAAAATGCATCATTAAAAGACAGATCGTTGGGAAAGACAACATGCAAAGCTCAGAAGAGAGAATATATATTCAGCTACTTCCTGAACTCTGCAAAATGCAAGAAAATAAACTGGTGCAGAAAATAGTGTGACTAAATTCCAGTTCCAGTGTCTCAGGGCTCTCTTCTCTCTCCATTCTATACTAGCCTTTTCTAGCAAGGTTACTCTTTCATTTATTTTATACATGAAACTTCCATAATCAAGGTGGGAAAACTTGAAGGATATCTTGCAGATATCAAAGACAAGAACATCTGCCTTGGTCAGCAAAATACAAGGGGATTAAGTATGGAAAAGGACAATTCAGTCAATAGCAATTATAAAACCATTGTGTAGTACCAAAGAAGAGTTCAATGAGCCAAATACTGAAGTAAAGTTCTCACGTTGGCTGGTGATAAAAATCTGCTCTGGCATATTAAAGACTCATCTGTCCCTGAGCAAAACTGGAAACAAAAAGGGGATTTAGTCACAGAAGGGACACTCAGCACCCAGGCAGGGACACACCAGCACAATGCACAGCCCTCTGGTCATCTCATCTAGCCTAGAAGTAATATCCAACAGAGTTAGAAACCTCATTGCAACCACTTTGCTCTGCTTAAAGCAACCTGGAACTGAAATCTGTTCTAGGCTCAGGAACAGTATCAACTATGCTGCTAAAATCCCTCTTTACAGAGATTTCTCCCATTTCCAGCCCTGTGTTGACCCTCATTACCAAAGTGTAGATACCATGGATCTGTACCTATCACACTGCACCGTGCAGAGGTACAAAATTAATTCCCAATTTCACTGTGGCCCAACATCTCCAGCTTTGTAGGCTGCTTGTAAGTGCCAGTGTGCTGTGCCCAACATCATGCACCTGCCTCTCCTGTGTGAGTCCAGGGAGGAATTCCTGGTCTGGGATGTACAGCTGCATGATTCCCACTGTACTCAGGAGATGTCAGACCTGCCTTCTGCAGTGTCCATGTGGATCATGCAGTGTTTGTGTTCCCCTTCATGTGTCCTGCCCTCTGTGCTCTGCAGACACCTGCTGCAAACTCTGGGATGAACTTCCAGTCCCCTGAGAGCTCCCTGCTGGGTTTCTGGGGATCAGGTCCTGTTCAGCCTCTGCTCTAGTTAACCTGCACATGTCAGAACTTAAAACCCGGAGTTTTCAACAGCAAATCTAACATTACTCCCTCCAGAACAGCACTCCTGGAAACCCATCCTGTCATCAATTAGCTCTCAGTCCTCTCATCGGTTTAATTAGCACATGCTTGGTGGAACAACAGAAAATCCTCCCTGAACGTTGAAAGAAGCCTGCAAAAAGAGCCAAGACAGTGTTATTATGCTCTGTATCCAGGCATCCCTTTTTTAATCCATCACAGGGCTTAGAATTGCCTGCATCAGTGGCACATCTCCTGTGTTCTCAGAGTGTTGGAAATATTAATAATCCCAGGCACTGCAGCATGGGGTAATGACTGTATCTGAGCTTTAATGATGTGTCATGCAGCACTGAGACATTAATAAGCCTGTCTTTCACATGAAACAATTTGGAATTCTTTATAATGGGTAACAGGCAGATGCTACAGACAGGTGAAATAAATATATAAAAAATACACACATAAAGCTTTGAGTGTTTTTCTCCCCTATTGAAAGAAAAAATATTTTAAAAAATTTTAAAGCAAGAGCTGAATTGATAATTTCCTGATGATAAATAGGATTGTAATACACCCTGACCACAGCACCTTTATAGATATAATTTCCTTTTCTGTGCCATACCAAGCCTGCACCCAGCTGTAACCAGTCTACCAATCAACAAAAGCACATGCTGAATTTTAAGCCATTTAAGTAAGAAGCCATCAGTGCCTCTAAGTTTAGTTACATGCTTAGAAATCATTCTGCATCTGAAGCTAGCAAATAAAGCTGTGCAATTAAAACTACTCAAGTTCTTACTACATACTATTGTATTTTCCTTTCCTGATGAAAATATGTTCATAGAAAAGACAAGCTAGGTAAAAATATCACCAGAAGAGCTTACAAATTTCTTGATTTTGCTAAGAAATCCACCACCACATTATGCAGTAAAAGTTCTACTTAAGTTAAATTATCCCTTTTATTTAAACAGCTCAGTGTGATTTTAACTCACTGTGAAAGATATGTTCAATTTAGGGGCACTCTAAATCAGTCATTAACATTTCATCCTATCAGGACTCTTTACATGGTGTTTCAGACCCTATTAAAAAAGAAAAAATAAGCTGAAATACCTCCACCATGTCTTACTTCTGTCCAGCCATGACTGCATTCATTTGAATTTGGTGGATTTGCTGCAATGAGATGATTTCTGCTACAGTGGATATATCCAGACCTCAGACAGCAATGGCAAGTTAATTTTGGAGATGACTGCATTCTTGGGTGCAATTTGGGAATGTGTGACTAATTTCTGCACTCACTGGGAGGTGGGAGAGAATTCACATCCCTCATTACATTGCACAGCTCCCATCCCTGTGCTGAGTGACTGACCGGGGATGCAATCTGTCCTCTCCAAACCAAGAACTGGGCCTTTCTCTTACTCATTTCCCCATCATTCACAATCTGAGGGAGAGGAGAGAGAGAGAGACAGAGTTTTCAAAGCAAATTCAGTAGTTTATAAGACTTTGATAAAGACAGGACCTTGCCCAAAGATGCTTTTTATTCATATAATGTTCAAGAGTCAATTTTACCTTCTTGCTCAGGACTGGTTATAGATTAAGTTGAATCAGTTTTGGATACCTTGGGAGCATATTTTTCTTAAAATCTATGGCTCTTCAATATAGTTTCATTTTTCATAGCATTTAATCTCTTTTGCTTAGCATGACTGTATTTTTTTTCCCCTTAAAATTGACAAGTTATATTATATTGCTTCAGAACTTGTTCTACATTTGGAGCTCAAATACATCATGCCAAACCATTGGGAAAGAGGAACAAATGTGTTCCATCTTAATTCCTAGATTTCAGATTAAACATTTTATTCCACACACTCTAATAAAATGTATGCATTTATTCATCAAAATTGGAATTTATATTGTAAAAAGGATGTCTGCTTTAAAAAATTGCTGTCAGTACAAAGCTCTGAAAATTACAATTTATGATTTTTTTCCTTGTCAATAATCCCATCTCTCTCACTTATTAAAAAACAGCAAAAAAGAACATTTCCTGACTTCTCAAAGGAGTAATTATTTTAGTGATGTCATTGGCAGTTGTCATGGAATAGACACAAAAACTGAATTTCCTTGTTTTCTCCTGGAAGCTCCCATAGTAAATAATTCCTGCCCCAGCACTTGGATGCAGAAATGCAGCCAGTCCTCACTGGCTGCTCTGCTAACACCACTTAACCACTGAGTATTTCAACACAAAAGAACCATTTGTCAGGGCTCCAACTATACAATTTGTTTTAATCTAATCAGCTTTTAATAAACTGTTGTACAAAACTTTCTTATTGTAGTATTGCAAGATACGTAGAAGTGATTATGTCCTCATTTTGCTTCTCTAATCAATCATAAGATGATGACTTAGGCAAATAATCTAGTTCATAAAACAGTGTGTGGTGAGTTTGTGAGGAGAACATCCATCAAAGTCAGGGATGGGTGATTTTTATAATTTGCTTCTGTTGGTGCACTTCCTCTTGCATTAAACTTTAAAGAAGTTAATGGCAAGATGGATTTTATTCTGCATATCTCTTTTGCTCCTGTAGCCAGACACCACTGGTGATGAAGTCAGATGAGAAACACAAGAAATCCAGCAGTCTCCCAGCAACATCCACTGGATTTGGATCTTAAATGTTCCTTTAAAGGGAGACCTTGCTGTGGCCAGCCTTGCCTCCCAGTGCTCCCAGTCTCCCCTCCTGCAGCTGCTGCTGGGGGCACAGCTGGGTCAGAGGACACCCACACCAGACCTGTTCAAGTGCTTTAAAGGGCATGCTTACTTCAGTAATGGGTATCAGGGAGAACAATCACTGTGAGATGCAAAAATCCATTAAAATCCATTCACCAAGCCTCTGGGCTGTGCCCATCCACAAGCTTTGATACCTGATCCCATTCCTCACCCCTGGGATGCTCTCAAGCATTTCAGGGCTTCCCTTTGTGGTCTCTGGGGTGGCTTCCACTGCTACTAAGGTGCTGTCTCCACCCAGAGATCTTGTGGGTTGGCCTCTTGGGAAGTTCTGGCTCAATTACAGTAAAACAGTGTCATTATTCCCCTCATATATGCATAAATATTAATTATTAACACTCAGAGGTAAATTGAGTTGGTTTCACTGGGTTTTGCTTTGTTATTCTGCAATAATATTTATGTCCACTGCCAGCCTCAAATAGTGAAAATGTCAGAGGATGTAAGGCAGTGTGTGCCTGGCTTACTGAGACTCTAAAAATATAATACTCTAAATGCAGCGCCCTTGTAAGGGCTAAATATATTTTCCAATTTTCATGATGACTTGTTACTCTAAACATTGTATTTCTGCAGTTTGTATTAAATCTATCCTCTCAATCCTTTGGAACAAGACTTGCTACCATCACGGTGGCAACAGGCAATCTTCTCTTATTTTCCTTTGTGCCCTTCTGTGCACCTGGGCTCCAAATATTGTTCCCAATTCGTATTAAAAAT
Organism: Irena cyanogastra; assembly: GCA_013397155.1. NCBI lineage: Eukaryota > Metazoa > Chordata > Aves > Passeriformes > Irenidae > Irena > Irena cyanogastra. The sequence continues at coordinate 304,911 of VWZV01016790.1, forward strand.
TTCTCTACAACCTGAGCATGGTTCATCCTCACTTGGTAACACCAAGAAGTTTAGAAGTGGCAGCAATAAAAAGGGAACTACAGGGAGATGCTGGAGAGGCAACTGGTGGGGCACTGACTCTTCTGTAAGCTGTGTATGCTTAGAAAACTAGATAGGAAAATAGGATCTGTTTGCAATTTGAGAAAATTGGATCTGGAAGTCATTAGGACACATCAAATCTATACATTGGTGTCACTTCTGCTGTTGCTACACAATGTTAGACTGCTGCAGGAGCTGCACACACAGGGAGATGGCACAGGGAGATGGCAAGAATATGTTCATCAGAGAGTCTTTCAAGCCCCCAACTTTCAGCAGAAGAATAATTAACAATAACCTTCCCCTTTTGCTCTCCTCTGGTCTCACACCAGTCAAATGTCAGCTCTAATACATTAGGAAACTATTCCCCCCCTCTTCCTCTACTTGCTGTGTTGTAGGAGTTCAAAATTACCATTCACAACATTTTACTCTGTATTTGCATCAATCATTACCCAACAAGCACAACAAGGCAGAGCACAACCCTGAGATTCCAGAACTGTCAGATGACTTAACAGAAGATTTCACATCCTTGCTGGAAAATAAAACAGGGAAAGGCATTTTCTGAACTGAAACCAAACTGCACTCCCTGAAAGTGATGCTTGTAGTCAAATATTTGCATACGCTTATCTCTGCAAATATTAGGGCTTTAGAGTGAAAGTCAAACAAAACCCTGGTAATGTGGGTCTCACAAAACTCTGTGAGCACAGAAACATCTAAACCAGAATGCTCTAATTAATGCAAGTGATAGAGGTGGGCCAGGAAAGGACTTTGTTTTATTCCAAGCTAGTATTCTAGAAGGTAGAATTCTATGCAAAGCCATATATTTATGGTTTGATTTTTCTCAGCTTGCTCATGCCAAGCAAGATACAACAGAAAACAATTCTGGATGCTCTTCATCTAACTGCAAAACTCAAAATAAGGACAAGTAACTTGATATATTTAGGACATATCACTCTTTGCAAAATTATTCAGGCATCCTTTCACCACATGTCAACAAACACAAAGAATTAATTTCTGACACGAAGTTTACAGCTTGCATTACACACCATTTTGCAAGGAAACTCAGGTTTTTTTCAGATGTTATTTAAAATGGCCATATCGTTGACAAAGCCACATGTTTATATTCAAGAGCCACATTATAAGTATGTGAGCATCCATAGATCCAGGCTAGCCTGTTCAAGTGCATACAAGTCCAATAAAGTCCAATAAATTTATATAAAGTGATCTTTGTGACTGATTTAGAATGTACTGCAAAGGAAAACTAAGCACAAAACTAAACCTCTAGAAAGAACATCAGCCACAACTGGTGGATTTTTAAATGTTATTATGTAACTCCTGTCAGCAACCTTTTATTCCACAGCAGCATTTTGCTGTACCCAAAAGAAATTGTCAGCACTCAGGCGTTGATAAATTCAAAATGAATGAGCACTTCAGGAGACATTGATGTTGATGGAGAAACTTCATTGAGCAAGCAGAGAGAAGAACCACGAGGTGACACAGGGATAAATGCCACAGGCTGGCCCTGGCTAACAAGCCCCCTGCCAGGCAGCCAGGGATTCCTCACCTGGATGTTTCCCCTGGAAGAGGAGCAACAGGAAAGCCATCAAAGCTGTGACTGATAGGGCTGAAATAACTGAGCCTGTTTCAGCAGAGATCCCAACAGGGTTTGCTGGGCCATCAAATTCCCCTTTATGGCTCTTCTCTCTCTGCTACGTTCGAGCCCTGGCTGAGCTCTTTTCCCCACAGGCCAGGGGCTGAGGGAATTTGGATTGCACAGGGATGGGAGGGGGAAGAGCTGTGCCAGCCAAGGGCTGTGTGGGAAGAGGGAGGGGGAGATGGTCCAGGGCTGGCCAGGGAAGCACATCTGAAAATACATGCATATCTGTCCATCAAAAACAATCCAGGCTACTGCCAGGGCAAGTGCTGTCTCATTTAAACTGGATGGAAAGAGTCTGTGTTTGCCATTCTAACTTAAGGACTAGAGTTTCTTTTCCCTTTCCTTGAATGATTTTTTTTTATTGAACCCAAACCTTCTGCTTATTCCAAACTGTTAGACTGAAATACCAAGATGTAATGCACCTTTTTCCTCAGGTGGTGACCACTTTTCAAGAAGAAAAGGTGCTACTCCTGCATGTAAATCCCTTGCAGAGAACTTTGGGATCCCCCTCAATGCACAGTGCACATTTAACAGCTTTGCAAAATTGGGACCTGTGGAAATAAAATGTGAAACAGTGTCGTGGGAAGATTGAAACTGCTTAGAAAAGGTTTACAGCCTTCTGCAAACTGCTAATTATTGAGAGGGGGCAAGGATGGAGGTGCTAAGATACCACAAGCCAACAAAAACTTCCTGATCTTGACCTTGGATTACAATTTGACATTGTAATTTCCCTGCATTTGTATTTCTCTGTTCTTGTATGAAAGAAAAATAGATTGAAACCGCATGAAGTCTGATAGGGAAAGTGTTAATGCTTCTTTCTGTCTCTGTGGTAGAACAGGTCTCACAGGATCTGCACGTTTTGTATCAACTCAAGGTTAGTAAACAGGCTTCAGCAACAGCTCCACAATGACTTTAATCCAGGTAGACAGAGGATTTAATTGGACAAGCTGCTCTTTTTTATTGTGAGACAAACAGCCCTTCAATACCACAGAAAGCCTGGGGGAAATGGCAAGCAGTGGGACTGGCTATCCCAGGACAGAGGCTGGGGAGCACCACCTCTGGTCCTGGGCTCACCTGCATTTCATGCCTTAGTTTCCATATGCTAATTTGTTCAAGGAAAAATACCCAACCAAACAAAAACCCAGGAGAATTCAGGCTCTTGTTGAGGAGGACCCAGGAGGCAGTTTCCACTGGAGCTGTAGTACCAGACAAGCCAACCCTGGTAGATGTGACTGCCCTAAACCCCTTGGTGCAGCTGATTCTTTGAACTTGCCACTCTTTGAACTGCAAATCCTGCTGCAGGGCCCTGTGTAACCCACATGTCCTCTGTCCTTCTCTGAGTTTACACAGGAGCACTTTGGCTGCCATCCCAAGCCTGGATTATTGAATATATTTTCATTTGCTGTCATATTTAATCAGTCAGCATGTACGTAACACATCCATCAAAAGGCTGCAACTCCTAGACAAAAAAACCCCACAAACAAGCAACTTGCTAATGGGATTGTAAGTTTTCTGTAATTACAAAATGAAAATGAGGGAACATGGGAAATACTGAGCTGTCACTTAAAAGTCTCTGTGTAAGATAAGGATCTACAGCTCAGGTCAGCACAAGCCACTGCAAATTTAACATCTTTCTAAAAGAGGAGGTGGAAAGTAAGGAGTTTATCCCTCAGGCCATTCTGTAGCTAGGATTATGCACAGGACAGGGTCTGCCAGTGACAGGGAACAGGCAGGCACAGCATCACCTGCTCAGGCGTCCCCTGCCACTGTCGGGCTCTGGGTGAGACTGCCAGGGTGAAGAGCCCCAGCCCTGAGTGCCTGGAGCCTGCTCAGAGAGCCTGTGGCACAAGCAAGGCTCACACCAGTCTTCTACAAACATTAAACCTCCTTTTGATGTTTGGGAGAAGCAGGATCAGGTCTGCCAAGGGAGGAAAGGCTCAGAGAGACACAGTGGGGAGCAAGTGGAGAAAATACCTTAAATTATGCCCAACCACAGTTTCTGTGTTGTGGCAGATGGATGAAGAGCTCTCCACCTGTATTTTCTACTGGGCCATTTCTGCTTTTCCTTTGTCTCATTAGACTTTTTCTCTTGATGGGCTATGGAATAATTCTTCACCTCCTGAGCGGCCTAGGTCTGCATACAAAACACCACATTACCTGGAGCACAAAATACATGCACCTTATTTATTTTTACAGCAATGGGCCGTCCTTACACTGCTCCATGCAGGACAGACAGGTAGCTCCAGGCTAGGAGGCTGTTCCTGTGTTTTAAACAGAACAATGTGAAAGCTCACTGTGCACAACGGAATGAGGAGCAGCCTTGTTTTCATCCCTCAAACTCTCTTCACAGAAAGAGTATTTTAAGCCAGACCCAGGCAGTTAAAAGGAACTGTCACCAGCAGGATTAAGGATTTTCCCAGGTCAGAAACCTGCCCTGCTTAACAGGAAAAAGCACTTTTCTACTGTCAGAAATCAAGCTTTAAGAATCTGAGGCATCATCTGTAGCATTTATGGCTCTGTACTTAACAAAGCTGCTAGAAGAGCCCAGCATCCTTTACAGCAACGTGGGAGGTCTGTCAGGTTTTGTTAAGGGCAAGAAAAGTGATATTTGTGCTTACACAGATTCTGTCCCCAGATTGAGAGCTGATGGGATGCAGCTCATGGGCTCTCTGATTCTTGTTCCTTTTGTTCTTTCTCACTGGTGTCTGACTCACTTTCTCATTATGGACATTTCTTCCTTCCCTGCTCTATAAAACTCCAGTGCAAACAGGGGAGCCTGCTGCCTAGACACTGGTAATCATCCAAGCTGATGCCCTTCCCTTTCAGTCTGTGCAGTTATTCATGCCCTTGGCACACTGAAAGCAATTTATTTCACGCAGCTTAAATGTTTCTGGATGGCAAAAGCACACTCCAAGCAGCCTTGTTTTCCTATCTGATTCTCTCCCTGCAGAAACAGCACACATCAGGCAGTCTGGGGGCTCAGGGCTCATTGCTCAAGTGCTGTCTCTGCTCCTGCTCACATCATGCCCTGTCCTGCTTTCCCAAGCCCTGGTTCCCCTGGCTGTGGGATGCTGCAGCTCTGCCACCCTCCTTTTCACCCTTCCCTTTTGTGCCACACAGGGACACGTGTCAGCAGGGCACAGAGAAATCCCAGATCTGTCTCTCAGTGCCAGAGACAGGCTGGGCTGATCAAAGGAACCAGAGCCAGCAAGGAGCACTCCCACCCCAGGGGGATCTCAGCACCTCTACCCTGCTGATTCTTTTAAGCCAACACTTTGGGAAGTTAGTGCAGGGAAGAACTGGGCCACAACTGTGTAATCCCACACTAGCTGATAAATCCTGTTACATGCTGCCATGAAATATTTACCTGGACTTGGAGAATGCAGTGGCACAACCTGGACAGGCTTGCTGGCTCCAGCCAGGCTCAAATGCTTCCAAGAGAGGTGCAGGAGTTCTGCACTGCACAGGCACACAGCCACCAGGAGCTACAGAGAGCACGTCCCATCTTTCCCAATATCCAGTCAGATGTATAGGAAAAGAAAGATTTATTAACTTAATTTCATGATTGTGTTTGTGAACCCTATTGGAGAAGCATGCCACTGAAGTTAGAGGTGGTTGGAAAACAGTACTTGGCCTACTGCTTAAGCATTGTTGGATTCTGGACAAATTTATGTTAATAGCTTGGACACATTTTTGGAATGCTATTCTTATTTTAGGTCAGTTTAATTTATCAAGCAACAAAGGAATTGTTTTCAGGTTTACCACGGTATTTAGAACTGTCAGTTTAAGTTATGGTTGTGCTGCTTGTAACAGAAAATAATTATTCCAACCGTGCTCTAAAAATAAGTAAAATGCTCCTTTCTATTGTGATATCAAATGTTTTGCTGGCATAGGAACAAGAATCTGGGATGAAGATGTGAATTTGTATTCGCATTTTCAAGAGGCAATATATTCACAGCCCAGAGAAATACTCCTGGTTGTTTCCAATTCCTATTATTCCAAATTAGAGTGACATGGCCCAGCTTGCAGAACAGCACCCTTTGTACTGTCTGACCAATGAGGTGAAATATGCAGTGATGACTGGATTTATGTCAGTGAAAACAAAACCCACCAAGATCTCAAAGTTTCTTCCAAGGCTTCCAGCTGCTGGCACTGTCACTCAGGAATTTGCAAACAATGTGCAGACCTCCAGAAGTACAGACAGCCCAGGGAGCACGAGCATTTAAGGAAGGAGAAAGCATGACCTATCAGCTCTTTTCAGTCTTTATGCCTTATTAGTTTTTATAGTTTGCATCACAATATTTGTGATTTTTTTTTTCCTTCTTATTCTCTTATTTTCATTTGGTCTGAACAGGGCAAGGATCTGTAATAGTAAGGCCTTCAACAGCTCCTGGCAATTCACTCAGCCCATTTCCCTGATTCTCAAGTCAGAAGAGTTTATTCTTCCTCTGCTCTGATACAGAAGGATTCCCTTTAAAGCTCAGGCTTTTTTAAGGAAATGAACAGAGAGAGTCTGAAAGTACTTGGCTGCTTCAAACTGCAAATCACTCATGAAAACTCCATCTTGGTCAATCAATTCATCTTAAACAAGGTAACTTGAAAGGAAGGATGGTGAAGGAGAAGGTCTGAATTTAAGACTTAAATTTTTCCAGTAAAATAGTCTATATTTGACTCATTGTGTTGAGAGCTCTTTGCTCGAGGCAACACCAGTATTTCTGTACTTCTGAACTAATTTTATATACATGTCTTCTCAATAATTAGTTTTGCCTTCAAGGTCCATTTAAAAATATGAGGCTAAAGAGGAGCAAAACTAACCACAGTGCATAATTTATTATAATTTCTACTTTTTGTTTAAATGGGTCTGTAAAATTCTGACTGAAGAAAGAACTCTTTTTAAAAAATGGAATTAAGCTTCAAGCCATTTTTTAAATCAAAAGTTCTGTGGTCAAAAAAAGAAAAAAAAAAGTAATCTAGTTGCAATTTAAAAACTCTTTCCTCTAACCACAAATCCATTCTCTGTAAGTCAACTGAGCAATAAAGCCAAAGCAATATTTAGTTACTGGGGAAATATGAGACCCTGCTCATAATGTTCCCCTCTGTCATTTTTTGGATAGCAAAAAGATTTCACACCTTTTTTTTTCACCCTTTCCTTTAACTGAAGAACAACTGTCACACTTTCTTTCCAGTTCACATTGTACTGATTTATTTTATTTTCCCTGTGCAACAGCAGAAACAGATGATCACATTCCAGAATCCCAGAGCAGCCCCACTTCTCTTCTGGATTCTCTGTACTTATATCCTACCCACAGCAGGAACCACACCAGAGTGCACTGATATCTGTAGGTCCTACTTCCAGCTGGGATGGAATTTATTTTCTTTGTAGCTGAGTTTTAGGTACAGAATGAGAATAATGTTGATGTTGTAGTCGTTTCTAAGCATCCCTTTCTCTGAGTCAAGGACTTTTCAGGCCCTCAGGCTCTGCAGGAAGCAGGTGCTCAGGCAGGACAACTGACCCAGACTGGCCCCAGGGAGATTCCACACCCTGGAGCATCCTGTCCAGTACAGGAACTGGGGACACTTGGCTGGGGAGCACTGGTCACTGCTGGGGATGAGCTGGGCATCCCTGAGTGACTGTGTGGGGCATCATTTGTCCTTTTTGGGTTGTGTTCCATCTCTCTCTTTTCCCTATTATTATTATTCTATTTTAAGGAAGAGCAGAATTTTCACAGTAATTTTTTGGGAAATCTATCACTAAACTCCTCCTCACATGCAAAGACAGTCTGAGGGTTTTTTTGCACCATATTTCACTCCAACTGATGGGAACCAAAATTTGTACTTTGCTCCTACACCACAGCAAAGTCACAGTCCCCAGCTACTGGATTGGGATCTCCTGATGGCAGGAGCAGTACATCTAAGCTATACAGAAATCACCCTTACCATAGAGATTTTACACACTTTGCACAAGAAGAGAAGGGAGAAGGAAATCAAAACCACAAGCAAGATAAGATTCAGCACCCTGGTAGCTGCAAGATAAAATCAGCATCTCTGAAGAGAGCATACAAACTTGTAATAAGATGCAGTGACACTGTTTACATAAACAATGCCATTCTTAAACAGCTGTCTGAAGCAGTTCTGTGATTAGAGATTATTGAGGTTTCCCAATATACTTGAGTTTATCTCCCTGGGTAAGAGACTGCAGCAGAGCCTGAGGCTGCTGTTTCACTGCAGGCAGAATAAAAACCCAATATAATCAGGCTGAAAAGGGATAAAAAATTATGTGCCTATTATTTTTGTCTTGGTTCCTTAATATAAATATTAAGTCATGCCAACCTTAAACACTGCTGCTGCCCTCACAGCAGTCGTGGGATCAGCAGTGAGACTGGAAACCAGGGTTCTGGTGCCTTGTGAACACAAAACCCCAGCAGCCAAGGAGGAGGTGGCTTTGGCTGTGCAGCCTTATGTTGCACAAAATAAAAGAAGTGTCTCATTTAGAGACTGCAGAACGTGGACTGCACTGGAGGAACAATCAAAAGCCATTTGTAAAGCACAGGGCTGGCAGACAAACTTGTGTTGCCTGGACACATCATCTGTGTCTCATTTCAGTGGGTAAAATCAAAACAGGGTGGGAACGTGACAAAGTGGATCAATAATTACTATTGATAATGACAGTATCAATAGCTAGAGTCCCATCAGAGGAAAGGTTTGATCAGCACGAGTTGTGTTTCCTCCTGTCAGCAGAGGGAAGGAGGTGAGGATGTTGGTTCTGTACTCAAAGACCATCATTATCTTGGGATATCTGCCAGGATCAATTCAGTTAAGATGCTTTGCTTCGGTTTGTCTTTGCAAAAATTTGCATTACCACACTGAAAGCACAGGGGTAGATCCACTGTCTTGAGGGAAAAGCCATAATCACTGTGACTGTACACGTTCTGATTTATCTGAGTACGCAAGCAGACTCAGAACTGGGAGGAACCATAGTACTGAGCAAAAGATTTCAAAATATTCTGCTACCTGTGTAAGCTCTGCTGCATCACAGAGGCAGGAATCACAGCTGATCCTCCAGACAAGATCAGAGACTGTTCAATATCTCAACAAAACTAAACATTAATTAAGGCTTGGAAGGGAGCATGTTGTATTCATTTAAACTGGGGAAGTACATCAGAAGCTGAAATGGAAGTAAATGGATGGAACCTGGCTCTTAGAAAATAATTTGCATATATTTAATGACTAAGCATGCCTTAGATTCTGAGTTTTATGCCCCACTCAGAAGGACATTTCTAGGAGAGGACACAGGAGAGGGGAAATTGTAAAAAAATTAGTACTCATCAGTGCTCCATCTGAGTTACATCTGAGTTACTTTCTTCCTGGCCACCCATCTATTCTCCCTTCCCTAATTACCCTGAGTAGGATCAGAAGAAAAGGCAGCCTGGATGTGGGTCAGAAATAAAACCAACAGTCCCATCTCATTAATGATGTTTGGCTTTGTAGACTGAGATGAAAGATGCTATGCAAGAAGTTATTATTGCTCTTATTTTTCTCTCTCTTCCTCTTTGCTGTTGCCCTATGAAAAGCTGACAGCTGAAATACCAACTCTTAATAAGAAAGAGCATCTTCAGCTCTTTGGGAGAGCAGAAAAAACTGAGGAACAGAAAATACAGAGAGTGGTTGGAGATGGCATAAACCACACAGCATATGATGCAGTGTAAACATCAGAGCCCCAATGCACAGAATTATCATTTCCTTCATTTAAGTGTTAATCAATTCATACTACTGTGAAATCAGCAACTGAAAATCTTCAGTTGATGCATTTTTGCAGTAAGCCTACATTAATTTAGGAATTGCATTAAGCTCTATGGCACTGCACAAGTCCATCTTGTCTTTGGAACAAGGAAACTGGTACCAGATTGTGTTCTTGATGCTATCCAGGACTTCCAGTAAGGAAGGAAAACAAAGATTTACTCACTATATGCACAAAATCATGAAGATCAATATATAAAAGCATTAGTGAATTTTTGCATGTGAAAACATTAGGGTGTTACATAAAAATCTGCATACCTTGAAATATAGAAAGATTCTGGAAATGACCTTAAAAATGTTGACACAAAAGGATCTGACCAAGCAAGATGATTATCACATATGCTTATCAGAAAATAATAAATACTCTGTACACTTCTGAGTGATTATCTTTGAAATCCCAGACACAATAAGAGTCAGGAGAGAGGCATCAGTAAGACACAGAGTAGTTACCACCCCCACAATGATGGGTTGTTTTTGTTTCTGAAGTTTTCCCTTGTGGGTCTCATATATAAGGAACAGACCAACTTACCTATTTCTATTCCTGACAGCACAATATTCCAGGGCAGCTCCAAATGTATTCACCACTCAGAAGAAATACTGCAATAAACCAAGAATAAAATTTCCTTAATACTACTTCCTCAGCAAGGGTTGCAATGTTTTGGATATACTCTGAAACCATATGGCATCCTCAGCTGCTTTAAGATTTAAATCACACATATAGTTGAATGACAAAACCTGTTGCACACAAATGGGGATATCTAGATAACTTTTGATTTCATCATTTATGCATATTTATGCATGTTTTCACAAGCCTACAGCAGAGCTTATTATACCAGCTTATCTTCCAGTTTAGGCTCACTTCAAGTTTAATTTAAAAATCCCTATAAGTTTCTAATAACCCATTATCAAGGCTTTTTTTATTTCCAGTGGATGTATAATATTACAGAGCAATCCAACCAAGCAGGAAGTTCTTACTAACATCAAAGGGAGAGTTTAGACCTTTAGTTCCACACTGTTTCTACATGAAAAGATTTACAAGTCCCATATAAAAGAAGTGACAGTAAATACATTAGGAACTAAAATTTGGTCTAAGTCAGCAGACAGATCCCAGTGGGTGTTGCCCCCCAGGTTCCAGAGAGTTATTAGGAAAAAAATAATCTATGGTTAACAGCTGAGGACTAAATGAGGACAAACAAGTAAGTAACTTTTCTGCAGGGTGGGTGACATGGTACCACTTTGCTGTGCACGTCTGGTTGAAGGCAGCATTGCTGCACAGGCTGAGCTGAAGTGCCCCTCTCCTGGCAGGTTTGAAAAGAGGTTTGCTGGGCTGGCAGCACCCAGGAGGAGCATTCAGCTGCACCAAAACAGAGAGAAAAAAGCAAAAAAATGAGCAATTTTTAATTTTGAAAAGAAAGATTATCCATGGTACTTGCAATCACACAAGCTGTTTGAAAAGCAAACATCCTCCAAATCAGCAGCACAGTGAGCTACAAACTAATCTGCAAGTTCACAGCAGGACCTTAATGACTTCTGCAGCTCCTGTGGCCCTGGTCCTGCCCCGACCCAGAGGCACTCCCCTCTGCTGACCTGGAGCTGGATGCAGTGAAGGTGAGTGTCAGATGAAGAGTCTGCTGAGGTGCACATTATACCCTTGAAAATAGAACTGGAAAATGCATGAGCACCGATGACTTTGTGCTTAATTGGAGCACTGCAAGTTGGGAATGCTCTTTCAGCAGGAGCAGCACTTCAGAATGCCTTGGTTTAGCCCTCCGAGAGCTCAGCTTCAGGAGGCTTCTGTTCCTGGCTTCACAACAAACATTTCTGCTAATGCCAAATACCAGGACAAAACCTAGCAGGGTTTATTTTATAGAGGCCTGCAGAAGGACACTGGAAAATTTAGAACACTTCAGGCTCACTGGACAGGGACAGAGGGACACTAGCAGCACGATGGGGAATCCTGGGTCAAAAACTGTGTGTCTGAATTGTGATGTCAGAAAGTCACACACTAATCTCTGGGAGATTTTCCTTACAGCACCTTAACCTTACCAGACTTTCCACGTCTGAACTGTAAGGGACAGCACTTGTGTCAACAGTTCACAGTGTGAAAGCATGAGTGATGCTTTCAATAATTAAATAAAACTGATACACAGGGTGTGACTGAAGTCAAATATATTCCCCAAACTTCCCAAGGTTGCAGTCTTCGTGCACGTATTATACTGTAATAAAAATGGAGTGTGGTGTTCATAAAATGAAGCAATAGACATTGCCCTGGTTTAGTCCCTTGTGACAGCTGGTGCCAGACAAACTATTGTGTGAAAATTCTGTATTGTAATGAAAATATGTTATGCTAAACCATGACTATACTGTACAGGTGAAAAAAATATCAAGATGCAGAATTACTGGTGTTAATAAACCAGTATAAAAATCTTATTTTAGTCTGGGTATCTTATACAGTATATTTTATCTTATATATATTTATGCTTTATGGTTATATATAAGCACTTATGGTGCTTACTGCCCTATGTCAATTGCCAAATGTTGGTCTAAGACTAAGAATTTATGCAAACCTTACACAGAGAGGTGTGAGAACTCCTCAGGCAGTTTGAACTGAATAGCAATTTCAACCTCAACATTCCTTTGCTTCCAAGTTTCAGTTTCTTGTAGAAAACAGGTTTCATGACTTGGCACAGTCAGAGCTCTCTAACAGAGACAAAATAACAAGTATTGATATTTACATTTTGAAAACACAATGTGCATGTGCATCTTGACAACAAATAAAGTCAGAGAGCTGTGGCAAAAATCAATCTTTCAACAGGAAACTCCTATGAAATATTCAACAGTAGGGAACAGTACTTTTCTGTGCATATGACCACTTTCTTATCTGAGGAAGCAGAGACCAGCAGTAAGGGAAAGAGAATTGAGTGGGGGTCTGCTACTGCTTTAATGGCTCTTTGTGGGCAGTCATTGCCTGGAGAGCCCCAGCACGGGGCCAACAGCAGTGGGAGAGAATAATGCTGGACAGTCCACGGGGTATCTCCAGTTCCAGGAGGTGACAAACTGCCTAAGCCAAGCAGAAGCTCTGCTAAGGAGAGAGGCACAGATGTGGGGTGATAAAATCAAAACATAATTTCTTTTTTCAGAGTTTGAGACAAATGTGGTCCTTCTGTTAATATTGGAAGCAGTGCCAAGAAGCCTTCAGCTGGAGGGAAGCACTTGGGATCACTGCTACAGCCACTCCAGCCTGTGCCTAGGTGACAATTCTTGGTTGTCTGTGGCAGAATAGCTCTGAGCTTTCATGTACAGTGATTCCTCACTGAGGTGACAAGTGTCCATACTCCCAATTCCAGACATCTTACGCAGACAACAACTTCCTAAACAATTTTTTGACACTTTGATCTTCTTAATTGGAAGAAGTCTGCTGTTAACCAGTGCTCCAGATTAATGACTCCAAACAAAAGGCAAGAAGGGTAAGAAGGTTTTCTGTTCCTCAGCTGTTGTTGATTGATTTTATGAAACAAAAAACATGTGTAGCAGTACTTAGAGTCATTAATATTTTGAAACTAAAATGTCTTGTTGGGAAATCAATACAGCAATACTCAAACATCGTGTACAGTAAAGAAACAGGTAAATAATATGACGAACTTAAAGAAAGTCAATAGAGTGTTCAAACATGACCATAAAAGACTAAATAGAAGAACTACTTAGAGGACAAGTTATCCACCTACAAAGTGTTAACCTCCATTCATTGCTGCTGTTTCCTACATCATTTACACCAGTGGAACAGCCACTCTTTGAAATAACACATATCACAACAAACTGCACAACAGGCAGTTCCCTGGATCAGTCTGGAGAGAAAATCTGACCAGCACTGAGTACAAAAGACTACACTAATTATTCTGCTCATAGGTGAAAAGAAAGCCCATCATATATACAGGAGCTGAGGATGAGGAGGAATGGAAAGAGAAAAGCCAAGTAATGTTCTGTGGTCCCCACAACCTTGGTCAGAGAAAACCAAGTTTCCCAGAATCAGGTTGTGAGGCTCTGAGCAGTTTAATATAAACAATGATAGCTCCCAGTTTAAACAACCTGCAGGTGCTGTTCTTTCTTACTCTCTATCTCCTTGTTCTAAGACGTTGAGCTGGCCAGCCAACCAAGTAGAATGGATTGATTAATTGACCAATCCGAACCATCTGGATTGGAACAATGTATAAAAAGAAGAATTTGTAGTAAAGTAGATATTCTGCAAACCCAGCCTTTTGTGTGAGTGTCTTTTGTTATTATAACAGTAACAATGTTCTACGTCACAGGAGTCACAAAGCATTTTTAGCTACAGTTAAATCAGTGCTGACTGTGTGGATGAACAAAACTGGTTTCTGTGGAGTTGTCCAGAGAAATTGAATGAATGCTCCACTGGACTGGGAGAATACAGCTGAGTCTGGCACTGGGGATGTGAGTGGTTGCTCTTCCTTCATTCTGAACGTGGCCAGGCTTGGTTTGGATTCCCAGTGAACTTCAGTTCATCACCACATTGACATCTGCTGGCCATAAAGGAACTCTCACAGCAGAGAGTCTACAGATTTACAGAGAGAAAGGCTGAGCCCTTCATTTTATATCTTATTTTCCATAATTATATTTGAGAATGCCTTTGGTGTAACTACAGTGTAATTTACAGTTCCACAGGATGCCACCAAAATAACTGTAATAAATGCTTTCCTCACAGAAGATCTGAAAAGACACTTGTACATTTCTGAATAGCCCAAAACCTTATAAGGTCCTCCAATATTTCTATTTTGACAGGATCACTAAAAAAACCAAGTAAAAAGTAATTCCAAAGAACACTTTATGGGCTATTACATTGTTTCAGTCATCCTTGTGAGCCATTAGGCTCTTGTACAGTTTTAAACATAAATATTTTGTGATTTCATTTTTCTTTTCTTCTATGCAATTTGAGCTAGCAAAGCCATTATTGCAAGCATTGGAATTGCACAATTGGGAAATCTGTCTTGTTGAGAGGAGAATCAGACCTAATATATTTTCATTTATTTTAATACATGCCATGTGGAAAAGGCAGAATTTAGACTAAGAGTTTAATATGCAAAGCAGGGAACAAACTTTTCATTTGACGCTTTCACTCTTTTATATTGTAAAATGGATTTGTCCTGGAGCTCGGGACAGAGTAAATACTAAAAATAAGGGTAATTTGGACTCAGAAATGGCTTATTTCTGTTCACTCTGTACTGAAATATCTACTCAGCTCGTGTCACCCAAATAAAAGCTCACACACAAAAATCCCACAGCCTCAATGAGCCAATGTCACAACTTAAAAAGTGAATTTATTTCTTGCAGTAAATTCCCTAAAAAACTCAGAAAAGTGCCATGTTTGCATACACACCAACCTTAGTCTATTCCATTTTGGGCAGTAAGTCGATCAGTTTCAGAAAAAAACCCACATGTGTATTTTAATCTCATCAGTATTTCACAAGTTGAAGTCTCCAAAACCTGCAAAGGCCCCAAACCCTGCCAGGCCCTAAGCAAACAGACCCCTGGACAGAGAAGACAAAACATTTCCTGCTTTGGTTCTAGTTCTTTATTTATTTTATCTGAAGTAAATGCGTACACTTTGACATTGCTTCCAGTGTTCTATTTCCAGACTGGTGGCCGTGGTGTAGAGTGTTTGACAAGCAAAGTTTTTCTAGCTAAAGGAAGGCTGCAGCCACTCACTGCTGCTCTCTGCCCTGCCCTCTGCAAAGAGCTTGCAAAGCTGAAAACTCCAGCATCAGCCACATCCCAGGTGACAAACAGTACCCCAGGTGCAAGGGGAGGTTCCACTTGCTTGTCACAGAGTGATGGAAAAGAGCTGGGTCTCCTTCTACACGTGTAAGACTCTGGAAAACAGAGAGCTATTTCAGCCAGTGACACCTTTGTGACAAAAGGCCACAAGGTCTGAGCTTTAGGGGCACAGGGGATGCCCAGCAAATCCTGCCAGTTGTTGTGATCTGTAATTGCTGCTGAAACCAATGTGAGCTCTCTTTGCTCCCCCAGATGCCTCCACACGCAGGAAACTTACAGGCTATGGAAAAACAAAGAAATCCAAGTTCCTTAGGCAAGTTTTCCAGCCAGCAGGTAACAGTATTTCCTCCTTCTGCACTCCACCCATTCTTATAGATATATAAAAGCTGTATTAGGAAAATGGGAATGATGAGAGCCCCACAAGATCAGAAAAAGGCAAATGCAAGATGATCCAATTCAGAAGCAGGAAGAAAAACAGCAAAGTCACTCTACTGAGAAATGTCACCACTAGGACTGTGCTCCACCTTACACAACAGTGATTCACAAAGATCAAGTCACTGAGGCCTCTTCATGAATGGACCATTAGTAGCTTGTTTCTGCATAAAACTTTCCAGGGTGGGTGTGTATGTGTGTGTATATGTGTGTGTGTGACATTTTAGCATTCCACACCAAAGCAATGCAGGACATATTAATGCAGCTTCACAGCTTTTGGCAGCTACACCTACAGCTAAGATGTCTGTACATTATCAATTACTAACATGGAAAACCAACAGACCTCTTTGAGAGCGATTTCTGAGCTTTCCTTTTCAAATGGCCTGACTGATATCTTGGCATTTTGTTGCCTCAGGGCTCATAAAACCTCTCAACATTTTCATCACTGACTCCTCAGTGACTATAAATCTCTACTTCTGTGTATTCTAAACCCAAGGTGTACTACTCCACTTTAAGAATATTTCAGGGACAGTTTTTATTGATGTGAGTCTCACTTTAGTTTGTTCAGCTCTGTTTCAGGATTCCCTATTTACCTGTTGGGGAATTAGATTACAACTTGGGAGCAATGTTTTATTCAGAAGACAATATCTGCAAAATCAGGCTTTATTTCACATGGGTAATGTAGATATTGATGGTCTGATTTGTTGTCTGTGCCATGGTTTAGAATGTAAAGGATGGATATAACAAGTGATTGTGAAGAATTTTTTTTGTACCTTGTCAAAACCTTGTGTAGGAGCATCGTGGGAACCTGTAGACCAGCAAGACTCCAGTATTAATTGGGAACTGCCTGGGATCTTAAGGCAACACAGAGCTCCTTATTTTCTCAGTAGAACCTAGTCCATACTGAAACTGAACAAAAGAAATTGCTTTACAATGGTTGTAATTTACATATCACTTGGAAAATACCCTATCTGATTTGCATGTCCTCAGCAAATTAAAGATAAGCATCTTGCCTAGTTGCATTGTGATAGCAACATAAAGGCAAGACCAAGAACAGAAACCTTTAGATAAGCATATAGTTATGACAAAGAATTCTCTTGAAAGCTCTGGGTCTGGGGATAATATTATTAAAAAGCAGTTCTGAGTTACTTGACTCTTTAAAATTTCTAACTATGTGAGTTCCAGGTACAGAGCCAATACTGAAAATTACTAAAAACTTTTCACAGGACTATACAGAACCCTCAGTTACATGGCAGAGAAGGAGTTTGGTTTGATATTTTCCCTGCACAGGTGCCACTACAGCTCTGGGCTCTGTACATCAGAAGGTGCTTTTATCATTCAATGATTACCTTGTTTTTATTGCATCCTCACTCTTATCTTCTCCCTCGGAATCATTTCCTCCACACTATGTATTTAATCACCCTCAATTTAACACTTCATTGACCTTTATGCAAAGTCAGAGGCATATTACTCTTGAAAAAGAGAGAATTGCCATATTAATTTACTGCACCTTTCTCCAATACATTTGATCAGCTCTTGAACAAAATAGACAGTTACAGCTTAGTGGAGCAATGCTGATTTACATCATACAGTCGCTGTTCTGTTCTTAGATCACTTGTGCTGGGAATAGATTTTTTTGCAAAGATAACATCTTGGAAAAATTCCTACAAGAACAGAAATAAAAATAGTATTTGCTTTGCTTTTCTTCTTTTATAGCTACCTGACTAAATTTGGCAGAAAATCTACAATTTTTGATTGCACCTAGCAAACATTTCCACCTCTTACTTTTGAGGTCATGCACCAACTGTTAGAGAAAAGCAGAAAACAACACCAATATTTTTTGACTCTGCACTGACCTTTATTGCATGAACTCATTAGTACATATAAAACATCATGATATCTCTATCTTGGGAGAAGATATTAATCTTTATTGTGAAAGATGCCTCATATCCAAGGTCATTATATCTTTCTGGATGTTGGAAGACACTTCAGGAGAAATAGCATTCAGCACAGACACCCTTCAATTCATTAACATTTTTGGAGAGACAAAAGAGGGATTGCCTCCTCAGAACTCTGCATCTTGGGAATGAGTTCTGTGACTGCAGCTCACAGGAGAAGAAGTCCCTAAAATCCCTGCTGCAAATTAAAAACTGGATCAGGCAGACCCCCGAGGCATTTCAGAGGATATTTTGCTTGTGTTCTCTGGAAGCAGCACATCAGAGCCAAATGCCCATCCTGACAGGGCAATGATTTAACATGACTTAATCTTCACCTTCAAGCATCTGAATGAAACACACAGGCATTTAATTGACATAATAGCAAGTTATATGTTTGTTATTGATTAACACACTTACTAAAGGTCAACTAGTATTTTAAGCACTTTGCAAATATAGTGTGTATTCTAATTATCCTGAAGGACTTGTAATTATTTTGTTAAATGTCAATTAAATGCAAAAATGTTTCTTACCAGCCTGTACCTCTATGTTACAAACTGTACAACTTTATGTTTTATTGGTTTATTGTTCCTGTAATTTTCAGACAATTACTTGGCAAATAGATTGACCTCTCATCTTACATTGAGACACATCATGTTCAATTATGGGTTAGCTTAAAACCAGTAAAAGACAGTGTATCAATCTTGCACTTCACATGTGAGACTGCATGGGAGAGAAGGGACATTTCCACAGTGCAGGAAGGATTTTGGTAGTGGTTCCAAACAAGTAATTTACAGACAAAGCTATTTATCCTCACCAGTAGCTCTCTGTGAACTTATTGCAAGTTCTGGAGTGTTCCTTCCCTTCTGGGAGCTCTACACTCAGAAAAACCTTCTGAAATAGGAGGTTTTTCTAGGGACAATTACCATCAAAATATCAGCTTAGAGAAATCTAGACCACAATCATTGAGAGTTTGGGGCCTGCCAAACAAAAACTGCCCTAGACTTCTCTTAGGTTTACATGAGCTCAAGCTCTAGATGCTTTTTCAAATCCCCCAGTGGTGTTCATGGCACTTTTTTGAACACAATGATTTCATGATGACAGCTTGCATGGGGCAGAAGCAGTTTTTTACCATTTACCATTATAAGATTTTCATTTTAAAATGTGATGTGTATGAATTCAGTGTTGACATTCTTCCTAACACAGGGCTGGATTTCAAAAGATGAAGTGCATCAAGACAGTTTGAAAAGCCTGCTTTCCTCTAAGGCAAGTGAAAATAAGTCAACAGATCTGAAAGTAGCATTTACCACTTCATCTGACTGCTCAGCTGGGCAGCCAAGCAGAATCAGTGCTGCTTTATGCTCTACCTTCTGCCCTCCTTCAAGGCATTGATACAACCTAAACTACAGATATTGGGAGACCAGTAAAAGCCTAAACCTTGCAGGAAAAGGCACTACTGAAATAATTATGCTCTTCATTGATTAGCTGCTAATTGTCAGCTCCTTGAGACCTGACTGTAAACCTACCCAGCTAAAGGTCAAGCACAAATTCCTTCCAAACAGGATTAGCAATAAAAACAGTAACAAAACTGGGGCAGTTTGCAGTGTGTTGTTTCATTATAACTCCCTTGGGATCAGAAATGTCAATGGCAAAAGGGAAGTGAAGTCATGTTAATGAGGGATTCAGCTTTGTCTCATGTGCCAAGGGGATATTCTGTTAGAACATTCTGGTTCTGTGCTTTGCTTCTCTCCCAGGGCTCTGCAGGTCACTGTCACCTGAGAGTTGTCACTTTCACAGTGGAAATAACTGTCCTTCTGCTCTAAATTGCCACGGGGCTGTGCTTAAACTCTGAAATTTGATTCATCTTGGATAAGATGATAAAACTCAGCCTTGTCTTCTTACCTGGGGGTGGCAGGCTGCTTTTCAGAAGGACCCTGAGTCCTGTTTTGATTTTATTTTAAGTATTTTTATTTTATACATGCCTAAACACTTTTTTGTATCTGCTCTGTCTCATATAATGTTATAAATGCTAAAAAAATTCCAACTCTTAGTATTTTTTTAAGTCTTTGAAGATTAAGAAGTCTTTAGAAATTCTCAGATCTCCTCATTGACTCCTCTATTCTTTGACACAGCAAGATCAAACATTTATTTCTTCTGCCTCTCAAAACTTCCCCTCCTGGCTGTATTTCTGCTCCCATTTCTGTTTGCATTGCACACCCTCCTCCTGCTCCGCCTCATCCCCCCACTCCCCAGCCCTCTGAATTTCCAGTGCTTTTCAGAGGGGCTTTTCAGGGATGGCTTTTTGAAGTCAGTCTCAGAGACCAATTTTTGGAGGTACTTGGTGATCCTTCCCATACTTCCTTCTGGGAATGAACTAGCAAAAGGTTCTGGGAGCCTCTGGCAGGTGGGTCCTCAGAGAGTCTTTCAGCAGGCACTGGTTAAGTGGGGTACAGCTCCAAAAGGGCTCTCTCGTCCTAAACTTATCAAGCTGTTGCCAAACTGAGAGTGCAGAACTCCCTAAGTCAGGTTTCTATCCACAGGTTGTGTATTTGTGTATATATACAGTGATTGTAATGCTGATGCATTAATTTGATTTCTGAGCAGTACCATGAATTTAGGAACTTGATATGATAATATTCCAGATTAAGGCTTTGATAGTTATAAACACAGACATATCAAATGAGCAAGAGATAATTAGAGATACAGGTAGAAAAATAGATAGTCAAGGCTTTCATGTAATTACTTGACCTAGAGGTCAAAATCTGGCAACATTACTTGTATTTTCTTTACTTCTCTTTTCCACCCCCTTCCCTCCTTCTCTCACCAAATAAATCAGCTCCTATGGGCACTGGCCTTTGTGGACACGTTTCTGCTGCCTCCAAGAAGATGAAGATCCAGCTCGTTGTATCTTCACAGTGAAATATTCAGTTGAACTGTGCAGTAAATTAGAACTGGAAGTTAGTGCTACAGTTAGACTCAGTTTGGAATAGCTCCTCTCTTCCTCTGTGCCTTGAAATAATTCTGCAAAACAAAATATGCCCTCAGACCCCCCAACCCCTCCTCTCTTGCCCCTAAATCAAAGTACTTCACACTTACTCCCTCTCTGCCATAAACAACACCCCCAGTTTTGCTCATACTGGATAGAGTAATGGATGTGTTCTATTCCCCAGGTACGACTGAAATCCTGTTTTCATGGAAATGTGGATATTCAAAAATGCACTCCCTTCTGCCAAAAAAAGAACAAACACTCATAAACTTATTCATAAACACACAGAGAAGTGATAGCTGGAAAAACCATTCTGGGTATTTCCAATAGATGTTGACATGAATTGTGTTCATTTTTTAAATGTACCAGTTTGTGCAACAGAGCAGCTCCTGGCACCACCAGCTTGCATTTAATAACCTGATAGAGCTGATTGAGGTGCTGGAAAGAATTGCTATTCCATTTTAGCAGGCAGGGTTAAACTGATGTGCATGTGATTTTCCACACCAGGCTTATATCCAAGTTATCCTAGTGCTGCAGAAAGTTAAATTAATGCCTGCTGCAATAGCTGATGGCTCCATGTCATGCCTACATTCATGCTCTTCAGTCCCTCTAAATGTTAATAACAATTCTTTTACTTTTGTATTTCCACTGCAGCAAGTTTCAATCCCAATATTATTCCAGCTCAAAACTGTGACGAGGGGGTTACTTTTTACCACTGATAAACTGTTAACAAAGATTGATGCGTGATGCTGCTTATCTGTTCATAAGTGCTCCTGTGCTATGATTGGGTTCTGACCAAAATTAAGACTGAAAGAGTAATCTACCATCCTTCCAAGCACTGTGTTGCCTAGTCACGGTCAATAAAACCAGCAAACCAGCAAAAATCATGTATTTTCTGCCCTCACTCTTGGATTGCTGAGATTTCAGCCCAGGAGCAGGACCGTAATAATTTCTGTAATTGCCATTGTACTGCATAGCAATCGATGCCTCATGTGGCACCCAAACTGAAATCTGAATCCACACTGGGAATCGCAGTGCAAGCGAAGAAAACGCATGGAAACAGGATGAAAAGCCACCTTAACTAACATCCAAGGTCTGGCAAAAGCTGAAATACACTTTGTCTGATCCCAAGGGGTTAAACATTGCCGAGGCGCTGGAGTGAGAAAAGCAATGAAGTCTCAAAACAAGTGACTTGTTTTTTGCCATTGCTGCTTCTAGGTCCCAAACTTTTCAGAAAGTCTTGGAATTAACTCAGAAAGTGTGCTGGTAGACATGTATGTGATTGTGCTGGTATGTGAGTTACAGTGCTTGATCTGCCCATAAGCTGCTGCTTTTAGGGGTTCTGTTACATGTCTGCAAGTGTGTGCAATTTGTACTGAGGCTAATTGACCTTGCACTGCAGTTACTGAACACTGTGAATCATGTCAGATTTATACTTTGCATTATATATATATATATAGATATATATATGGTAAGGATTTGAGCTTGAATACTGAATCACATATTAGATGTTATTTTTAAAATCTCCCTTGTTTCTCCTAACATCTCTCCCTATTCTTCCCAAGGAAGAAAATGAAAACAAACTCCAACCATCCACTCCCTTATACCATCATTCACTGGTGGAACCTTACCTGTCAAAACTACCCCTCCAAAGTGTTTATTCCTACCCCAATGAGAAGAAATAAGCTACAGATACACTCCAGGCCTTGGTGATTTGTTTCATTCTGGTTGAAACTGCAAAGGAAAGGTTTTGAAACCAGCAGGAATTCACTGAGACAGTCTCAAGCAGCACAGCACCATTTGGCTGTTGCCTTCAACAGCTGCTACCTGGCTGTGCACCATGGAAACCTCCAGCAGTTCTGTCCTCCACCAGACCCAAAATTCAGCCAAACAATAACCTGTGAGAATCTGATGTAGAGGGAAGTCTCAGACATGGAAAATGAAATGATTTTTCTGTGGTTAAATGCAAACCAACTCTTGATGCCTGTGTGGACTAGGATGCTCTCCCAAACCTGGGATTTGTTTAAAGCTCACACAGTGAATGATGGGCTGTCCACTGCCCATCAATAACAATATAAATAAACATAACAATAACATATAACATAACGATAATAAGAAAGCAAAAGCACAAAAATAAAAGATCTATCAATTACTACAATTCCCATTGTAATGACAATTTTAATGCATAGAAAAAAAATAAAAAAATTTTAACAGTTTTATTTCTGTTATTTCATTGATGGGTCACAGGCAGCACTCCCAATGTCACTGTCAAACAGTTAGCTAATATTTCATTATTATAGAGATAACAATAGAAAAGTAGGGACACTCTTTACCTGGAAGAGCATTTTCCAGTACCAATTTCTAAAGTACAAGCCCTCACTAATAAAGATTTTATAACTGCCACATCAAAAACTCTTTCATTGTGGAAATTTTACTACCAGGTCAAATCAGAAAACACACATGAAATGAAAAGTTGAAAAATTCAACCAAAAAAGTTTTAAAAACCTCAACCAAACCAAATTTTCTCAACACTAAAGGATTCACAGTGGAAAAGAGGAATACACTTAATTGACTCCAACCTCCTGTCCAAGGTCAGGGGAGAGGGGAAAAAAACATAAACAGAAAACCTTGAGTAAAATAGCCTGAAACCTTCTGATTGTATTTCAGGCTTGTCCTCAGGAAGAAATGGATTTCCACTACTAATGCAGGCCTCGTGGAAGAGTGGCTGTTCCTTTTACTTCTCAAATACAGGCTGTAACCCCCCCCAGCCCAGTTCCATTTCACCAACTGCCTGCAAACTACCAACCTGTCCATGTCAGGAGTAACCACCTACCAAAAGGTCACTGCAGACTCACCCATTCCATGATTTCACTTCATTTTACTTCCCTCAGGAAAGTTACTAAAAAGGTAGAGCATGAGATCTTCCCTAAAACCACTCCAGCATCTATCAGAGAGCTGAAACCTTTCTTGTTTAAAACAAAGCCATCCAACTAGAATAAACAGATTTGTTGTTTTTTTTTTTTTAAAGGCTCATACCTTCTGTGAGGAGCACTGAGAAAGAGCCAGGAAGCTGATGGCTGAATTCTTAAACCCACATTGTTTAAATTATTGCCCCACACTGTTATGATGGAATATTTATTAAGCAGATGGGACCTACGGTTTAGGCTTTTAATTGCTGGAAGTCGTCAGGTTGATTGTAATTTAATTTAATTTTTTTCCATGCTTTTTTAATTGGTTGCTTTTTTTAATTAAATATTTCATTATAAGCAATAAACACCTTTTTAAAATTGCTTCCATTTTAAATGTTGCACTTGTTGGCCCCTATTAATTAATCTCTCTTTCCTTGATGCACATCTGTTTTAATGCCCTTAATGAGAAGCAGTAAATAACATAATTAATTTTCTCCTTATTCAAATTTATTGGCTTTAGTTATTTTGTTGCAGTCAAGTGTATGGTCAGGAAGTGTTATCTTCATCACAAACAACCAAGCACAGTAGACTCAAAACTTGGATAACACAGTTTGTTTGGAAAGCAAGAAATGAAAATTACAAGCACCAGGTATGAATGAAGCAAGGAAATTTTTCTGCTTTAAGGGAAAGTGGTTTTCCTTTCAATTAATTTACCTTATTTTTCAGGCTTCACACTTTTTGTATCACTTTCCAGAACACTCTAATTTAACATCAGTGTTCAAAGACAAATCTAATGTTTAATTTAATAATCTCGCTGAACTGGGACCCTAAGATCAAAATCATGGGAAGATTTGGTTCAGAACCCAAATCATGGGCTGTGTGGGATGTAAGTTGGTTCCTGCACTACTGTTTCATAATAAAATTATCTGGAAGGATTGCATTCAAATTGCATAAGCAAATAAAGTCAATAGAAATCCAAAACCGAAGCAGTGCTACACACAAGGAAATTAATCAGCAACTTAAACCCCATCAGCAATGGTCCATCTCACTTTGTTCCTGCTGCCCAGTTTGTGGGATTTGAAGCATCTGCCTAGGCAGCTGCTGTTCCATGAGACTTTGGGAATTTCCCAGCCCAGCTGCAGCCCCGTGAGCTGGGTTTGCCTCACGTCCAAGTGCCTGCCTGCTGGATGACTCCAGCCTTGGAAGAGAATCCCTGAGATCTCCACCTGCATGAGTGACAGGACTTCTGTAAATCTTTCACACGAGCTGCTGGGGGAGTGTTCCATCAAACCTTGGCTCACATTCATTTCTGTTAGCCTGCAATGCAATTTTTTAAAAGGAAAGAACGAACAGGTACTTGTGTAATTCTTAATGACTGATGAATCTACTGTTGCATGGGAAAAGCACAGTGTCACTTTACAAAATAACTGAGCACTTCTGCAGCAATATCTACTTTTTCTTTGAATTGTCTTGTTGAATTGTATTGTTATTTTCTGAGTTGTCTGGTTTTTTTTTTTTGATGGAAAGGGGGATGAAATAACGTTTTCCAGATCCAAATACATGTTGCATTTTGTCAGTAAGAGATGTAGAATTCAAACCCACTGACCACAGGCACTCTATGCCATATGCAAGCAATATATATTATTTTTTAGTTATCTAATAACTTTAAGTTTTCAGGATGCTTTTGCAAAATAAAAAAGTTAACACTTTTTGATACTAAATGCTTTATTGCAATCTGTGATTTTGTAAGGATGACTGATTTATTTGATGTGCAAATCTAGAGCATTTGGAAATACAGAGACAATATATTTAGAGTTATATTCTGTCAAGCACTGAGTGCTGGCCTCAATCTAGATAAAGCCTTATCTCTATGCATGTGAGTAGCTGAACTGATTTTAATGGGACTTCTAACATGCTTTTAAAGCACTTGACAAATAAGGGTCTCAATCTTCCCTACCCTGCAAACCCAAGCTAAATAGCAGGTCTATTAATACTTAATACCTGCCTCACAGATACACATCACAATGACAAGTGTGGATTACAGCAAAGCTATTAAGAGACCAGCCTAAATCTCCAGCCTCCAGGCAGGAGACAAAGGCAGCCTGGCAGTGGGAAACATTCCCTGGCAAATGGGAGCATCCAAAGGCAGGAACTGCTTTCTCCAGCCACTACCACTCACGAGGAATGAGGCCACTACTCACACAGTGCCATTAGCCTGGCAAGGCAGGTGAAGTGCTTTAGTTACCACCTGTATTAGCCAAACAGCCAGGAAGTTTTTTTTTTCTGGAGGGTAAAAAATGTGGTGCACATGGGGCTTTAAGGACTTTGAACCTCTGGATAGGAAAATTCACACCTCCTGCTGAGCTCTCATTCAAAAAGAAGTTTAAACTTACCACTCAAAACACTGCTAGGTAAAAAAGAGGGTTTTAATCCCATTTTGAGTCCATCTCAGATTTTAAAACAAGAAAGAGAATTTACTTTTTGCAAGGTCTCAACACTTTTATATGGTCAGTTAGAGTGTTCTGCTTTGACAGGGACAGGCTGGATGGGGCTCTGAGCAGCCTGGTCTGGTGGGAGATGTCCCTGTCCGTGTGTCCCAGGTTGCAAGATGTGGCTGGGGGTGTGTATTCTATTGCCATCTAGGGCAGCAGAATTTTGGCTTCACTGAAGCTGCCTGTCCTGAAATTTGGAAGTGAAATGAGTTGCACCAGGTAAGCCACTCAATAAATATTATTCACTGCTTTCTATAGAACGCCAGAATTTTGCATCCAATGAACACATATGAACTACTCAAAGACTGATCCTAAGAAGATAAAACCCAGTTTCTCTTGGTAGGCACAAAACACGACAGTGAACTATTGCAAGGAAAGTAAATGGAAAGTATTGTGAGGGAGAAAGCAACCAAATTCAGATCTAATTATGTTTACTCTCCAAAAGTTAGGAACAGTTTGAAAACCAGCTCAAAAATAAAAAGATAAGAGAATGGTGAGGAGGTTACTGAAAAAGTAAGAGCAAAAAAGCTGTGTGAAACATGGGCAGTGTTCAGAAGGCTGAATAAGGATTTCAAGTGTGAGTGACAACAAAGGGTGGTGGGGAGGAAGAGAACAGTTGCACAGAATCTTTGGAGGTTCTGCTTTGGTTGTCAGCATTGTTCCAGAGTTTATGTCCTCCACAAAACACATAAGCAATATCCAAGGAATATTTTTCTTCAAATTAATTTTCCCCCTTTTCACAAAAATAACATAAAACATATTCATTAGAGAACATCTCAGCCCTCCAAGGCCAAACCCACTTTCAGCCAGAGCTGATCTTTTACCCATTATCAGGCTTGCAGCAATGAATAGTGTATTATTTCAGCAGTGAAGCCTTGTACCTGACAAACAGCCAGCATTGTGCTACAGGGGGAGAGAATAAATGGAAAATAGAAAGATTTGGGTAAGGAAAGGTGAGGAAAAATATAAATAGTGATCTGTTTTGTGTCAGTTCTGAAGTGGCATTAGGAAGGCAGAAAACTTTTGGTGCTGGATTCTTCTTTTATACTACATCTTTCAATCCGTATTAGTGTAGTTTTCAATAAATACAAACATTAATCTCTGATGGCAAAAGCCAAGAGGAGCACACACCTCTTTGTCTTTCACAATGAAAGCTTTAACAAAGAGCAGAGTTTCAGGGATTCTCCACAGAAGTCCTGAGAGTGGGGTTTTGAAGGATGAAAACGCAGCTGCACATCTTGCCAGCACCTGCAGTATGTTTGTGAAAAACCAAAAAGAGACTCAGAGTACCATCTGGCCCATCTTCTGGCCTGACACAGGGCACCTATTCCTCTGTGCACCCTGCACAAAGCCCTGAGGATGACTGCTCAAGTGGAGCAGGCTTGATGTTCCTTCGATAGCTGGAAGAGCTCCTTTACTACACAGGAGTTTTAACTACTGAGATACTCCCATATTTTAAGTGAGAATTACTCACCTTTCTCAAAACAGCTCCATGAAAACAGAAACCACTGTTTGGATTAACTATGCCAATGATTAATTTCCCCCACTCTTGAAAAGCTGGCCTTTTATTTCCAATTTTAATGCTTTTAGCTCTCATTTTCAGAGACTGGATCACATTATGCCATTGCTGGATAAATTGAAGAGTCTTTGAGAGGAGTAAACATCATGGAGCAGCTCTTCCTTGGAGCCTGGCAGTATGTGCAGGGTGTATAGATTCCAAATGAACCAGTTCAGGAAATAACAGCAACAAGGAGTTGGGCAGGAGCTGAACAAGCTCTCCAGGAATTCAGATTGCAGGTGAAAGTCAAACTCTCCTACTCTTAGCCAGAATGAAGTGTATCTAAACATTGTCCCTGACAATCCCATCTCCAAATTTCAGCACAGCCTTACCCTAACAGAGCTAAGAGTCAGTGAAGAGCAACCCCCTGCACCTCACTGACTCTTGGGTCGTTTAAGAACCCAAGCAGCACAGAAAATCACCCTACTCAGTATTCACCAAGAGTGGCCATCGTGTTCCTGCCATAGCATAACCTGCCCCAGGTGGTAACCTGGTGTTTCAGGGATGTCCAGATGCCCTGCCTGGGAGGCAGGGAAGTGAAAAGCCCTGGGCAGTGTCCTCAGAGAGGGAGCAGGCTCTGTTTTGCTGAGTGCAGAACAACTCTTTGTGTGTGCAAAGGCTCTGCCAGTGATGGGAGCCCCTTTCCTCCTCAGCCCCAGCCCAGCACGACTCTGACAGATTGGAGCTGGCAGGGCCAGGCTGTGACAAACCTGAGGCAGCTGGGGTTGTTTATTCTGGAGAAAAGGAGGCTCAGGGGAGACCTCATCACTCTCTGCAAGTCCCAGACAGAACCGTGCAGCCAGATGGAGGTTGGGCTCTGCTCCCAGGGAGCAGTGACAGAACAAGAGAACACAGCCCCAAGCTGTGCCAGGGGAGGTTCAGGTTCACCATCCCTGGAGGTGTTAAAGGACAGTTTGGATGTGGCACTCAGTGGGTGACAGGGTGGTGTTGGGTGGCAGGTTGGACTGGATGGTCTCAGATGTCTTTTCCAACCTCATTCATTCTGTGATTCTGTGAGTGAGACACAAGCTCCCACTGCTGTGGCTTCCCACTCTGAGCTAGTGGGGTCCCTGTATTCCCATGGGCTCACCCACCAGCACAGCAGCTCATTCTGTGCAGGCACAGCAGCACCCATCCTGTTTTTCCCTCTTTATTGCACTGTGCCCATTCACCCCCCTGAAAACATCGATTTGTCTCTGTACATGTGCATGTTTTTATCCAGGTGTGCTCTGCTTGTTGTCCATCCCAGGCAAATCTTTATTCTCTGAGTATCCCCAGAAACATGTTCCACTTAGAGCCATAATTTCTAATGGGGTGTTGCAAAATCACTGCAGTTACTGGAGTTACCACAAAGCACAGACAAATCAGGCCTCTGCTGGGTGTTGGCAATTGTACAAACATTCATCAACTGGAGATTTATATAGAAGCAAAAAATAAAAATCAACAAGCTGTCCTTACTTTTCTAAGAATAGAGAAATGTAGAAGACAAATAATAAATTGCAAACATGTGAAATTATAAAGAAATGAAATAATATTAAAAAATCAATCTTTCTTCCTTTTTGGCATTTCGTTTATTGATTCCAGCTTCCCCACTAAAATAACACAACAGTAGGATTTTTAGAAAAAACATTAGTGGATTAAATAAAATTAGATTTTAAAAGATTCAGGTGATAAAGCTGATTAGATAAACAAGAGATAAATCAATAGAGAGATGAATAAGTCAGATACCAGATTTACTGTCTGGGGATCCACTGAGCTCCTTCTACTAGAATTTGAGTGTGCCTTGGAGATTTCTCAGAACCTGCCAGATCTGACAAAATTACCCCAAAATTACTTACCAGCACTTCTGGATCCCAATCCAGAGGCACCTACTTTAATGCTACCCTTGGAAAGAATATGCTCCACTACAGAAATCATGCTGACAAACACCACATCTCACCTCTGCAACTGCAGGCCAGAGAAGGTTCTGTGAGGAAATAAATATTCCTTTATGTTGAATCAGAAATATATATCAGATCTCTTGCTTCAACTACAGGTCATTAAATTGGCTTTATTACCCCTTTCTCTCAATCATCCTGACTTGTTTATCAGGATGAGTTTATCCTCCTGTGAAACACTGCCAAATTGGCCATGCCCCAGCCCCAGAATCTGCCAAAGCTGCTGTCTGACCAGGGTATCAGTGGGTTCCTTTTCTTCTGGAGCAGCCCCTGAGGCCACAGGCTGCAATGTGGGGTGCTCTGAACACGCCCCAGGCCACTCCATAGGTAGAACTGGTGACTCTTCCCCATTGAGAGAACGTCAAAGCCATTTAAATTCTCCTTTTCTGTGCAACATTAAAATTGTGTTGCCCAGCTGCAAGGACTGGATTACAGCCAGCACACTCACTGTGTGGGCTGTGTGAAGATTTATGATGTCCTTTAACTAATCATTTTGTAGCTGTTAAGTTCTTGAGATTTGTAAATAATGTGGCAGATAAGTGCACTGCAATCACTCAGCATCTGCACAGAGTTTTAAAACAAGGTTATCTGCTTTGAAAAGAGGAGGAGGATGTCTGCACACCCCTCCAGTGGAGAATGAAGTACATTCTGTGTCAGTAAGAAAAAGAAACACCTTCCAGTGAAACAGTGTTTGGGGGGAGGGATAATTTTCTAAAGGCACTGTGGACCACTAATGGGACAACTCTGTCCCTCTGGGGGACACCTGCAACTCAAAAGGGTCCCCTTCTGTCATCCACTTGTTGAAGGACATTGCCTGCAATACCCACACTTCTGGAAATTGTTTGCAAAGGTGAAACCAAATGACTGATGATGGTTTTCCTACGAAAGTTCTGTGCCATCACTGTGAAGAACAGCCAGGTCGTGTTCCACACATCATTTCCAAGGGATTCTTTAATTCCTGCATTACAGGTTTGGTCCACGGTCATCCAGGACAGCTTGCCCTGCTGAATCCTGGTACATCTCATCAAATCTCAGGTTGTTTCCACTCATGACTTTATGTTCTTCACAAATATGTAATGAGCAGCATCATCAGTTTCTGCTGCATCCAAATAAAGCCAGCACTCAAAGCACATTAGCACTAATGGAGTGTGTTATCCACCTTGAGTCCCAAGTCTATTTTTAAGAAATGATTTATGAACAAAAATTGACACGCATAATTAACCTAATTTGAGTATTCTGCCGTAAATGTTATTATAGAACTCTGGTCTAAATTAAACAAAATTAAATCCTGATAAAAATTTACTATCCTGCAGTTCCCCAATGAGCCCATGCTTTAACAGAAGATATCATGTAAAAACCATTGTTTAAAACTGAATGAATCTCATTCTTGCACTATTAATTTTAGTCCTTTAGTTTCATACTTCAGGTTTTTGCAGATTATGCTTAATTAACTTTTTATAATGATATTTAAATTAGCTGTTAGATATGTGATAAGAATACCTTGACAGATCTGTTTCTAATTTGACCTGCACTATTTAATTTCAGAAAATTGCACTTAGTTTGATGTCTTTGCATCCCTTCTTCCTTGTCCTGGCTTCCTCTGTGCCAAACACTTTCCTCTCAAGCTTTTGATATCTATGGAAGGCAGATAGCAACAAATATTCAGCTCCAATCATGCCAATGCATATTTATTTGTATTTTAAGTGGCATTAGGAGAAATTTATTCAAAGGCAGCTTAGAGAAAAACATATTTTTAAAAAAATCACTGTGTTAAATGTATGACTGAGCTCAGCACAAAACCACCCTATTCCGAGCAGAGAATGCAGAGAATGCCCCCTCATTGTGCCTTTCTTTTACCTACAGAGCAGCAAGCTCAGGACCACTCAGGGAGCACAGCTCTGATGATGGAGTACAGAGAGAAAAAACCCTTCAAAGCACATCAAAGCACCAAGACAGAAGTTTTGTGCACACATTAAATTTGTTCAGCTCACACCAGAGCAAGATTTTCCAAGAGAGATCACCTATCTTTTACTTTTTCAATTAGAACATATTTTCAGCACCAAAAATTACATTTTTTAAATTTTTGGTCATTCCAGCCCTGAGTAGCCAAATCTCTAGTCATAACAAGACAGCAAACCAAAAGAAAACCAAAACATTGCTTAGAGAGTAGGAAATAGTCTAAATTTGCTCCAGTTAAGGCTCTGCAGAAGCTGACCATGCCCATGTACCCATCATTTCTGTGTGATGGGTCACTCAGGTGGACACTGCATTCTTTCATCAGCCAGAACAACACAAAATCTTTTAAAATTTTAATTTTTTTTCCCCTCCCCTCTCAAGACTAATAGAAGTTTCTAAGCATTTAACCATTAACTGTTCTAACCATTAGTAACCATTGTTCTATTAATCTAATTTGTAAAATTAATTTTCTCACACTGAAAATTCCTGTCATGAAATTTGTGACTAAGAAAAAAAAAATTTAAGAAATCTTCTCCAGACTCAAATATTTTAGATGAAACAGCTGCAGCAGTCTGTGTTCATCTCAGGTTTTAAACTTGAAGTTTACTCAGCATAATAATCAGAGGTGAATTAAGGTTATCACAACTTAAAAAGACTTCTGGTGCTAAAGGATGTTGGTACTTGAGAAGAGAGGTGGGGAAATACCTATTCTCTGCTGTTCTAATGAAACAGAAAAACCAGGGTAATTTATTTTTTTCTGTTTCCAGATTACAGATGGGAAGAAAAAATAACATCAATTTATGGCCATTCTCAGGATATTTCAGCTAAATGAACAGCATTTAAAATATGCCTATGAAATATTAGATGGATGAAGTCTTGAATCTGAGAAGTCATTAAGACCTCATTTGGCTTCACTTACAAAGACTGTTCAATAATTAGTAGAATTTTTTATATTCAAGAGGCAAGGATAAAGACATTGATTATTCAAAAATGACCACAGAGAACAGACTATAAAATAACCAAGGCTAAAAAATCGATGCAGATTTTATGTGAACGGTAATATTTCATTTATAGAATTACATCATGTCACATTGATGATTCCTGAAGTGTTCAATAGCAAATGGGAAATATCCAGTGATTTCAAAATGCTCAGATTAATAGTTGTTAAATTAAATGGGTTTATTAGGACAAAAGTTATAAAATATGCAGACAGTAAAATGCAGAAATAATGAAAAAAAATTTAAAAAGCAATGTAAAATTCTTGCAGCACCTACTGCTGAGGTGAAATAAAGTTGGCTTTGCAGGAGAATTTTTCAGGAGCTCCTGAGCTCTTGGCAAGTGTGTTTAGCAAAGCAGAGAGGCAGAAATTTGTTCCTGCACAGGGAAATCACTTGCTCCTTCCCAGGCAGAAAATGAGGGCATCCTCTTGGAGAACAGCACCTGAGTTTCAAAAACCCTCCACATCTTTCAGGGCAGGTGTGACATTTGATAACACAACAATAAAGGACAAAGCATTATTTTTTTTAACATTCTTGTGATAATGTCTGGACTCCTACCTTAAATCTCCTCCTATTCCAGAGTTCAGCCTGGCTCAGCTCTCCTCTTTCTCAGGTTCATCCCCTACTGATCATTCAGGAAACATCTAGATTTTTCCTTCCCTTCTTTCCTATATAATTGAATAATTTTTTAAAAATTCAACGGCTGCACTGGCAGTGAATTGCACAATGTGTAGCTTTTTAAAGGACAAAAAGGGAAAAAACAGGACCATCCACAGGCATGGGCCAGTCAACAGCCTACAGTTTTCTGTCCTGCCTTCTGAGAAAGCCCAGCCTGGGAGGGAAGGTCACAAAGCCAGGCTGGTGTCAGTTACACAACAAAGCCAGTGAGGATGTAACCCATTAAAAACTCAAAGAGAATCAACATAAAATAAAATAATAGGCGGGGGGTGGAGGAACAGCTCATACACACCTGGAAGCTGAAGAAGATCGTGTGAAACTTTAGATCCCCAGAGAGCTACTGAACGGCAGGAGGGCAGAATTCCCTGATCATGGGTAATTTCTGACCAGCATAGCAAAGGCAAAACTCCTTATTTTTTCTCTCTTCCACTGTATTTTTCTCCCTTTTTCACCTCTGTTCCCTCTGGAGAGATAGTTGAGCAGCATTCCCCACTCCATGGGCAGCCCACACTAAGTGCAGGGAAAACCAGCCAATCTCCCAGCTGAAGGAATTACCTCCTTCTGCCTCACTTTGCCACCCCAGGAACTCCACAGAGAGCCAGGAACTTCTTCCTGAGAGAGCAAACACCCTGCCTAAAAACCCATTCTTATCAAACAAGGAGAGCCTTGCTGGGTTTATTTGTTTTAATTACCACAGCTTCTGACAAAGGAAATATCCTCTTTCCCAAAAGTGTTTGCTTTCATGTTTGGAGAAGGAAAATAAAGAGAAAAATGACAAGCACATATTAATCTCTCCAGGCAATTGCTCTGTGCAGTTTGGGGTGAACAGGCAGCCCTCAGACCTCTCACTGAAGCTGCAGACACTGGCAAATGGTAACACATGCTCAAAGCAAATAGATTAAGATTAGAAACATTTGCATAGACTGCCACAAGAGATTAGAACACTTTTACAGATGTTTTCCTCTCAATGGCACAAAAAGAGAATACCAGCCTATCAACACAGTTTTAACTACAGCCCCAAACAAAATGTTAGCCAGAAATTGTTCATTCTGTGCTTGGAAAATTCACTTTGGCATATGAGAGCTTCTTAGTCCAGTGATATCCAGCAGGAGAAACATCTTCAGGCCTTCAGTTAAGACAAGCACTTCTCTAAGAGCCCTGTTTAATTATCTATCCATGCTCAGATGTGTAATCCTGTCATTTGACTCATCTCTTCCTTATGACCAGACAGGATTTTGACCGTGCACCTATTTTATATTTTTTCATGAACAAATAAGGAAGGGTTGTGTGTATTTATGTGCACACACATCTGTAGATGATCATACTTACATTCAGGAAGGTGTAACACTAAATTACAGGAAGAGTTGCAATGAAGAGCTGAGTGTAATGGCAAGATCCCAGAGTAAATCACAGGCCAAATGACCATCACTGAATATCATGAAAGCCTGTCCTTTACTCTCCTTTATCAGCAAAGGCAAGTGATGGACGTTATCACAAGTTCCAAGAAATAATGCATCTTGTATTTTCAGAGACCTTGGAAATGCATTTGTTTGCATATCCAGACTGAAAGGACTGAAAGCCCTGGGGTTAATAATGAGATACTTAAACCCAAGGGAAAAAAAAAAGAAACAGATGTTCATTAATACCAGTATTTCCCGTTGCACTGGCACTACAAAGAAAATATTTCTCCTAGCTAGAAAATATTCCTTCAATATACATCTACAAACATCTCTTCTTAATGTGCTTTAGAGTTTTCACAGAAACTTACATTAAACAGGTTGGAAGGAAAAGAAACATAATAAAATCACTTTATCTGGGTTAAAATTCAACAATTCTCCTTGTGGGGGGAGGGTTGGGGTTCACAGGGGCATCAAAATCACCCACCAATAGATTTATAGTTAATGTTTTAGAAGCTTGAGAAGCAAATCAAATACAACAGAAGTAAATGTAGCACAACAGGGAACTGTCAGAGCCAGAGCTGGTGCCTTGTGCTAATCTTGGAGTTTCTAGAAGAGTCCAAGAAGATGACAGATTGTGCTCACAATTGTTATTATTTAGATATCAAATACAGGATAGTTATTTTGAAACCAATATGATCTGTTGCTTTAGCACCACAGTATTTGCCAACCCTAAACTCCAGCAAGTCAGAGCAATGGAGAAAATGGTTCCTAAGCAGCCTGCACAAATCAGGATTGGAAATAGATTTTTCTGGTTCTTGTATAATTTTCCTCACAAGAAGTCTCCTTTAATATTTAGGGTGAACGCTCCCAAGTCCAGATAAATATCAAACATCAATCTCCATTTCAAGAAACATTATTCCTTTCAAGAAAATTTCCCAGAGTGAGGTATTCAGAGCAAAAGAGAATCTGATCTGAAATGTTAGTCTGGATTTCTTTCTCATGTCCAGACCTCAGCCCACATTTACCAGTTCTAATAAGAACACACCAGTTCCCACTGTGATTTGTCTTCAGAAATGAGGCCTTATGATTCTCATTTTTCAGCTCCCTCCAGAATATATCTGGA
Source organism: Irena cyanogastra (assembly GCA_013397155.1). Lineage (NCBI taxonomy): Eukaryota > Metazoa > Chordata > Aves > Passeriformes > Irenidae > Irena > Irena cyanogastra. Next base: position 340,633 of record VWZV01016790.1, read on the forward strand.
GAAGTCAAAATCCCAGGCTTGTCATATCTGTCAAGCCAATGTTGCTTTGAGACAGCTGAGTTACTATGGTTAACTTAATCACAATATACTGCTTCCAGTTTGTTTGTGGCCACAGATACACAGAACACTCGAGTCAAAATTAAAATTGAACAAAGCAGAGCAATATGCTGCTTTGTTTCATTTATTTCCCCAAACTAAGCACACTGGTAATACAATTTAAATACAAAGTAAGCTCATTCAAGTGGCACCCTAGAGACGATTTCTGCACAGATAACTGATACTTGGAGAAAATCCTGTCATGCTCTGAAACACAGCAACGATTATCTTGCTGCCATAAAGAGCAGAATGGAAATTTCCTGTCCCGACAAGTCTGTACTAAGTGGCTTTGACATTACAGATAACAATTAGTGTAATCCTTGTCAGCAGGCACTGCCTGTCACCTCTGCCACAGGAACACCTTCCCAATAAAACACTGCACAAAGGATTCTGCCAGCTGCAGAAGCAGGTCATGAGCAGTCCTTGCAAGGCAGGCAAATAAACCTGCAGGGCAACCAGTGAACAAAGCCACGCTGTTAGACCAGCCACAGTTAACTGCTTTCAGATTATGGGATTTTGGTTTTGTCCCAAATACTTCACTTTGTCTCTAATTTCTGAAAGGTTTATTTTCTGTGGCCATAGAAACCAGTTTTCCTTATCAGGAACAGCACTGACACTGTCCTGGTCAGGTAAACCAGGTGTGACAGTGCTGGTCATGCCCAGCAGCTCTGATGCTGTGTCTGCAAACACATGATGTCTTTACACTGAAATGTTCGTGGGGTTTTTTCTGCTTGGTTGTGTTTATTTTTGGGGGAGGGGAGGTGTTTTTTTTTTTTTTTCTTTTTTTTCCTTTTTGTCTTTTTCGAACTTATGTGGCCTAAGGAGCTTAGCACAGCACACACAAAGCTGATCTGGCTTAATCACTGCCTCCTTTAAACCTAAGTTACAAGCAAGCCTAAGGGCTTCTTCTAGACCCATTCTTAAACGTTATCTGCATCTAAAACTCAGGTCCTCACTGTTTCTTCTGAGCTCTTTCAATAATAAATATTATTTTCATTCAGGATATACTGTCAGAGAACTGCTGCATCCAGAGGAACAACTTCTGTTCAAACCATTGGCACAGCAGGACTCTAGGCAATAAAAACCCCACATTTGCTCTTTGCCCATCTCTGTGTGTTATTGCAGCAGTTCAGTCCCTGTACATTCTGTAGCAAACATCAATCTGCCACACATATTTGTGTTTTGACCTCCCTGGGGTTACCAACACAATGAATAAACAGATCCTGGAATACCAAAGCTGTGCCTGACTCCATTTGCTGCAGACATTTCAAACACACTCCCTGAAAACTGGGCAAGTTGAGCCAGTCTCCCCTTTATCAAAGAGCTTTTGAATCCCTGATCCAGGAAGGAGTTATTCTCTGCAAGTCTGAATCTGCCACAGTGGGAAATCAATGCTCCCCACTGCAGGCTGAAACTTCTGGCAAAAACTCGTGCTGTGCTTCTGTGTAAAAAAGTCACCCTTTAACTGTGCTTGCAAATCTGTTTACAAATAGCTGCAGACTTCACTGCCAGGTACCAAGCTTTAAATAAGGAAGGGACAAAAAACCAAAGCAAAATGAAACAAAAAACCAAGGGAAAAGGGCCCTTCAAAGCTGAACTAAAGCATATGATGATAATATGAAACAGACTTTGCATGGAAGTCTGTTTCCTAAATAATACATTGCTATAGCAGTGCTGAATGGGCTACAAAAACCCTGTGATTTTCTGTGGCGAGCTTTCCTAAGGAGCACTACAGAATTCTTCAGCTGTTGAGAAGCAATGACTCTAAGCTGATTTTTCAGCAGAAACCCCCTGTATCAGCCATTCCTGCTCGTGTTAAGCTCTGCTGCCTCATGTACCTGTTTCAACAATTGTCAAAAACCACAAGGGATTTGGAAACCCCTTTGTTTGGTGCCTGTGAGGCTGCATGGAGAGAGATCCTCCACAATCAAAGCTCAGTTTTTAGGAGCACCCTTATCTCCCTGAACAGGAGAAATGAGCTGCAGAAGATTTCACCACCGGGGCAGCACAGCCTTTGAGGAGATCAGGGGGAGAGGCTGCACAAATGGCAAAATCAGTGGTTTTGAATGTTCAGAAATGGCTCAACTAGCCTGAGGCAGCACAGACAGCCCCATGTAAAGCAGGAGGCTGGAGCACAGCCCTCCAGAAGTACATTCAATCACCAGTTCTGTGATAAAAGCATCATTTGTTTTGTTACCAGATGAGCTAATGAAGGTGAGGAGGGCCATGGTTTTCCTCTGCAGTTCTCCAGTGCTCACACCAATGTTTGCAAACCTCACAATAACATCCCACAAGAGGCAGGATTAGACTGTTCCTATTTCTAACACCAAGAGCCTCTTCTAAAAGCCAGCAAGTCAGAGTCTACTGTCTATAATGATGGATTAAGAAAATTCATAAATACAGGGCACAAATCCAAACTTTCAGAGCCCTTCAATACATGCCTGAGAACTTGAGTCTTGTGTCTGAGACCACCCTAAGACCCAGAGTGATCCAGAGTTTCATATTCTCAGAGAATGGGGACTACTTGGCAATATTTGACTTCCTGAAAAAAGACAAATATAAATGAAGTAAAAAACAAGAGGAGATTACATCTAGCATGGCTTGCTAAAGGCTTCAGGGAGAAAAAAAAAAAAAAAAGAGGAAAAAAAGAAAGAAAACGAGCTCTTTGTCAAAATCAGACCTTTGATTTGCTAGAGCAGATAAGGATCAAAGTATGGTGCAAATGACAGGAGGAGAAAAAGTTAGCACATCTCTCAAAACAAAACAGCTTTTCTTAAACAGAACCTTGTGATAATATGATTGTTTCTAATGAGAATGCTCTAATCAGCTTAATGGAGAGCTAATTTTAAGATCTTTGCAGAAAGAAATCCAAAAGACTTATTCAAATCATCAGTAAAAGGATTTAGTATCATTTCCACCTCTGAACTGATGCACAGATCGGGGGGTGTTGGCAAATTTGTATTTCCATGGAATGCAAAATAAGGATAAAATCCTCCTGGAGTCTGTGCCTGTCACTGTTAGAGGAGGAAATCAGGAACTACACAGGAAGGCAGGAATAACCATCTTTTTTGCACACCAATGTAACCAAGCACAGATCCAGATAGATGCAGATATCACTCACTCACCCTCTAAACACACAATGCTGTCCTCTGACAGGAATCCACTCATTACTGGAATTATGCCTAAGGTGAATCCAGCACCAGAGGTGTAGCAAAACTTGTGAATAATAAAGCAACTGCATGAACACACATTCACACACTTGAATAATGGATAATCTTCTACTCACTGATAACCTTGAATGAAAGTTGAGTGAAAATAAAATGTTAACCCATGGATAAAAAGAATTTAGACATAAAATATTCTCATTTTATGCTATTGGAAATCCATGCTATCAGTGGATAGACTTCTGTTTACAGGGGGAGCAGACTTGTTGGAATTGCTGAAATTATTTATCTTCTGGTGATAAGTGTGTGGCTCTGATATTTTAGCCTCATTTGCAATGCTGAACTTTTTCTTTTGCAACGTTTGTAAGTATGCTACAACATCTCACTAATGGGACATTTTAAAGGCATGAACATCTAAGTGTCACTCCAGCATCATGGGGGTTCCATGGCTCTTGGCCTAAAAGAAGAGTGACATTCTTAAAGACTCTCTCTATGCACTGTGTGTGACATTTTCAAACAGGTGAAGCTGCTCATATCCACACATGGAATTAAATGATTTGCTGTTTCACAGAGCTCAAAAAATTTTCCTGCTGGAAATGGCACTGGTGACTGAGGAGCATCAAACAATAAAACTGGAACCTATTGTGCTGCCTTCCATTAGTAGCCCTGTCCTGTGAGCAATTAAATGTGACAAAACAAACACTGGCACTGCCAAATAAGAGAGACAGCATCAGAGCACAGACAGGAAAAACGCAATTTTTGTTTGTTTTTTCCTAAGATATTCACTATTTATACACATGAGCACACACACGTAGAAAGCCAGCACAGACTGGGAGAGAAACAGCTGAGGCTTAAAATGCTGCTTACACCACTCCTCACACTGAGGAGCAGCAGGAGAAGCCCAGTCCCTTTTGTAACAACATTCCCACCCTGTGAGCACTGCTAATATTATTCATGTCAGCCAGCTCAAACAGCACCATACAGGTGTTTTTCCCTAGCTAATGCTGCTGTGGAGTTTGTCATAAAATACTAAATAAGCATCACTGAACGAGACAAATTCTGGGAATATCTATCCTCCATCAACTGTACTTTTCTTCCAAAACCTGCTTGAGGTGCTTATTCAACTAGAAGCTCCTTGAGGGCAGAGAATAAATCAGACTAAATTTGAATACCAGTTTAGTCGGTCATTTTGTAAAAAAACCATGTTAAATTGGTAACTGGATTTTCCTGGCATCCTAAAACATTCCTAAAAAGCTTAAGAGAGTCCTAGTACATCCAATACTTTGAGTCTATTTCTAAAGCAATATTTTCCAAATTTGAAGTTTTATGGCTGATATAGCCAAAAATCTGAGCACATCCAGTCTCTGTAGCCACAGCTAGCTGCAGACAGATCTTGCTTCTTGAAAAAAAACATTATTAACTCCCTACAAAAGCACTACCAGTGCATTATTATGGCAGACAATTGATATCAATTTAAAAAAAAAAGACAGTGAGGTGAGTCCAAGCTGCTTCAACTGCTCATCCACTGGCTGTGGGATGGATTTCGAGGTAATGGCAATTTTGCCTTTCCTTTAGTGCAGCCTCTTACTATTTTAATGAGTGAATTCAGCAGCTGCACAGCAATGTCCACCTACAGACACCCACACAGACACACAACCACAGCCTGCAAGCGCCAGAACTACAAAGAATAAAGAATAAATTTATATTTCAATGTTAGTTCAATATTAAGAAAAAAACTCGTAACAATAACTCAGGCAGGTGGTAGAGGTGGGAATGTGCTTCAGCAAACTGGTATTTTGAAGCTGAACCCCCACACAGATCTATAAACTGATGATTTACTGAGCAATGATCTATTTTTATGGATGTCATCATCACATGGGAACAACCCCGCTCTGTTTTTTACATGGCCATTCATTTTTAATTGCATGGGCCACAGACACATTTTTTCATTTCCATCACAGATGTAGGTGTGTATCAGCATGTGCAGGAGCCAGTGCAAATACATTGTGCACCTGCAGTGCACATTAGGAAAGCTATCCAACAACTGAGCCTGAAATCCACATTTGCAGTTTTGCAGGGAATAAAAATCAGGCTGACTCAGTAAAAGGTGCTTTGATGCTGGTTCCCTGCACTCATTGCCAGAGCAACTGCTCCTGCTTAGGAAAACTGAAAGCATTCTCTCCTATAGAATATGTGTGAGAAAGAGGGAATAAATGTATGCAAGCAGCAGGCTGATCTAAATCAGGGAAGCACGTGGGAAGGAGCCACAAGAAGGGAAAATGAGCTCTGGATGCAGGCAGGGAATGCTTGCCTGCATTTCAGAGCCCCCTGGCCCTGGAAAGCTGCGCTGAGCTTTCCAGACTTCCCTGTTTATATCCAGGCACTGCTGTGGCTCCAGCCTGGAGCCCACAGCCCCCAGGATGGGGAGGGGATGTGCTGAGCAATGAGTGGAGGCTTTGTGCCTCTAAATGAGGACAGAGAGGGGTGCCCAGGGCTCCAGTGCTGGCCCAGAGAGAAGGATTTATCTTCCTGACAGATAGCAAAAGAGAGTAATGGCTTTTTTTCTCCCCAGCAGCTTTCTTCACTGTCTTATTTTGACTCAGCATGAACTCCATTCTTCCAATTTGTTTTTCTTTTCCTGGTTCTATGTAGCCCACCTTTGCCTCCTACAGACTCTGGGTTTCTTATTGTTTTATGGTTTTGTTTGGTTTTGTTTGGTTGGGGATTTTTTTAGGATGGGATGAGTTTTCAGATTTGAGCTTCTAATAACTTTGGGTTTGGTTATAGACAGAAGTTAAGGAAATAAAATAACTGACAGTCCAGTGGTCAGATTTCTGTTGCTGTAGAGTCTGAGCACCACTGAAATTGCTATTTTATACTGCAGGACAATAGAGTTTCTAAACCAGCTACTTTACATTTGCCAGTATCATAAAATGTCACAAAAGTTCCTTGTGCTTCAATTTTTCTTGACACTGTTTCAAAATTATATTTTTGTGGAACATTTGAAGTTTAATTGCTCTGATTGCACTTCTGACTATGCACAGAATCACAGCAGCCCAACACAGACACACAAGGATTTTTCTTTTTTCAGAGGGTAGACAGTACAAGACAAATCAGTTTTCCAGTCTCCAGAAACCTACTTTATCCAAAATTGCTGGTAGCCTCCCTTCCCAGAAAAATTGTCAGCATTTTGAAGTGTGTTGAAAATATTTTGTTAGTGATATTTCAGTTGAAGACATCCAGCATTTCATTCAGCTTCAGCACAGACAGTTCCTTGTCAGCATTCCTGGCACAAATCCACCACACAAGGGAGAAGGGTCTGTTCTCCAAAGGACAAATCCAATTGGCACAGGGCTACAAATCTTCTAGCATGCCCCTTCTATGGCCTAGGCAACAATTACTTGGAAATAATTCCAGGTGTCAGGACCTTCAGGCCTCTGAATGTGCTCAAACCACAAGGCAGCTGCAGATTCAAGTCACACACCTGGATGTTCCCAGACACACCAAAGGGCAAAGCCCAGCACACACAGAGTTTAATTCCTCTGTTTATGGAAGAAATAAGAGAAATACTTTGTGAATAAGTCTGTGTCCATATGGAAAGCCTGAAATAAGTACTATACTCCCAAAATTTTTTTCTTTATATGTAATGCAAAGATTTTTGGAAATAACATGTCCTTAAAGTCTCATTACTAACACAGGTCTCAACTTTATTTTGGCACATTTATTTCCAGTAACTTTCTTTAGCCAGGCACCTTCCACATGCAACAGAATATATCAGCTTCTTTAGGAAAAACAAGCACAATGGCTTTTAAAAACTTCTAAGCCTTTTAATTATAAATATAAATATAAATATATGGGCTTTTGGAGCATAAGTCCAAGCAGCAGCTCACTGAGGCTCCAGCAGGTTCCCTGCTTACCACTGATATGTATACTGATGATTCTGCTATATTCCATGAAAGATAAAATGCAGAGAAATCCAATATGCTGCTTCTCCTTTAGGAATTCATTTGCTGACAAACAGTTATTCTGCCAAGAATTATAACCATATAGGAAGACATCAAAAGAATTTGTCTAACTCCTTCCTTTTGCACAGTGCATATCTGCAGTGGTTGCACTGTGCAAGCTGTTACAGAAAATAAAATACAAATCCCCAAATTCAGGGCAAGCATTGTATGGAATATATGCTGCCAGACTCAGGCTTTGAGGTGAAATCACTGTCTTCAAAGGACTATAAAATTGCTTTTAAATACCATACGCTTCTAACAAAGAGATGTATTCAAAATATACATTATGAACTCCAATGTAAATGAGTTGTGCATGTACAGCTTAACCCTGCTGATCCCTGTAAATGAGGCTCATTGCCTTGTCCTCCCCATTTCATTTGGGTTTGGAAACAAATAGTTTTGAGTTTCACAAATAACCAAAGTGTTCTTGAACAACACCTTTCTTGACTCATTCCCCCACGTTTCTATTAGCAGTGAAAAATATGATAGAACACAGAAAGAGAGAAAGGAACAAAAATTCAGGACAAAGAATTGTCAAATACAGCTTTTCCTCAAAAAGCTGATTCATACAATGCTGAGCAGTCCCTTTTCCAATGCAGTAAGGTATGGAAGAATATGTCATATTGTATTCATACAAAAATACAACAGAATATAGTTCATCCTGATTTTATTCTCCAGTTAACCTATGAACAATGCACTTATTTACCTTATTTAAACAGCAGGCTCTTTTTTTCACTCTGAAACCTTTCACTCATCAGTAGGTGCAAACTCTCATGATATAAATAATCTGTTAATCTATTCCCTATTGAAACCGAGATCTAATTTCTTAATAATTTATGGCACATGCCAAGTCATATTGAAATATGTTATTGTTATTATTATAGAGCCAAGACCTGAAACTTGCCAAGTAATGATGAGTATAGAGAAAATACGTCAGCATATTTCTGGTGTGAAATTTATAAACTATTTTCAGTCTATACCAATAGAAGTCTTACCAATTTGAAGTTTTTATTTCAAATTGGTAACTGTACAATAAGAGGTATTGTCTTTCTAAAGGTATCTGTTTCACAACTGATAACACACTATGGACTTCAAGAACATGCTTCTGAAAACCTACAACATATGGAATAGATTACATTCACTGAAATGTAACAAGATCACGACTGGGAGAGGACACAAAACTCAGGGGGCCTATGGAGAAAATTAATTACTTTAAATGATTCGTGTTATGGAGAATAAAATCACCAATTACTGCAGTAAAAATAAAGAGACAAATCAGATGTGTCATGCCCTGCACAGCATGGTGGCATTTGGTGCCCCAGTGCTCAAGAGGCAAACACCCAGGGATGTGGCTGTGCAGGACCCTGCAGGGATGGAGGGGCTGGGATGTCCCATGGTGCTTGTCCTGCCTGCCATCTGTCCTGCCTGCCATCTGTCCTGCCTCGTGTTTGGGGAGCAGTGGAACCTGTGTGTTAGCCAGAGAGATCAAACTGGCTGCAAGGGGACATTTAGCTCATTTCTGACTGCAAGAGGAATTAGCCTTTATTTCCCAGGTTAGTTCATACTCCCTAAACTCCTAAGATTATACTTATTCAAATTATGATGAAAGTCTTTGGGCTAAGAGCAAAAGATGTGATAATAGAACCAGAAAGAGGGAAAAGCCTTGCAACAATGTCAGAATGGCAAAACATGAGGGAGCATGTGGTGTTACTGCTTTGGGCAGAACACCCACACCCCAGCCAGGCCAGAGACAGACCTGGTAGCACTGGAGCAGCACTAGAGCTACACCCAGTTCTGCTGAGAGCTGCAATCAGTCACAGAAGTGAAGTCACAGAAGTTTGGGCTGGAAGGGATCTCAAAGCTCATGCAGTTCTGGTCCCCTTTCCTGGGACAGCTTCCACTATCCCAGCTTGCTCCAAGCCCCATCCAGCCTGGCCTTGGGCACTGCCAGGGATCCAGGGGCAGCCCCAGCTGCTCTGGGCACCCTGTGCCAGGGCCTCCCCACCCTCACAGGGAACAATTCCTTCCTAATCAATATCCCCTGTATCCCTGCCCTCTTTCCCTTTGAAGCCATTCCTCCTGGTCCTGTGCAGCTGTTTCACTGAGATCCAGTACGAGCTAAGCACAGAAAGCTGGCAGGGAGCATTCTCTGACTGTGTAATACCTTCTGTGTGTTACAAACCATGCACACACCCTCAGGAAATTTCTCAGAGTCCACGTGCCACATCACTCAGCTCTGCAGGATGGCTGATGACAGGTGACTGCCCAGGTGGGCAGAGCAGACACTCCAGCCTGTAAAACAGGGAATTTTCCTGGCTGCAGCCCCAGGTCCCAGTGCAACCCCAGGAGATCAGCACCATTTAACCCACATCCCTTCACAGCACAACCACCACCCTCTGCTAGTTCTGCTGATTTCTCTTCAAGCTTTCCCACTGTTGCTTCCCCCAGTGTGGTAACACCAATACAAATCTACCTGCCTTAATATAATATGGATTTTCAAGTAAAAACAAGCTGCTAATGGCATTACATAGCTCACAATTATTTGGGACCCTCTCCATGGCCAGTGACAGCTCATGGGCCACAAGCACCCCCTGTGACAACCCCGAGCCCTGAGGCTCAGCAGTTCTGCACCCAGGCCAGATGCTCATGGCTGGTCTACACTCACCAAAAAGCTGATTCCCCTCCCCATCTCCCTCTCTTGGGGATTTTGTGGCATTGTGGCTTATTTCACCCTCATAACTCAGTCCAAGGTGATGCTGAATATGACAAAAAGGCAATTTCTTGTGACCCCACTTGTGTTTGTCACCTCTTTCCCCATCATGTCTGTGTTGTGGTGGCTGCCCTGAGAACCCCAAATTCATCCTGTTTGCATTCTCTTATCCTTCTCACACACATCCAAAGCCCCCAGTGACTTCCCTATCAGCTCGGAGCAGCACAGACTACTTTTTTCCTTTTTTTTCATTTTTATGTCAAACAAAATGTCAGCAGGTAACTGTCCTTGCTTCTCTGATGCCATTCTGAAATGTAGCAATGCTAAATATAGACTGATTTAAATGCAGTCCTTTTAGCTGGTATTTCATTATCTTGACTTCCTTTTTTTTTCACAAACCTTTTGTAATGAGACAAATGGACTAACAGCAATATGCCAAAGAACATAACATCTTGAAGGTACCTTAAAATCCTACCTACAATTGCTACAAATTACTGACTAAAGAATATACATTGGGTGCAATAAAAATAGATTTCATACACACTATCACCTGTTCAGCTGTATTACCTTCTGATAAAGCCATTTCAGAAGTAACAGTAATATTTAGACAAGCTCTCTTTAAAAAGAATCACAGCAATGACATAAAAATGATGATTAAGTGTGTATCTCATAATTCCTTTCAATTCCATAAGAAAACTTCATGCATTTCACTTATTTACAGAGGCAGCTTTCTCAGGAGCACCAAGGCTCCAATCTGGACACTTTGCTGGGCAAGTGCAACTAGGAGAGGTTATTTTTGAAACACAGATTTACATTTTTTATTGGGATCTCAGCAACATTACCTCTTTCCAAAGATGCTTGAAGCATCTTTAGCCTTAATTACACACTTGTCTGCTTCCATTGGCTCCTAGAACCCTATCCAATACCCCTGTCTGAACATTTTGTGTTTCCATGGCCTGAAAAGCTCCTTTTTGTAATACAGGTTCATGGCTAATTTCCTCTACATCACAATTAGAGTTGGTCATTTTAGACTGGGAATCAATAGGTTTAGTTTTGGATTTGCCTCTCAAAATAATGCTCTGAGGTTTTGCTGTTTGGGTTTTTTCTAAAGATAAATGATCAGATAATGCATTGCTTAAAGCAGAACTTACTTTTACTGAAAGCACCACTACCCACAGCTTTGATTCTCAATAACCACTGCTTATTGTAAGTCAGAAAGCAGGGAATAGTAATTGTTACATCTGTAATGGTTTCCAGGGTTTTATTCCATTTAGATGCAACTGAAATTGCAATATTGTTGCTGAATGCATATCAGTGTTACACTTAAGCATAAAGGATCAAGGATTTTTGGATGGAGGCCACTTCAGTTTCTCAATATACAAGTGTTTATGCTCCTCTCGAGGGCAAGTGAATTAAACTGAGTGTGCTGGTGCTGTACATGTAGGCACCATAAAACAAGCAAGGTAAAAACTGTTCTGTTGTACACGCATGGAACAAGCATGTAAATAGTCTCAATTGCTCCTGAATGTGGTAAATCCAAGTTCACATGACTAAGAAGGTTTGTACCACTCTATAAACACCCTGTACCACAGCCCAGCCCCAGCAGAAGGGATGTCTGAGTTTTGAGTTGTCATTTCTGAGTCTTGAGGTGATTTGATTTGATTGTTATGAGCATTCTGCCATGTGTGTTGTACAAAGATGCCATCCTATTGCAGTACCAGCACCTGAGGAAGCTGTGGGTGCACTGGCACTGATGGAAGAGATGAGCCAGGGCAGCCCATGACATAAAATTGGTCAGGTTTGAGCAGGTTTGAGCACTGTGGTGTCACAGGTGCTGTGTCCTCATTTCCTGGATCCATGTCTCCCCCAGCACTGAACCATGCAAACACAGACCCACACAGGGCTCCCAGAATTCATCCTGGCTCTTATTGCTACCACAAAACCAGGCCAGCTCTACCATTCTCTCTAATATTTATGCAATAAATATTCATAAAAACTCCAGAGTAAGGAACATAACAGGCTCTCTGCATTATTTGTGCAAGCCCTCATGTATCTACAGAAATGGAGCTCCCTCTGAGTATCTCAGCTAAATCTCCCACTGTTATTATCTGAATAGTGATTCTAATGGAATTTTGGATCAAAGGAATGTGCCTCTTGCCCTGGTGTGAAGAACACTAAGATGACATTTGTCACTTTGCTTCCCAGTGACTGCCAACTTTTTATGATATGTAGGGCAGTAAATGAAAATAAGACTCCTGTGGAATCACAAGGATCCATAAAGCTTCTGTGCATGAATCAAAGGAGCCACTTACCACAGCTAAGTGCAGCTTTTCTGTAGAGACAAATATTTGTTTTCCTAGAGGACGAAAATAAAGGCACATTTAAAATAGATGAGCTTCCATCAGATTAAATTTAGAGGTGGAAGAAACAATTCAGGTAAATTAATAAATTACCTAAGCTTCTCAAATGAGCTTTGAGATTTATATGTGCCTTAATATAGCTTTTCTAGATGCAATCAGAGGAATATCTGGAGATTCACCTAGATCATTTGAAAAGCCTTTGCAATTTTAATGGATTATTCAGCTGAAGAATGGACAAGTTGTCATTTTTCTGGTAAACACAGATACAACTTTCAAAGACTTTCAGAGTTCTATTCTGTTTCCACAGAATGACACAAAAAAGAAAAAAAAAAAGCAAATGCTGGCTAGGATAAGATATTGAAAAGCTAAATAAATGCAGTTAAACATGGCAAATGCATTTAAAAATAAAACTCATTTCCAGCAATACTCCATTGAATTTCATTTTGAATTTCATTACTGAAGAGGATATTGCATAGGGATATTGCTATTTCTTAGCTGTGTATTTCCCCTTGAGCTGTTTATGCCCTTAAAATATAATTAGACAAAGACTGTAAATGCAGTACTGCAATCCAGAATCAGAGTAATTCAACGAGGGTTTAGAAAGGTTTGAAACTGGTAAACTACTCATTACTTTTATTTTAGATGCTATTTAAATCTCACAATTCAAACAAGTGATGTTTTAGTCTAAGGGAAAATCTCAATTGGCCTGAAAAGATCTGTTCTCCTGGGTCTAAACCAAAGACAAAATCAAATCACAAAGCAAGGTCTTTTTCCAGTCTGAGGATGAGCCAGATCCTCAAACCAGGAACAACAAACCATCACAGATTTGCCAGTCCCATGTGAATGGAAACTGTGCTCTGACACAGAGATAGGAAAGAGAAAAGAGAAGAGGGAGATCTCTGATTTTGGAGCAGCACCATCCACTTGACACAAGTGTGCATGACCATTGTCCTAAAGGAAAACTTACTTACTTACTTGGTTTCTTTTTAGTATAGTTTTGTTGCTTTTTTGTTTGTTTGGTTTGTTTTTTTTGTGAAGTTTGTCCCTAGCAGGAATGGAAAAAGCAACAGACTTCCGAAATCCTTATTTCCCTAAATAAAACCCATCCTGCCAGTTCCCATGACTGATATCTCTGTTAGCTTGAAAGTGGCAGTCCCAGCAAGATGCAACTTATGAACATCTGGACTTCTTTGCAGTCATCTCTATTGTCACTTCCAGCTATTCAAAAATGTCTCCTGTGGTTTCTGAATGACCACAGATAACCCGTGTTAGAAGACAGAAAAGCCCAGCAATTGCAGGAAGGCCAAAGCAGTTTCACATATTTGCATACAATAAAATAACCTCAAACTTCATGACTTCACTGTGGGTGACTCAGCACTCCAGCCCTTGGGGCTCTACACCTGAACCAGTCTTTCTCTTTCTCAACTGCAAGGTAAAGACATTTAAAAAAACATACATACATACACACATATGTCTAAGTATATATGTATGTATATGTAAAAATATAAATCAGAAGGGAAGGAAAAGTGTAGCACTAAACAAAATAAAGTTTTGCAGATGATGTTCTTGCCTGGCAAGAGCTGCAAAGCAAAGAAGTGCACGTTCTCATCTGCCTGCAACTGTTGTGATTTAGGAAAATTATCTTCTGGTACATAACTCCAACTCTTTGACTAAATCCTATCTTAAGCATATGTTACCATTAACGCCCTAATTTTCCAGACTAAGCATGTACATAAGCACAGTAAATCACAGGATTATTTACATTTGAGTACCAGCACAGCATGTGAAGTTAAGCCTTTTTAAGATCAAGGTCTACAAAGATGAAAACAGACTCTGGGGAATGTGTGGTTTCATTCAGAGTTTCTGCACTGGATCAAATCACTGCAAGATGACTTCTTTTACACAAGGACTCTCCCATGCTGGGGAAAGCCCTTTAAAATAAGATGGTATCTGTTTATTTAAATCCAGCAGTTCAAATATCATGTGGAACAATAATCATTAGCTGTGGTATTACAGTTATATTGACATAAGATAAAACAATCTTTTACCCACCCAATCTTACAAAAAAAAAAAGAAGACATCTTTCCTAAAGGAAATGCATTACAGAGATCTCAGTTCTTTGTGGTTATTAAAGATCCTAGGACACATTTTTCTGGAACAGGAATTTCACCCAGATACCCTTCATTAACTGTAAATATGACTTAAGGACACAGAGGTGTCTCGAGCAAGCCCATACATATTTCCCTACAGGACCAACAGACAGTGGTGTCATTCAGAGCTGCCTGCAGGTTCTAGAAAACATAAATGAGGGGATCACATCCACCTACAAGAGACACTCCAGCAGTGCTTTAATTATTTAGGCAGTGCTCTCAGAATTCTTGAAATGAGCATATTGTACAAACTATTAAATAACATTTTAATCAGCAACCACTGAACATTTGATAGCAAGACCAAATATTTGAACTGATCTAATTTTTTTTGTCCCTACTCTCCAGGAGAAAATACCATGGCCTACCAGAATGTAAAAAAAGCATAGACTAGAATTTCACATGGGCAAGTGGTCTAAAATGTTGCCATACTTAAAACACATTTCCTACAATGCAAGAGAAGCAGTGTAGTTCATCCTGTTAGAAATCAATTTGCTAAAGAAGGCAATTCTGTCAAGAATTGTAACAGCATAAGGAGATATCAAAAGGAATAATTTATTTCTTTTTCTACAGAGAAGGATTTCAGCTTTAAGCTTTGCTTTGAGATATGTTTTCCAGTGCTACAGTGCCTGTGTAGCAGACAGAACCAGGACATCTTATAAACACATATAATCCTTCATTCTCCAGCACATTGATAGTTAGTGATGTGCAACCATTGTGGAGAAGCTCAGCAGCTGCTCAGCATCAGAAATTTGAATTAGACATTAAAGGCAACCTAATCTGCTTTATGATTAACCAAACTTTAAACATATGGACATCTTGGGCCTGCCTGAACTTGAGCTATTCCTGAATGGGAGAGAGTTATCCAGAGTCAGAAAAATCCTTTTTGAAAATGCAGGCCTGAGAGAAGTTAGAGCTAAATAACACTACTAAATAATAATAATAATAATTACTAAATTACTACTAAATAATAATAATAATAATAATAATAATAGACATGTATGCAACAAATTCATTGGGACTTCGTGGTGTACGAGCACATCCACCACAACAAGGTGCATCAGAATGTAATCCTTGTCTAATAGTGGTTTTACTGATAATTACAGCAATTAAATCTCTTCAGCACAATAGAAGATATTTATGTCAGCTTGTTAGACAGTTTCAAGACGTTACCAAAGCTACTCTAAAGAGCAAGTGACAGATATTGATTGCTGAATATGCATTCTGCACAAAATGCTGAAACCTTCCTGAGAAGAGGGAAGTCTTTGGAGATATGATACTGCAGGAACTGGGGTGTTTCTGGTGCTGTCACAGTATAAAGGGGAGGAAAGGGATGAGGGAACCTTTGGAAAAGGTTTTGACTACAAATTTCAAACTCATTGACACATTAAATCATCACAACGAGCCCATTTTCCAATATTTTCCAGTACTCTCTCATTATTTGAGAAACATAATTTTTTTTAAAACAGTGGAAGCTGACATCAAAATATTTTTAAATGAGCAGTGGGTTGCAGCACCCATCTCCCCAGAGGTTATGGAAGTTGGGCAGATATAACTGATATATCATATACTTGCAATTCAGATATAGAAGCAAGACATACAGAGGCTGCAAAGTTCCTAATTGCCCACTGATAGAATATATGATCTTTTTATTGCACATTTTTATTCTTGGCAGTATTTCCTCTCCCTCAGGAGACAGTCCAATATCAACTACACTACAGCACATAAATCCCCATTAAAATTAAGGACAGAATTTCCACCCATACCCATGTGTATTGTTTTCCATCTAAACTGCTCTGCAGAGAAATAGGACTCATCCTGTATCTGAAGAGCATGAGTGGGGCTCAGGAGACTTGGGATTTAGTGTTGTGTAAGACTGTACAGAAGATTATAGGGAAAATAATTTAAAATTCCTGTTCCTGCACAAATGGTATAAATATCATTTGTGTATGTTACTGATTCTGGAGATAAAAGTAAGGAAGACAAACAAAATACTTTCCCATCATGTTCAATTCCCTTCTGCTGTGCTTCTTTTTTATCTCAGATATCTGAAGCTTGTGGAGGGTTTTCAGATTTTAGCTCTGGGGACTGGCATCTGCGGAGTTAATTTTAAAGCTTAAAAAAGTAAAATCACCTCCAGGCAAGCCCCTTATGAACAGTAAGCAGTGCCATTCATTTCTAATCCCTGCTTCTCTACACCCACAGGAAATAACCGTGAGAAATACGGGGACTGTGAATCATTTTTGGTGTTTTCCTCGCATGAAAAATCGCTTTCCTTACCTATGTGATCAGGGTGTCCATGCAAGTGTTCCAATGTCTTTCAGACAGCAGCAGCAGGTCAAAAGAGAGGCAATTTTCTACCCATACCCTCACAGGGGCAGATGCTGGGGTGCTTTTAGCTCGAGTTCAGCTGTTGCCCTGCTGTTATTTGCTACCCTGCCCATTTCTGAGGCAGAGACTTCCAGCCCATCAGCCTGAGGAAGCATCACTCAGGACAGAGAGTTCCTGATACAGTGCAGCAGAATGAGGCAACTGCTTGGACAATAACAAAAGGAAGATTGTGCAGAAGGGTATAAAGTAATTTTTATATGATTCTGGAAATATCATGTTTATGTTAATTTCATTTCCATTCAGTTTGGTGCTGTGAGAGTCTGCATCTGTTAACTGATAACTGCTTTTCCAATTACTGTGTTCACAGCAATAATCACTTCAACACAGTCATCCTCCTGTTGCTGAAATGTGGAGCATGGAAACCACTCTGAGGGGGATGGGAAGCTGTAGTGGGGGCAGGGACAGGGGGACAGGGGCATTCCTGCTCCCCTCCACACAGAGCCCACCTTTCTCTGTAGGAGCTCTGCAAGCTCTCAGTCCCCCTCAAAAGTAGAAGAGGAATGTTGGAAAGGTGAGAAAAACTTGCTGTCCCACCAAAGCTCCTTAGGATTGCTTTTTGTTATAACACAAAAACCAATCACCCTTTTTCTTTCCAGACACACCGTGTGGGTAGAGAAAGGTAAAATGCCCAACTGAAGGAAGCTACAGCCCCTCACTGAAGATTTTGCTCCTGTAAAATCTACACTGAAGTTTCAGTAGTGTGTCCCTCTTAAACCTTGTGCTGCAGAATCATCCTCAAGAATAAGAAAAATGATGCAAGAGTCTTCTCAATTCTGGGAGCAATGTCCCATGGTTAGACCCACCCATCTAATGTTAATAGAGAAATCTGTGCATATCCAGAAATAATGATACATCCAGCACTGGAATTCTTCAATGCCACTGCTTCCTTTAGTCACCAGCTCCATAATCCACTAAACTGTGGAGTTGAAAGTTTCCAGACTCGTATAGTCTAGCCTTAAAGCTCTTACACAGTTTTGATAATCTTAGGTTAACTTACATCCATGGCTTTCAGTATCCATCTTTTCTTTTTTCTTTCTTTTTTTTTTCCTTTATATTTTATCAGCTAACTCTCATCCAAGGTAGAACCACCAGGGTGTTCCATGCAGTACCACAGGAACTGAAACATGCTGATGGTGCCTCATGCTTTCTATTTTCCTTGAAGCAGATAGACTGAATAGATCACAGACATTACTTTTGTTGCAGACAATTATTGAAACACACAGAACTGAGTCCTCACAGAACTTAAATCTGATGCTGAAGTACCCAGTTAACTGTGGGCACTTTGCATCTGCTGCAGCTGAGCTTTGCAGGTGGTGGGGACTGCTCTGCTCCCTCTCCCTTTGGTACCTCCACCAGATTGAATGGAAAGGCACAAGGAGCTCTAAATCCAGCATTTATTCAAAGCTGTCAGATCTTGTGCACTGACTCAAGTCTGTCTGCTGTTTCTAGGCATTACTCATCCCAGGTTTGTGATATTTTTGAGTTCCTTGACTGAAATCCTTACTTTTTTAGCCACAGAAACTTCCTTGACCCAAGAAAAATCATATTAACATCTCCATTTGGTTTGAGACTTAGGGTCATTGGAGTTTTTTCATAAGAAGAGAATCAAACCTTGCTGTTTGCTGTGGCAGTAAAAGTCATTCTCAGAGGGGGGAGTACATTGGTACTGGAATAACCAAGAGAATCAGTTTACTACAGTGCTTATTTTTAATATTTTCTACTACAGCCAAGATTACCAAAAGGCTGAAAGTTTTTGCTGCTGAGTTACTGGTAACATTCTGGCCTCAGCATCATGCAGGAACTGCACTTACCTAGAACTGCTAAGCCTGAATAATATTTCAGAGCCACTCAGAACAACTGCTAAGGAAGAACAACATAAAAAGGAAAAATAAAGGCAGCATTGATAAAACTATGCCTGAAAAGGGGAACATATTTACTTAGAAACCAAGATTTTCAAAGGCAATCAGAGGAATTACATTATATTGCCTAATTACAGTGGGAATGTGAGCTCCACAATGGCCACTCGAGAAGACCAGTCACAATTTTGCTGTTAACTCCCTCCAGTTGGTGCCTAAACATGATGTCACCCACCAGCACCTTAAAACATCCTTCTCCAGTGTGTGGTGACTCACATATCTCTGCTGGCATTGGTGGACTGATTAGCCTCCTCCAGAACTTTCATTTTCTGACTCATTTAATGAAATGTGGGCTTTATTCTAGTATCTACAGCAATCCTGTACTTAACTCCTAGCTACCTGCATTTTTTATATTTATAAATAGCAATTTGCACGTACAATCCATGTTGTATTTGCAGCTCTCAAAGCACTTTGCAAAGGACATTTTCACCATTTGCTTCAAAAGGAGAAAGAATGAACAATCGCATTTACTCATTTGCTAAAATGCCCAATTTTTAGCCCATCATAATGGTGTGATGTGCTCTCTTTCATCAGCTACAATTGTTATCCTAACAATGCTAAAGATGGCAATAAACCCAGCAGCAGCAGCAACCATTTCACATGTCAAAGCAGCAGGGAAAAGGACTCCAACCTGTACTCCAAAAAAGCTGCCAAATACCAGGTTTCTCACGCAGAGAAGCTCTAGAGCCCCTTCAAACCCAAGCAATAAAGCATGCCAGGAGATTACCAGCTCTGAAGTTTACCTAGTGCTTTATATTGTTGTCTTTTATAGCAGAATGCATTCACATCATGCTCAGATAAGCACAGCAATAGGTGGAAAGATGTAATAGCAGCTCTGGATCCCAAATAATACATAGGAGATTCATATGGGGGAGTTGGTTTCTACTGCTGTGGATCTGTTACATATCAGAAAAGCTAAATATAATCCCCTTCCATCAGCCTTAAAGGAAAAATAAACCAGACTAAAATACAGCACATTTACATTCAATATCCCAGCATCAATAAAGTTTGGAGCCTTTCAGATTATGTGAAATGAGTTTAATTTCAGCATCATTTGACTAAATCTTACCCCTAGCTTAATTATAGACACCCTGGAAGAGATATGAGATCATAAATCTGAGGGTGTTGGGAAGCTGGACTAGTTAAAAAACACAGCAAATAGAGAAGAGGTGCCTCCTGTGAGGTTCAGCATGGATGCACTGTAGAAACAACAGTTAAAAAGCACAACTCCATCAATTACCTGCAATCCTTACTAGGCTGTCTTTTCCCAATATATTTACTACACCACACTCTGAGCATATTTAAGTGCTTTATTACAAATTTCTCAAAAAGCCAGCTCATTTCTCTTGTCAACTATTTACTAGTGGCTTTAGAAGTAAGGTATAGAAATAATAGAAAAGAGGGATCTTGTCCTTAGAGAGAGCCACAGCCCTGAGGAACCCAGAGAATCCTGCAACACCTCCCTGGAAAATTGTGGGGAACACAGTGAAAACCAGATACCCCTCCTGCCACCCCAGAACACTACCAATAATTTCTATAACTGAATCAGATTAAAATTAAAACACTTTTAGTTAAATGGCAATGGACTTCAAATAAAGATGAAGTTTAAAGGTTTTCTTGAAGCAAAACTCCATTCATGCCAACACAGGTGAGAACTCCACCTACTCAACAGGCCAACAACAAAAAGCAGAGACAGAACACAGACCACCAAATTAAGACCCATCAGATCCTAAAGCTTTCCTGACAATTCACTCTATTAGTCTCGTGCTTTGTATATTTTTAAAAGATGATATGACAGAGAGAAAGACACACAAAATATTCTCCTCAGATGGTTTAAAAAAATTATAAATGGAACTGCAGAATGAGGCTTTTATGTCTGGGATACTCTGATAAATCAGGCTACTGCCAGTCCCAGGTAATGTAAATCATGTGGTGCAGTTTTGATGTGACAAATGCATTGATCCTTGCTGAGAGCTATTTTGCATCATTTGAAATATACACCGAGCCAGGCTTATGGGAAAATGCTCTTAACCTGAGATAAACTTCTCCATTGACTTGAGCCAAGTTCTGTTGCAAAATGCAAATCCTGAAACTTTCTTCCAGATTGTTTTTTAATTAACACCTTGCTCAGAGCTAATTCACAGCCATTAAAACAAGCCAGTGAGACACTTTGATCTTTCTCCTTCCACACCAGACGTTTTGGATGATGAGGAAAGCTTCCTCTGGTGTTCCTGTTTAAATACTTGTGGGACACATTAACTAATAGTCAGGTTATAGCCTCCCCTGTGTCTCTGGGGGTGACAGAGCATCTCACCTTCCAAGTACAGGTATAATTTGTCCCATGTAACACCTGCTCTGTGACATGCCTGTGCTGTTCAAGTGAGTTGCATTCTGTGCCATTCGGGCATCCCCACGAACAGGACTTGGAATGTTTATTCACACATTTATTATTACATTCCAGGCCTTTTCCACTGCTGCCATTAGTTGCTCACACTGATAAAAAGCCAGCATGGCGATCTACCTGAAAGCATACAGGTTTACAAACCCTCTCTTCCCAAAATGGACACAAGAAAAAGAGCAAGAGAATGGGCTCTGCAGAAACCTCTCTTAGAACAGACTCCTGACAGCCCAGGAATTGCTTTGTAGGGCCTGGCATACAACATGGCATAAAAGCAAAGACTCTGTGTTCCCATCAGTGCTAAACATACTGTGATCAACAGAAGAAAAGAGGTCCTGTGTGGTTGATTACAGGGCCTTGGNTATTCAGATGTAATTTGTTGCATTATGGGTCTACAGAGAAAAGACCAAAAATGACAATTCCAACTCGCAGGCCCAATCTGTTCTGTTCCCACTTTTTTTACAAACTTCTCAAAAGAGCTGCATTTGTCTTTTTCACTTTCACTTACCTAAAAACTCCTTCTGAACTGCTGGATACAAGGCAGAGAGTGTGATTAGCTTTAATCAAATGCCCTCTTCTGTTCTTGCAAATTCTTTCCTATGGAGAACATTTCCTACACAAATTCTTACATGTGCTGACACCAACCAATACCTGCAATGGAACTGCACCAACTCAGAACTTTACAGTCTGTTCAAACCAGCACTTTTATCTAGCAGTTTGTTTTCATGCTTTTATTCTTTGGAGTGCCATCCACTTGACATTTTGTATGAAAAATAACAATAAAAAAATCTTTCAAATGAACCAAAACACTAAGATTTTTTTTTCTCTGTTGTTGGTTTTGTTGTTGTTGTTGTAGAAAAGGTAAGTTGGAAGTTAAGTAGCCTAAAATCTTGATTCTGTTCCTTGAGACACCAGATATCAGAATGATTGACATTTTCTACTGATTACACACAGGGTAATCCACAGAGAGAAAAACAGCAGTAAAGAGATGGAAAACTGAAGGGAGTGTTTCACTACTGCTGNGGACTTAAGACACAGCCCAACCACTATGATCAAGCAGTGTGAAGTCCGTTTATTCTCTCAAAATGGTGGGTTATATAGATATTGGAATAGTTTACAGTAGCAGGTGCTTTCTGATTGGCATGCAAAGTGAAAAGAATGCAAACAATTCTTGCGTTAAGGCGGCTACGGTGATAATCATACAATTATTCTATCTGTACTTAAAGCAGACCTTAATAAGGAATTTCTTGCTGCAACACACAGCCTAGCTAACTACACACAGGCCTAAAATCAAGGCCTACAACCCAGCTAACTCAGAAATCACTCCACGACCCAATCATGGCCAAGGTACTTAAGAAATTCGCTAACAGTCCTGGAGTGAGCATGAACCTCCTGCACAGCTTCTAGCAGTGACTGCTTTGTGTTGTCACCTGGAAACTCATGGAACTCGCCTGGGGTTCAATCCTGCACAACTTACACAAAGGCTACAAGTGGTGTTTGTGCCTTTCAGAGTCATATGAGATAGATTATCCTTCTGGTATTTAACATGGTGATCTTGGCATCTACATCTCTCCCAAGGAGAGAGATTCTGCTACTGCAGAAATCCCCTGACTTACTGCACAAAATAAATCTGGGGTTCAGACCTCTCAGGCAGGGCAGGAACCATTAGGGTGGCAGAAACTTGATTCTGTAGCACATCTTAATTTCAAGTTTATATATATATATATATNGGTAAGTTGGAAGTTAAGTAGCCTAAAATCTTGATTCTGTTCCTTGAGACACCAGATATCAGAATGATTGACATTTTCTACTGATTACACACAGGGTAATCCACAGAGAGAAAAACAGCAGTAAAGAGATGGAAAACTGAAGGGAGTGTTTCACTACTGCTGCTGTTGCCTGAGAGTTAATCAATAAAGCAATAAATAAGCTGCCAAATTAGGCATATCTTAGCTGTGGATTTTGGTCATAATTCTCTAGAGCGTGTTTATGCAGAGAAAGAAGTTGATTTCTATTGAATTTAAATTCAAATGTAAGCCTTAGAAACAAAATACAGATCTTCAGTTAACACTGAAGGAATCCTTTCTCTCCACTCCAATAACAGAATAAAACTGTCTTTCTGCTGCAGCACTCAGGAATCTAACCTTCTCTAGGAACTTACAGACAACATTTCTTTTCAGTCTTTCATTTTTCCTGTAAATGAGTTTGAACAAGTTCTACATAAAAACAGCAGAGAAGCAACAACTAGGATTTATGTACTTCAAAAAGAACCGAACTAGACATCTAAAGATAGAGAATATGATATGTTCAGAGCCTTAAGATGTCAGCTATGAAACTCTCCCACCCTTCCAGGAATACAGGACTTGTTAGATAAAACCCTGGCTGACCTGGAAGTGCTGCCTGGAGTAGGAAGTTTGTTCAGAGACCTCCAGAGGCCCCGTAACCATCACTTCTCTGATTCTAGGCTTCAAAGTAGAATAAAAAGCTGAAAAATATTTTCCTTTCATTATTCTGTTTTCTTATTCTATTTCATTAATATGATTTTAAAAAATAAACAAGAAAGAAAGAAAAGTATATGTTTTTCATGAAGAAATATTTGTGAAAGCAATCAATTGGCAAATAAAGGACAGTCTGAAGACTCATCTTAGTAGAAAATTAACAATAATTTAAAAAAAAAGTGAAACATGTTCTAATAAAGAAAACAAACAAAAAAAGCCCAAAATTAGAAAAGCATTTGTGTTGCTATAACAGATAAGCTAAACATTACATAATTGAAGGAAAAGGTTAGTCTGTACCATATGAGGAGCCCAGACTCTCCTGAAACAGAGCTCTGCATTGGAGCAGAAAACTAACTGGGATAATCCAAAAGCCAATTAATTACTTGGAATTAAAAGTAAAGAAAAATTCTTTAGGAATTAGAGGAATCTGTTGCTTCAGTTGTTTCATTCTGCCCTGATTCATTAATACATATCTTCTATTTTTTGAGATTGTTAAAACAGGGAGGCCTGTTGACCATTCTATAAGATTATCTAAGAATTCTTCCATGATTATCCAACATTAATTATTTTTAACCTAAAATTACTGCAGAGAGCAGACCTTTCCAAATGTTTCCATCTCCATTCTGAAACATGCTCTCCAGATGGGTGGGTGCTCTCCAGGCTGCACCACCCCCAATCTGTCTTTGCAGGAACAAAGCTTTGTAAGAGAAGTCACAGACATTACACTGCATATTTTAATGTATTAATTTTCCCAAAGGTGCCCTGGAGGGACCAGCCTGCTTTATTAAACTTCAGAGGAGTTAGAGCCAGATCACAATTAATTCCAAAATATGTTTTCTGAATTGCCATTTTCCCCAGGGGAGGGAATTTCACATGACAAAGCAAAGACCTCCAGCATCAACGAGTCCAACGTGTGACCCATCCCCACCTTGTCACCAGTGCAGAGCACTGAGTGCTACATCCAGCCCTTCCTGGGACACCTCCAGGGATGGGCACTCCAAACCCTCCTGGGCAGCCCTGGCCAAGGCCTGACCACCCTTTCCATGGGGAAATTCCACCTGGTGTCCAGCCTGAGCCTGCCCTGGCACAGCCTCCTCTCCCTGTTCCCTGGGAGCTGAGCCCGACCCCCAGCTCCTGTCAGGAGTTGTGCAGAGCCAGAATGTCCCCCCTGAGCCTCCTTTTCTCCAGACTCACAAGGTGAGCCTCCTTTTTGGGGGCTCTTCCCAGGCCGGTGCTGGCCAGGGCGGTGGCTGCTCCAAGGACGCAGCAGCTCCCCTTCCCCCCAGCTCACCGTTCACCTGAGCTCGGATGGAGTAATTCGTGCTGCACCAGATAATACAGGAGAACTCCTTGGAAGATGTTTTCCAGTGAGGTTTATTGTAGGAACATCTGAGGGGTCTTAGCGGGGAGGGAAGGGGGTTAGGAACACGCAGGAGGACCTCTCTGCTGAAGGGGCATCTTGGCAAGAAGCAGGTCACTGGAGGCGGGTCAGGGTTATATTCAGGGAGAAGGTGGGAGGGAAGGGTGCTGTGTAACCAACAGGGAGAAGAGGCATAGATGATAGAACGGGGGAAAAACCAACAGGAGTACATTGGGGGAGTGACGTAGGGTGTTGGGTCAAGGGGGGTACAAGACACAAAGAACTTTCTAGGCTTGGGGTGTTGCTCTGCAACAGGCACTTTTTCATTTGCATAGAAAAGCAACAAACTCTGGGAAATGAGGCTGGACTTCCTCTCTAATTCAAACCAAGGCTTCCTCCCAGGGCAAACAGGTTTTATCTCTACCATTACCATTTCCCACACAGACTGAGCACCCCCAGCTCCCCCAGACATTCCTCATAGGATTCTTCCTCAGTTTCAATGCCCTTCTCCTGTCATTTCAACCTCCTGCTCTGAAACAACTAAACAATTAAATCCAAACTAAAATTGATAACAGCAGCAGTTTCTTGACATTATATCCCCATAAAAAATATTCTGTTTGTCATGAATACTCTCCCCAGTAAAAGAGGAGCCTCAAGATAAATGGAAATGGGCATGGAAGGGTTAAACAATATCAAAGATTATTTTCACACTCAAATATTCATATTTTTCTATGTTCCTGAAGTTGTATAAATAACATAAAAGCTAGCTGGCATAGCAAGAGACCTAATTATAAACAAGTCATAATTAAGCACCATCTCTAAGTTATATAACATAATATCAATATAAGTGTATTCATTATGTAAATGGTTATTTTATTGCTCATTTAAAATACATAATAGAAATGCAGATAGTAGGTGGACAGCATGCTAAATAAGGGCACAAATGAAGGAAACATATCTTGGCAGAAACAAGAGCTGTAGGTGTGAAAGAACAAGTGCAACACTTGGTTGCCTCTTCCATCACAGACAAGAATATCCACTTGTGAGCTGGTTTCATGCATCAAATGCCAGCCTGAAGGTTTCAGCCAGAGTCATCCACCACATTTGCTTTGGCTTTCAGGAGCTCTCTCCTTTCTCTCTCAAGAGGGCACAGGAAGGATGAGGAAGACACACAGGCTCCAGAACTCTTGCTATTTTCTCTACCAGAATCAGTTCAAACTACAACCAAGAACTCTCCCTGTATGCAAAGCTGACCAGCACTTGGGCTTGAATGAGATATCTGAAGAGCTTAAACATTTTCAGCTACTTGAGCTCCTAAGGAGGCAGCCAGAGTGTGCATGTTTTCTGTAGGCCAGGCAAGGGAATTCTTCACTTCCACACCCATATTACACAAGCAAATTTCTGAAATCTGTGAAGCAAAATGATAGTAATTCATCACCCCAGACCAGAGCTGGCTCACTTGGATTCACTGCAGCTCAACTATATTTGTAGTTATGATCAGGAAACTTCACAGTGTGACCTTTCCTGGGAGCCTGTGGCTGTCACACTCCCATGACCAGAGGCAGCAGCCAAGGAAAACCCCATCAGTCCAGATAAACCTCTACTGAAAGCAGCAACTGATGCCTTAGGATTTCAGTTTTTGTATTTTTCATATATTTGCAATCCTGCAATTCATTAGTGTATAACTCTAAACTCCATATACAGTGTTAGCTACTGTCTTCACATTTTGGTCAGACAGAACAATTCCTCTCCAGGCCTGGCAATCAAGGACACCTCACTGCCTCAGGCCTTGAGAAATGTAAACAAAAGTGAGTTTGGGGGGAGTAAACTTGGGGTAAATGACTTCATGACCTGCAGCTGTAATTGAAAGATTAACCCTCAATATGCAAATGGACCAAACTTATAAAAGTGTGAAAAGCCTTGACTCATTGTCCATTTTTGGGTGCAGCCCCTGGGGTGCTTTGTCTGCCCTAGATGTACCTGAATGCCCTTCAGTAAATATAACCACTTTTTATTCTCTTAATTTTGCCTGGCCTCTGTTTTTAGGTAAGCCCAAAAAAGGCATCACAACCTCTCCAACAGACACCTCCTGAGTGCTCACACCCAATTCTGACAACGTTTATTTATTTGGCCAGAATGTGAAGCAGCATGACTTGGCATTTTCCAAATAAGCCTCTCCTCCTCCCTCTCAGTATTTAATGTCTGTTTTATTTTACAGCCTCCTGGTTTCAGTTACTGAAGTTGTCAGCTTGTAGGCACTTAATAACAACATTTAGCTCTTCAAACTGTATGTAAGGAAAACAGCCAGTGCTTTTAAAAACAGTTCCTCAATTTGGGCTTCTTTGAGAAATTTGAAGTGCAAAAATTAGCAGCTGTCAGCATGCAAAGCAAATATTTAAATATCCTTTAAAAATAAATATTCTACCAAACATTTACTCAAATCTGTTCTGAGTTCTACAAAAAGCTTCAAGGCAAATTCAAGACTCACTCCCTTCAGCTTTGCTCCAAGCTGCTTTTTTCTCCAAGCAGCTCAGCACAACCTCTGCAAGCCCTTACCTGTGACATGTCCTGTCTAAAATTCTTAATTATAAGAATGATACTGCTGGTTGTTGAAAGGATTTGAAAGTCATAATTAATATCCTATCCCGCATAGCTCATGATTTAGAGGTTGTTGGTTTTCCAGTACATTTGATTTAGTAGTAGCAGAAAAAACCCCTGACCCTACAGAATGATTTGGGCTGAAAGGGACCTTAAAGATCCTCCTGATGTCTTTCAGTTTATCAAAATCCTGACTGTTACCTCCACACCTCCTTCTGTACCAAGCAGATCTTCAAAATCAGACTTGACAGGGGAAATCTTGGTCTGCAGACACTAGACTTGGCTGAAGTAAAAGTTGGGGAATCTCCTGTCTATTCAGCTGCCTTGCAGCAGGTTTGGCAATTCCCTCTGTTATATTTACTAACATTTAAATAAAACCCCAGAAACTGCATAGGTCCCTGGTGTTCACAATACAAACCCAACCAGAACACCACAACTCCCAGGGCATATCAACAACCAAAAAATCTTTCAGGCTAAAATTAGTGTGTTTCAGCATCAATTCTCAACAGAATTCCTACAGGCCTACATTATTTAAACTGTGCTGGGAATACTGAATCTCATGCTTAAATCTCGCAGTTTAATTTACCTTACTACCACCTTTGGACTCAAGTTCACCATGAAATTCTAAAAAAAATTTAAATTTCACCAGAGAATAATTTGTTTAAATAAATTTTAAATAAGTTAAAGCTTTGTCAAGTTAGATGCCCAGCTCAGCAGCATTTGAGCAGGCAGAGCAGTTCCCTCATTCATGTCCTGCCTTCGCAGACACATCACCATGTGCTTGAAAATGCACCAGGAGTAGTCCCAACACCTGAAATGGGATTGATTTCAGCATAGAAAAGTGGACCACAGTTAAAGCAGATGGATATTAAGTAGTCTTATTTACTTCATTGAGTAAGATATACTCGAAAAAGCCTAAGGGCTTTTTTTTCCTTTTCTAGACAGGAATAAAGTTATTCCCTACAGGTATCACATTTGTAGACT
The DNA here is from genome assembly GCA_013397155.1 of Irena cyanogastra. NCBI lineage: Eukaryota > Metazoa > Chordata > Aves > Passeriformes > Irenidae > Irena > Irena cyanogastra. Next base: position 369,259 of record VWZV01016790.1, read on the forward strand.
GGAAATCTTGATGCTACTTTCCAGACAATTCTTCCTTAAGTAGCATTTTGTCCTGAAATATGTTCAGACTTTGAATTTTACAAAAATCTGACTCAATTTTGTCATATTTGATGCTAACTTCTTGGGATTTTTTAAATGACTACCAGTTTCTGCTCCAAGTCAGGACAGAAACAAGATAAAACCCGTCTTTTATCCTGTTGTTAGTGTCAGAAACACATAATCACAGGATGGTTATATGCAGGTGCTTTTATTGAAGAGCTCTGGGAATCAGGGCTACAGACCCAAATCTGACTCCAACATGAATCTGAGATGAACATATTTTTATATGTTAATCATTGAACTCATGTTGTTCTATTGGATACATTGATTTTACCCAAGCATGAATCTTGTAATTATCATCAAGCCCCCCAAACATTGCTTCTCATGATTCTTGTTGCAGTTACGCAGTTTCTCATGATTCTTATTATGATTAAACAATAATTCCATTAGTAAACAATCATTACATTTATCATATGATGATTATGCAGGTGTAGTTTCACATGATCTAGTAAAACAAGGTCAGTCTTTGTTCCCAAGGCTTACATAGTTCTGGTTCCCTTTTCCAGGCCAAACCTTTCCTTTCACCCCCCTGAATCTATTCCCATGATTTTAGGAACATTTTTAACCCCATGCTACCACTGTCACCTCTCTAAATATCAGAACAAGCTTCCCAATGCTACAGAGACAGTGTAAAACATACAGACAGTTTATTTTCTGGAACCTTTACTCTGAGATTAACAAAAAATTTCTCAAATAAACTCAGCTGGGCTTTAGCCTTTCCAGCCATGCAGCAGAAGAAGCACAGTTCTGGAAATCTCATACCTGGAGCATGACATCCATCAGGTCTGTGACTGCATAAAGATGGCAATTAATCTTTTGTTGAAAGATATTTAATTTTGCTGTCTTGAGGCGTACAAAATTTGATTTATATTCAGAAAAAATTGAGCTATCTTTTCCAAGGCATAATCTGGATTTTATTCATTAAATTAATGAAGTTTCACAGTGTCCTTTCCAAGCGTGAACTGCTGCTTAAGTGCTGTGATTTGCTAAAAGAATACTCAATAAATACTTTATTACAGTTTCTGGACTCTAATTAGCTGCTTACAGCAGGCTGAATCTCTGTGACTACGTTTGTCCAATGGTCAAAATCCCAGTATAACTGGTCATTTATAAATTTTAAATTTATAAATGTAAATGGAATGCCAACTGTGTTTTCATCATAGCCCCTCCACCACAAAATTAAAAACGAGCTCATCCATTAGCAGCTACAAAGTGCTGATACACAGGTTTTTTGTGGGTATTTGTGCTGCAGAAGTCTGGCCAGAAGGACTAAAGCTATTGACTGAAAGGAGGGGAGGCAAACTGCAGCAACTTGCATCATGGATTATAAATCTCCTGAGAAATCCCAGTGGCAGCCAGGCATGGGAGGCGAAATTTCCTCTCAGATCCTCCTGGAAACAGCTGAGTTGGGCATTCAGAGCATGGAGAGGGAGCAGATTCCCCCAAAGGCAGGCTGACATCAAGGTACAGTAACTGAATATCACCACTCAGTGCATTCCCAGGGGGGGAAATTTGTACTGAATTTCAAACACTTCAATCCACGTGTGCGAATTTAAAGGGAAGGTGGTGGAAAAGCGAGGGTAATATTAGATTCTAGAATTTTAAGGATAGCAATAAGCCATTGTGTGAGGGTCTAGAGGTGACATTTCAGCTAAAGAAAGAAAATTCAGCTCCTGGTTATTAAGTTTAAAGCCCCAGTTTCAAGACTGTGGAGTCAGGACATTTTATACCTCAATAAAAACAGCTGTCCTACAAGTGCAAGCTGCATTATATAGTTTTTAAGCTACATCATTCAAAGTCATATTAACATATTGAAGTTAGCTGCAAAGAGTGACAGAAAAATATTTAATAGATCTCAGAATAGAAGAGGGATATTTAGCAGTGAAAATAAAAACATCTCCACAACCATACAGTGCTCATGAAACTTCCTGTGTCTAATACTTTTTTTAATATATACTTCTTTTATATATACTTTTTTTATATATACTTTTTATTATATATTTTTTTAAATATTTGCCATAATTTAAGTGGGAACTGGGAACTCCTCCAAACTCACTCAGAAAGATGTTTCTTGGTTTACTGTGTGAACTCAAACTGATGATGGTTCAGGGAAAAGTCCAAAAATTCAACAGCTCACAGAGCAAAAAGGCAAAATATTTACCCCACTAGAGATGCCTGGAGGTTAAATGGATTACTTAAAGCAGTGTGATCTGATGATTTGTTCTGGACTTGTCCAAAAGGTTCAGGTTTGTTTTCCTTTCCCTGGGAAAATTCTGGCAGAAATAGTCTTGTGGCACCCTTTTTTCTTTCCAGTATTTTACTCAAGATGCTCCATAATTACTTGATTTTTTTTTTTTAAGACACAAACTGGAGATCCTAAATCCTGCTGCCAAGTTTTCCAGCAAAATACAGTTAATTTCTACTATTGTAATTTCTCTACTTTTCACTCAGGATTCTTTTCTCCCTGCATTTCACACCAGGCATTCTGTGTGAATGTCAGCTAGAAAATTATCAGTTAACTGAGGGAACTCTTCCCTTCTCTCATTAGTGAGAAGAAAAGGAGGAAAACAAAAGAAACTTAAATTTTTTATCTGCATATTTCTCCATATAGCCGAGATTCAATTATAAGAAAATACAAACATATCAGTCATGTCATGCACCCCTCAGAGAAATGACATTATTTACAGAGCTTGGGAAATGCCTCCATTGTTCCTCATTTTAAATGAGGACGCAGAAACATTATTAAACAGAGTAATTTAAGTGGAAAAACTGGTCATTTCCAGGCAGAGTCACTTGTGTCCCTCTTTCCTGACACTTCCCCACAGGACAGCTGGGGAGGGGACAGTGCATGTGACAACTCCTTTTCTCTGGAGCTGGTGAGGCATCACTCTGTCCCCAGGCATTCAGATCTACTTTGCCACAGAACTGGTAAAAAAAGATGGAAAGGAGAAAAGAAGGAGTTTCACCAGGGACTTTCCAGCCTTGAAATATAAATTATTATTTTTACTTTCGGTCCTTAAATTCTACCCATGCCTGTGCTTAAGGAGACCCACAGGGAGGGGATCTCACCAAAAGCAGGGAGCAGCTGCCTTCCTGCCCTCATTGAGGGAAGGATGCTTTCCAAGAGAGAGGGAAAAAAGAGAAGAAAAGCTTGGTGAAGGAAGGAATGGGAGACAAAGGCAATTCCCCATCAAACTAGGAGAAGAGAACAGGGAGGAACCACTCCAGACTGGGAATTTCAAGGATCCAGCTTTCACATGCAAAGAGACCAGGCTGTAACAATTCTGCAATGTCCCATAGGCTGTAGGTTCAGAGGAGAAACTGAGTCCTAAATTATTAATACTCCAAAACACCTTATCAAGAAAAAACATTTAATAATGTTTAACTTTCATATTTCAACAGATATGCTCAGGTAAACAGCTGGGGTGAGGGGAACCATGCTGGAGATAAAGGATTCTGTGTATCTGTTGGTAAACTCAACCCTTCAGGTTCTCAGAACTTTAAAAAAGTCCATTTATCTCTCTTTAGGTGGGTGCATATCCCAGCCCCAATAATTCCTAGTAAAGCTGTAGAACTGGTTAGCTGTGCAAAACACAAGAGGTGTACTTCAACAATTCATCCAATTTAATTGATCTGGTACCACCATTATTAGTAAGGTAATATATTAATCAACAAAAAGGTAACCAACATGAAGTATCTAGAAAGAACATTATAAAGACAGATTCCAAGAGGTGCTATGTTTTAAAACACTAAACCTGTACTCATTTTGCATTGTTAAAAAACCCCTCTGGATCCATTAAGTGAGTGGAATGGGTGAAATCCTGTGAGCCAGGTTTCACTAATTCGCAGCCTAATGCTGAGTTACGGCCTAAATATGTTTGTAAAAATATTTTTTCACAAAAATGATACCCTGGTCCCCAGATTTTTCAATAAACCTGCAATTATAATTGGATGGACTCAAATTCTGCTACCATAGATCTGAGTTTTTTCTGCACATACAATTTGGTTTTGGTGTTTGCAGAGAACAGCGATGTTCTACACAGCAAGTCCGACACATCCAGAGCACACCACCCTCAAAATGTGTGTGCAACTTATTTTATACATGCTTTCTTAAGTGGAAATAACTTACTAGTTATAGCAGGAATCTGCCAAGTGGGGTGTGGATCTGTGCTCCTACAGACCTTTAATATTGCAGCAAGCTCTGGCAGCACCCAAACTTTCACAGTGAAGTGGATATTGCCAAAATCTACATATCCAGTGTGACCTGTGAAGTGATATTAATTCATGCTGGCTCAAAATCCAACCCAGTTGCTTTAAATATTTGTAGTGTTAGTGATGTTAATGCGAAAATCAAGTGCCTTTTGGACATAAAATTTAGGAACTCAAGAACAGTTCTTTGCTCAGCTGTTTCCTAAGCTGGATAAGTTATTTAATTTTTATTAAATAATCGATTTTCTCCTTTATGGTTTCCTAGGTATAATGGAGAAAACACTTCACAACACTGGCAGAAGGACTACGTTAACATTCACCCCATCTGCTGTAAACAACTGAGAGGAACTTTTCTCTAGGATGCAAGGATTCTCCCATCTTTCTATAGCTAACAAGTGTTAGACAGTCCCTTTTTCTTTGCCTTGGCATTTTTAGAAAAAGCACATCTGATGCTCAGTGAATTCACAGGGAAGGAGACCTGTTCCTATTGTTTGGAGTTTTCCCAGCACTGATGGCAGACTGCACTCCAGCAGCACAAGCTGTGTCATGCCCAGTTAAACATCAGACAGATATGTGTTATTAAAAAGCCCTAAATGTAATGAAATTATAGTGGGGAAATGTAGTAGTAAAGCAAATTATTATCTCTGTGTGATAACATGGAAAGAAACTTTCTCCACTTTTTAGTACCTTCATATATATAGTTCACCCACAGAATTTTGAAAAGGATTTGCTGAATGATACTGCACATTTTTGAATTAAATGTATCTCTTGTTTCTGATTTTGTTTGGGTTTTGTTCATTTGGTTTGGTTTTTTTACTAATAAACATGGAGAGATTAACTTTGTTTGCTCAGCAAAACTAGTCAGCAATTTCTTCTAATTCATTTTATTTGCAGTGTTTCCCTTGGAAGCAACAGAGGGCTACACCTAACGAGCTTTTGGATTTGGACAGCAGCAAAATAATGAAATCAAGAAGAATCCATCTTCAACTAAACAATAATAAACCAATTTTATGGCTGAACAACTATTCAGGTATTTTCTTTAGTGAGACTTTTATAGTGACATAGATACCTTTTAGCAATATTTAAAAAAAATCATTATCATGAAGGTGATGGAATGCCACAGCTGTTTTAGGGTTGAGTGGATTTTAGGCCTTTGGTAAGGACCAGGATATTTTAGGATATTACGTCACAGCCAGACTTATTTTTACCCAGGGAAAGTTCAAGATTTATACCTCTGCCTCAAACACCACTCACTGACTTTAGATGAATAAAAATACAATGTTGAACTATGGATTAATAAAAATAGGCTGTTAAACTCCATTTTCCTCCTGCTTTCCAGATTGGGTCTAACCATATACTGATAAATGTAATATATCATATTCTCTACATAATGTTTGTGTATATTTCTTGCTTAAGATTCACTGCAGAGTGGAGATAATTTATGTGTTTACCTCAAACTCTCACCCAGCTGTCAACAGGTCTAGGGAAAACTCAGCAATGGCTTAAAGCAGTTAAATTAACACAAAACCTTAAATGCCACCTGTACTTCAAACTTTCCTTTAAACCCTAATTTCCACAGAAAAAAAAAAAAAAACAGAGAAAGTATTTATTTCCTAAGAAGATGAGTACTTGAAAAACAGTTACACTCTGGTGATAAACATTCATTCAAATGATGCTTTCATATTCCTTAAAATTTTCAGGAGAACAGCAGGGTCGATCTTCACTATCCTTTTATCTGGAAAGAACCTGGCATAGAAAGGCACATTACTAAACTTTATTTTAGGTTCTCATTTTTTTCTAGGTTGCAATACCAGCAGCCTACTGTTTTTCACACAAAAAGAGTAAAATTAAGCCCCATCCGAAGAACACATAATTAATACTCAGAATAAACAGTGTCTGTGTTGCTTAACTTAGCCCATAAGTTTAAAAGAAAAAAAACAGCTCTAAAAGCTTTTATAGTGCCAGCTCAATTGGGAATTGTTTCTGTAGTAAATGTGTTAAAACAAAATGTACTTCTCCTCTGTTAACTCTCTGCATCAAGCAAAAATCAGTTTGTGAGATAAAATATTTCAAAGAGGAAAGACCATCACAAAACCCAGTAAAGAGCAATCTTTCCTAACTCTAAATTATATTTTGCTAATATTTAGCAGATACTCATCATGGCGCATTGCAGAAAAAAAAGAGAGAGGGCTTTGAAACACGGCCAGATGGTGCTGTAGATGGTAACTGGAAACTGAATGCAGTCACACAGATATAAAGGTGTATTTTTGTAGATATGTTTAGGCACTCACAGGTCTTTAGGATCCAAGTACCCAAAGACACACCACGGTTATCTGTAACAGGAAAAATATGACATTCAAACTGTTTTGTACCCATTGCTCCTTGAGAACTTATGAGCTCAGTGCCTGTGAGGACTTTAACAAATGCAGGGTATTATGGGATGAGCCAGGGAAAGGAATTACCCTATTAACAACTGCTGAATCTTTGGAGTTTGTACATGTGTAGCAATGAGACATGGACCCTCCTGGTTCTTGTTCTGAAGAGAATCAACCTTATTGCCATAATGCAAGACCTTATATATTGTACTACAATACCAAGAATTTCTACTGTGTTAAGAAAACTCTGGCTAAAATTATATTTGTTAGCATTTTTGCAAACTAAGACAGACATGCATTGGCTGCCTGCCACTATCTGTGTTGCTGTTCACATGTGCTTCTAACCAATCACCTTTTTCAATCACACAGCATCCTCGTGCAGTTCCATAACTTGTTTTCTGGGTATATAACTTGGTTTCTGCTATCCTGTTAGCTGAAGCTTCCCCAGAGTGCTCCTGGTGAGCAGAAGTGGCAGAAGTGAACAGAAGTGAAGAGAGGCCTACGAGGCCCTTATTCTATAAGATTTTTCTTATCATCTACGTACATGAACTGTGGGAGCATAGTTTTGTTTCAAATCCAGAACTGACTTGGCACATGGATTAAGCTAAGACATTTTATTCTCCACCTTTTTTGTTTGTAGGATTCCCATGCTCACCCTGAGGAAGCCCTTCCTTGTCTCCCTCTGTATGGCACCCTGTCTGCTCATTTTCCCCAGAACAAGTAGAAGGAATTGCATTCCCCCCTGAAAGAAAATTCTTTCAGGGAATTCTTCAGCTCCTTTTTTACCTTAAACCTGACATTATCTTAATTTTTCTCTATTTTTTATCTCATCTCAAGGGCAAAAGGATTCTAGCCCATGAATTGGTGGGGCTGATTCAGAGGGCTTTAAACTAGATTTAAAGGGGTAAGGGGATGAAACCAAGCTCTCCAGAAAGAAGCCTAAGGGTGGTAAGCCAGAGTCAAGTGAAATCAGCAGCCCAGCTGAAGTGCGTGTGCATTAATGCATGCTGCATGTGTAACAAACAAGAGGAGCTGGAAGCCACTGTACAGCAGGAAAGCTGTGATGTTTGCTTTGATAAGTCCAAGTGCCCAGTCCTGCATTTTGGCCACAATAACCTCCTGCAATGTTATAGGCTGGGGACAGTGTGGCTGGACAGAGCCCAGGCAGAAAGGGACCTGGGGGGACTGATGGACAGCAGGCTGAACATGAGCCAGCAGTGTGCCCAGGTGGCCAAAAAGGCCAATGGCTCCTGCCTGGATCAGAACAGTGTGGCCAGCAGGAGCAGGGAGGTCATTCTGCCCCTGTGCTGGCACTGGTGAGGCCACACCTCGAGTGCTGTGCCCAGTTCTGGACCCTCAGTTTGGGAAGGACATTGAGATGCTGGAGCACATCCAGAGGAGGCAACGAGGCTGGTGAGGGGCTGGGAACACAAACCCTGTGAGGAACAACTGAGGGAGCTGGGGGTGCTCAGCCTGGAAAAAAAGGAGACTCGAGGGTGATCTCAGCACTCTCTACAACTCCCTGAAAGGTGGCTGTGGTCAGGTGGGGTTGGTCTCTTCTCCCAGGCAACCATGGACAGAATGAGAGGACACAGTCTTAAGCTGTGCCAGGGGCAGTTTAGGTCAGAGAGTAGGAAAAAGTTATTCACTGCAGGAGTCATTGAGCACTAGAATCATCTGCCCATGGAGGTAGTGGAGTTACCAACCCTGGGGGTGTTTAAAAAAAGACTGGACATGGCACCCAGTGCCATGGTTCATTTGTCAAGGTGGTGTTAGGTCATGGGTTGCACTGGATGATCGCAAAGGTCTTTTCCAACCTTGTTCATTGAGTGATTCTGTGATTCTATAATCTCCACTACAACAGAACGTCAATTAATCAGGATGACTTTTGTTTGAATTTAGCAATTCCCTAAATGGGGTACTGTTATTATCTGAGATAAGATCTACACAAATATCAAGGCATTTGAACTGTTCTGTCCTTTACAGCTTCAATCCTTGGTGTCTTGCTAGGATAGTCCAATTTCAACTTGAAAGTACAGATCATACTGAATTCTACTCCTACAATTTATATACACATCCTTCCAATCTCATCAAGTACTCAATTATTCAGAAATCTGGTAGTTTAGAATTAAACAATTCATACTAATTTTTTCCTTTGTTCACTTACAGTTTCGTCTTAATTTTTTCATTATCCCATTATTATTTTCAGATATGAATTACTACCTGTATAGTCTTTATTGCATCACAAATAACACCCATATGCTGAATTAACCTTGGAAGGAGCCTCAGCACATCAGGTAAGCAGGACATATGAATAGATAGTGTTGCTTCCCACTCATTGAGGCATCACCTGGTCCCCTGGCTCCTGGTTATCCCAGAGACAACTTGGCTGGAGAGCCATGCAGGCGTTTATTTTCCCCCTAACTCAGGGATCATGGTTCTTCTTCCAGCCTAATTATGTTCCTATAAACTACAATCAATTTTTTCTGCTTACCAATTAGCCCGGAGGATTTGCTGAATGTATTTTGACACTCAACCACAAGGTACTTGCAGAAAGTGCAAATTATGAGCTAAGAATTCATTTGTAATACAGTGGAATCTAAATAAAGAATGAATACCTAGTAATTTATTCATGTGGTAACATCCACTACATAGGGTAATTCTTATAAAAATCAATGCAGTCATATTTCCTGGAAGTGGCATGTGGATTAAAAAACAAACCCAAATCTACAGAGTACATTTAAAAATAACTTTTTAAAAATTCTTTTTAATGCAAACAACTTATATTATCTCATCTAAATTGTTTTGTGTGATACTCCTTGTCCCTATTTTTATTAGTGAATATAAATGCTGAGTGTAGTATTTCCTTTCAGCTAGTTCCATTGTTGTTATCTACAAGTAAAGAACATGAACATAATGAAAAGCTCTTCCTGCAAGCTCCCTTGAAGCAGTGAGATTCTGGTGGCAGTAGGAAAATCCTCCTTGCATCACATTCAAGGAATAAGCTGATGATTTTGTAGTGTAGAGCTATCAACAGCTGGTGAGTTTGATTAAATATTGAAGCTGAGGCATTTAATCAATCCTGATAACCATTCATGGGAGGCACATTGAGGCTCAGGCATTTAATCAATCCTGATGGCCATTAATGGCAAGAACTGTATACCACAAAGCAATAAAGATTACAGCTATTATACAAAAACTGTGCCATAGGAAAAGAGAGAAGGGAAAAACATCTCCCACTCTCTCAGAGGATGGGCCCTGTTAAAGTTCTTTGGATTTTCCAGAGAGATAATCAGTGCTTCACTCTGTCTTTGACATCCATGTACTCTGGATGTTGATAATGTGGTGATGGGAGCAATCTCCACAATACCCAATCTAGCCATTTTGGAAGTAAAATGATAGAGAGAGACAGAGAGAGAGAGAGAGAGATTAGAGCAACCAACAGAGAGCAGAGGAAGGATGGAAAGTTTTCTCCTAAGAAAGAACTAATGAGGTCATTGGAGATGCTGTGGCCAGCAGAGCCATCCAGCCAGGTATTCCTCCAGCCCTGTCTGACCACTCAGTCAGGAACTGCATTGCCAAGGGGCCTGGCAGAGATTGGCATCTGACACTATGTGAGTGGGAAAAATGATTAAAATTCTGTTTCTGCTGCGTAACTTTTTACACACACACTTCCCCCAAAAAAAACTCTAACCCAGAGAAAATAATTCTTCTTTCCCACCCAAATCACTCCTAGAGAGAACAAGATCCACTCGGTTTTAGAATTTTAGTCTATTGAGGTTGTATGTGAGTTTTTATCAAGTGTTTCCTTATAAGCAAGAGCTTTCCAGCTGCTTCTGCAGAGCAAAAGCTGCAGTCAGTAAGTCTTGCAAAGTTTTTGGTGTGTGAAATGAAATCAAAAAACCTTTCAAATTAAAAAAAACTGATATTGAAACCTGAACACTGTGGGTCTTCAAAATATTGATCTCCTCTTTTTTTAATAATCTATACTGTGAAAAAAATCCTGCCATTTGATGAAGGCACCATTGATACTTAAGCAACTCTTTCCATAAAACTTTAGTCAAGGGTGGACAGACCTTCAGGGGCAGAATTGCTATTGTTAAACAACTAAGAATACTTTTGGGTCACACAATCTTATTCATGAAGCAGAAGCCAAATGTTTTCTCCAAGAAAACAGGCCGGGTCATACCCTAATTAAATGAGGTTTAAGAGCTTGTCCTAAGATAATTGTTCATTACATGGACTCCTGACCTTGCTCCTTGTTGGGTTATATATTTGTTTACCTGCCTTGGCTGATCAATTTGTAGCTTGAGAATGTGCAATGTCTCTGTGTTAGTGTACTCGAATTAATGAGAAATGCACCTCATCAGAGCCAGTGGATCTCCCCTTCCCCTTTCCCTGCCCCTCCCTCTCTGCTGCTGACAGCTTTCATGGAAAAGCATTCCAACAACACCCAAAGCAGAGGCAGCAATGGGTTCACAGCCTCCTATCACCATGATTATCATAATTACAGTGTATAACCACTGTAATCTTACCTGTTAAACACACAAAAATTCGTTTTTCCACGATGGATGTTCTTCACATGTATCATTCCAGCGCTGTATGTGCAACGGGAATGTTAATAAAATTGTCACGTGTGAGCGAGTTTTACAAGGTCCAGTTCCCAGAGCTGTTAATTCAAAGCCATTCTCAGTGTATTTAAATTTTACAGGCAGTGTTATCAGTGGTGTCACTGTACACATTTATATTGCTTTTCGATTACATTTGTATTTTGTATTCTCCTATGCAAGGCAGGGTGGATTCTATTAATACATCAGAAGACACAGGAAAGTGTTCCACCTCCTCAGAGAGTGGGAGTTACCATATCCAGCTCCTCCTTCCCACAGTTTTCTACTGGGGTAGTTCAGTGACCCCAATAAATAATGCTAATAATTGGGTCATCAAATTTATAATCAGAGAATTTGCATACACTTCCCTTCAACTGTCCCTCTCCCTGGTAAGCAGAAATAGTAGAAAAATTATTTAAGAAATATTAAGAACTGGAAGACAGGTAATTATATACAGTTGTTGGGTTTATTTCCCTTGTGTTATTTTTTACTGATACTGATGGGCAAATCCAAAGTATAACTATTAAAAAATATGTAAAGTGATATTTATTAAAAGCAGGACTACAGCTCAGCAATTATAACCTCTTGTATCTACCAGTCAACCAAGACCTAAAGGAGTCCTTCAGAATAAATTTTGCTTTTCTCAGAATGCTGCTGACAATGCAGGAGATTTTCCTAGGTCAAGAGGACATTTCAGTGTATAATCACACATGCCTGCAAAAATACCTGAGGTTTCCCAGGTACCATGGACATTCAAGCCAGTTGTGAGGAGAAAAGCATTTCTCTTTTTAAGATATAACAGGATGAAGGCAATCTGGAGATTTTGTCTTTTCTATAGATCTGATGACACATCCTTCTCAAACCAGCAGTCAAAAATGACATCATTAAATTATTACAGGACAAAGTTGCCAACATGAAGGTTGATTTGAAAATTCTGTTTTTAAGAAGAATGGTCCAAATCAGGCTATTGGGTGTTCTAGCATGGAGTTTGGTGTCCTGAACAATGTAATTTTCTTTCTCAAAGTGAATAAAAATGTCAAGGGCCTCACATTTGAGGGGGAAAAATAGCAACTGTAATGCACTGAGAAAAGGTTTGTCACACCAGCTACCTTGAAAGGAAATTCATACAGAATACACAAAAATGGGAATAGACACAAATATGGGAACCAGCTGAATTTCATGGCAGCGTTACATTGGTCTGAGGTTATTTAATGAAAAGAGGAAGGTTTGGGAGATGAAGGTGTAATTATTGAAGAGATTGAAAGAAACTACAGACTTGAAAGTGAATGAATAGGACTGCAGGGAAGAAAAGAAGAAAGAATCTAAATCATTGAGCTATTTCAGGGAACACTCCAACATTTCTTTAGTGAAGCAACAAAGGGACCTTTGGAAGTAGAGTGTTGGGCATCTACTTAAACCAGCCTAAGTGGAAATAATATCAACTAAAAGAGAGGTTCATCATTTTCGCACGAAGATAATAAAATACAACAATATAATTATTAAAAAGAAAATGTCTGCTTCAAAATATTTGAGTGCACAGACAACAGAAAATGAAATGCTGATATTTGTGTGCCTGCTCTGGGTATGTGGGAAGGATCACCAAGGTCCTGACTGTGTGGGAATCCAGAAAACCCACCCAACATTTAGATGTAGCAGCAGTTGCATCAACAACTTTGCAAATAGGATCTTAAAGGAGAAGAAATAAAGTGAGAAAATAAATAAATATTGAAGCAAAATTATTTCTTTCTTAAGTAAATTTCCTGGTGAGAATAATGAAATATGGCTGGAAGAAATACAAGCATAAAATGAAGGTGAAAGATGTTTCCAGCCTCAGATCAACGTCGTTTGCTGCAGCCTTAATCATCAATTCACAAGGGAATCCAATTTTACTTAATTGAAATATTGGACTAACAATACATTTGATTCTATAGAGAAAAATACTCCCTGTTCATCAGCTTAATGTGTATTGTTGAACTGTTCATTGACTAATCTGGCTGATATCACCTAATATTTTATCTTCCCATCTCTTTCATGGGAGAAAAGAGCCCAGATCATCACTCCAAAGACTCCAAACCCTGCCAATCCGAGCAGAGGTCAGAGCTAAAATGTGTGAGAGGCTCCAGGTTCCCCTTCACTCTCCACTAAATCCACTTCTGCAAAAGGCTTCATTTTCTCAGTACAATTTAGGGTGGTATTTAAAGTCCTACAGAGCAGGATGTGCTGTGCTGGAGAGATGACAGCCACTTAAAGAGCTTATCTTGTATTTTACAAACTTTTATGTATCTTCATTATGTGTCTGACTACATAGGCAACTGGACTTAAAAAGACAAGCAGTAAAATCTTTTCAGTTTTTGTAATTACTGAGAATAAATAATGATCTTCTTTATTATGGATTTGAGCATTGTTTTAAATTTCCTTGTAGAAGAAATACTTCAACCGACAAAATCCAGAAAACTGAACATGATCCACTCTTACCATCACCTTACAATATTTTAAAGGGACAGAAATAAATTTACTGCACCTAGAAAATACCTTGAATCTATGACAATTATTCGTATAATACTGTGTAACTCCAGTTCCACAGTATTATATGAATAATATATAATAATTCATTGCACATTCTCACAAAGGAGAAAATGAGAAGGAAGAAATTTACTATCTTTCCTATGAATTCACAATCCGTACACCACTGTACATCACCCAGAATACATGCCAAGCCCCTACAACTTATTTGAAGGGAATTCTAACGACATAATCATTTCAGCAGAAGAAATGTAGTGACACTGAGACAGAAAAATAATTACTCTCATTACTAAAATATACAGAAAGCTGCATTCATTTCATAGAGAAGTAGAAAAAAAAAAACCCCAACAACTGAGTCAGATTGAAATAATTCCTGCAAAAGTGATAGGTGTTTCAAAACTAAGCAACAAAAAAAATCTCAGTAGGCGACTGCATCACTCCAGGCCAACAATCTGCAAATGAAAGTAGATTAATAGTAATTTATGCACATGACAATTAAAAAAAAAAAGGCAGAAAAGTAGTCTGAAATGTGAAACCTCTACACAAGCACACCATCAGCTCTGCATTCTTGGAAGACAAAGGAAAAGTGATCAAAGGATTTTTTTTCTAAATAAAACCGACTACAACTGTTTTAGGAGAACTGTAACAAAAGTGGCAAAGGGATGAAGCAAGAAGAAGTGAGAGCAACCACACAGATTAATATCTATAGAAAATCTCAGATTACTGGGTTCTGTTGCTGATGAAAAAACATTACTATTTGTCTTACAACCTGTTCTATAAATCTCCACTTATCTGCAGCATCTCTCACTGTGTGGACCCTGTCAGTGTTAATTGTGAGCCATTACACTTTGCCAATGTTCTGCTCATTCCCAATACCTATTTATCTGTCGAAAATGCACACTCTTTCCATTGAACAGCAAGTTTAAAAAAATGTCTTTAATTTGAAAAAAAGCATAAAGGGTTACTAACAATGTTTCTACAAGAGATTAAAGATTTTTACTTTTACTTTTTTTACTTCCCTACAGCTGAATATCCCACAGATTTCAACTTCCTACATGCCAAATATCCCCATGTCTCCTTGGAATCAGTGGTAGGAAACTGAGTGTAACATGTACAAAGAGACAAATAAAGTCACAGATGGTGTCCCCCCAACTGTGGGATTGGTTTGTTTGCTTTCACAGATGATGCTAGTGTTTCTAGAAATTTATTTATTTCCCATTTCTCTTGTATTAATCTGTTTTTTATTTTTTTTTAAAAATCCAGAATATCAGAGCATTTATGACTTTGGCAATAATTTCATAAATACTTTTAAAGTTTTAAAATCCAGTCAAATCTTCCTAATGTGCCAAGTTTGCCTACAATTTAGGAGTTACATAACTAAAATATCCAAATCAATATCCAGAAGGTATCACATCTTCAGACCAAATTAACTTATGTAGAAGCAGTTAATCCTTGGTGTCAAGCCCTGCTGCCTTTTTATTTTTCTCCCCTTAAGTAATTTAAAAGATAATTTCTCTAAGGATTTAAAAGCCCTGAGATGTGGTATTTGGAGTAGCATCAGCTCTGCCTGGGAAGAAGAACACAATTTACATGTCTTTAAAACAAATTGCCAGAGAATGTAATGCAGTCTTCCTGGGTACTTCCATCACAGCACAACCTAGTTATTATCAAGAAAATGTCAAATTCAGATGCTAATTCAGAAAGGAAAAATCTTATAGATTGAACCATGAAAATTATAATACACAAGGAAAGAGCAGCAAAACTAAGGAAACTAAGATGATAAATCTGAGCTTGAGAGTCTCTGTAATTAAAATGAGAGTGTAGATAACAAGCAGGTTCTTGCAGGTGCTGCTCACCTCTAGCAGATCCACCTGCCACATGTTCAGCTGTCACTGCTGCTCCTCTGCAGCCATGATCCTGCTCATCCCCAGTCCCTAGAATTTACTGCTGAAAATTGTTTTATCAAATAACATAAGCTGAAGAAAATAGCAAGATATTTTCTAACATTAACTGAAAAATACATATTCTTATGCTTCATCCTTTGATTTCCCTGCACTCAACTGAGCAGCCGCCCTCTTCATTTTAGCATCCCCTGACTGCAAATATTCCACATTATTTTTAAAAGCCGTGGGTCCCCAGATAGACTTGAGCCAAAATCAAGTGACTGGTCTCGAATTTAAACCCTTGCATGAGTTTTGTTGAGTTTATGGACACACTGGAGTAGCTGTACCTGCATCTCACAACACAAATAGCTTATCCCAAAGGATGGAAGGTGTCTGTTCCAGATGTAAGACTCATATTCAGCAACACAGCTTTTTCACCATGAGCAGAGTCAGGGAAAATAGCACTGGAACCCACAGATCTCATGGCTTTCAGATCAATTTCACACCTCTGAGCTGGTTTTGCTCTAAAACTGAAAAAGCCCAATGACTTACATTCAATAAAAAAGGTGAAAAAAGTGACACTAATCATATATGTTTACACTCAAGATGAATCTCAAAAACTTGGAATTTTCTCAATTTCACAGTGCTAGAGAAGACAGCATTTTAACAAAGTACTTAGGTATTTAGGTATTTATAACCCTGCTCCAAAGGAGACATTAAAAAAAAAAAAATCACCATTCTGGACCTACAGAGGAAAGACAAGTATTTATAAAGAAGAATTATCTTACTTTAAATTCAATGTGTAAATAATTTAGCACAGCGTGCTGTTTAGCAGAACTTTCTGTTCCCAAAGAAAAAGACCAATGTCTAATCAAAGCTGCCTACCTGGAAAATTGTGGTGCTTGTTCAATGTTATCAGAATAGGTTCATTTACTACAGAGGCATTGTACAAAAATAGTCTTGTGTATAAAACATTATCCTGATATAGGATTACTCTTGTAAGCAGCCATTCATTTTAGAGCCTCATACCCTTCTTAGAGCATTGAGGTGTCTCACAGGAACGGCAGGGAGCACTGCACTCTAATCACAGAGCTCCTTGGGACAACCACAGCTCAAACCCCAGCAGAGCTGACCAGGCTCCACCTCTCAACACTTGGAATTCAAAGGTGTTCTGTATGAGGGGAGCTCAAGAAGATTTTAAAATCCCAAGCTGTTAACTGGGGTCCAGTTCACTGTCTCTGCAGTGTCCATTGCATCTGTCCAGAGCCACTGTCCCTGGGGTTGCCATGCCTTTGTCCTGAGGGTAGGGCTGGCTGCAGGTCAGGATCTGCGTACTCACCACTCAGCTCTTCGCAAATCCCAACAAAACCTAAAGGAGCCAAAGTCCTGCAGCAGCTGGGCAGGAGGGGATGGAGGCAGTGATAAAGGGAAACAAAGGGGTTTAATAACTGTGGGATCCCTGCATGTGATATTATCAGCGTTTTTGGGCTGTTCCTTTAGGCTAGCTCAGGACCCTGGGAAAAAACCACAAGGACAAAAGCAAAAGACAAGGAGCGCGCTTTCTTCTCAGGACCAAACCCCACAGTTTAATGCAGAACAAATTCCAGGAGAAGAGAGCAAGGTCATGTGGGCAGGGGTTTTTAAGCCCAGGGGGAGGGGATGGAGGTAATGGAACACCTGAGGGGGAGGGGTCGAGGGAGGGTTTCACCTGGGGAAGAAACCAAGACCAAGAACCGGAGAGGGGAGTGCAGAGATAAACCCATGGGACACAAACTCTCAGTGTAATAGATACAAACTACCACTGCAAACGAACAAACCACCCGGTGCAAAATAACAACTACTCAATGAGTACGCTGACACCTGCAGGGTCCATAGCCAGCAATAACCACCAAACAAGGCACTGTCCTTTGCCTGCTCAGCCCTGCCCGAGCACACAAGGCAGCAATCACCCAGAGTGAGACACTATAAAAATTGAATCCCCCAGTTGTGCCTGCAGAGGAATGAAAACCCACTCTTCCTCACGTGAATATTCAATCAACTCCATGACTTATGCTCCTTCCCCAAGGAAGGGAGTCAGGCAGGAATCCTTAGGGCATCAATGAAGTCTTTATTCACTGATGCCCCTCTCTCTATTTAATGAGTATAACTGAAGGAACAAGGAATTAATTGAGGGAGTAATCACTGTTAGGCAATCAGACGAAGCTGTTGAAACCTGACATCCTACGTCCTTAGCCAAACATGGTAAAGAGAGTATTCATGTCATCTGTTGGGCAGAAATAGTGATATAGGACAGATTAAATAAAGTTCCATATTAGAAGGGACTTATTTTACCAATAGCATGAAAAGCAAACAGAAAATGAAAATTAATGACAGCACAGTTTGCTCTCCCATATGCTTTTCCACCTCACTATTTCACGTGGCACCATAAATGGTGTCAGATTGCTTGCCTACAAGTAATGAACCATTGACTAGAATCTTAGCAGATACCTAACAAGATGCATTTCTCTAATTGACTTCATTGGTGGAGTGATTAATGAGATCCAGCTTCTCTTCTTGATATGAAGTGTGCCGAAGTTGTTTGAAGCATCATATGAACATCTTCCCCATGAATGCTCGTGTGCAGCGAGAGCAAATTTGGAAGATGAAATTCATAGTTTGTTTTGGAAGAGGGAACATGTGCATAAATGTCCTTATGAATCTCAAGGTGAAGCGAGTCTTTTGGTTTTTTTTATGACACATTTTTGTCATTGTTATCATCAGTGATGGCTGGAGCTGACATTCTTATTAGTACCTTTTCAAAATAATTCTCAAGAAACCTAGTGAGGAGAGTAAGTCAAACAGGCTGGTGTTCAAACAGTCTCACTGGACAAATCTCTCATACTTGCAAAATTTTGATGACACAACAAATGTCTGCCCACATTTTCCAAATTCTGACAACGATCCCTTATGAAGGAAAATCAAAAAAAACAGCTCAAGTGTGTAGGACACAAAAAGAGAAAGACCAGAATAAATCTGAAGGCTGACATAAATACGTAAAAAAGCTGAAGGAATTGGCATAATAAATGGAGCACAACCAGAATTTTAGCACGAACTACTACACACAGCTTTCCAAAAGCATTTTTATCTGCTCCCAAAGGTAGGGAAGTCTGAAACAGGGACTCTGGCTATGGTGAAAGAGGCCCAAGAGCAGCTCCTGACTAACTGTCTGCACTTGAGTGCAGTGATGCTGCATTGTAAGGATTGACTCAAATGTAGACTCTGTTTCAGGGAATTCGTAATTTATGACAAGATGAAGTAGCTTGATACCAGACAAACAGGTCAGGGGGTGGATAAATATGGATTCATGAGTTTGATAATTAGTGCAGTTTCAGCTGCACACCAGAATGGTGGGAGATGGGGGGTGCACAGACAGTGAAATCTTTCTCCAGCCTTTCCATTCCAGAGTTCACCAAGGAATGCTGGTCTTCCAGATTTGAATTTTAAACTGCATTTCTCTTTTCCATCCACTTTGAAGCTTAATTTTTCATTGTCATCCAAGGATGTGACAGCAATCAAGTGGATTTAGAAGCCAGTAGCCACAGTAAGTCATGACTGGGGAATAAACTCATCTGTAATTAAACATAGTAGCTGGCAAAAAAGCATGACATAACTAAAGAGTGGAAAAATTCACATTTAGCATAATTATTGATGATCACTTCAAGTGGAACTTATTAAGGCATATACAGAAAGAACATGGATCATCCCACGTTCTGAACTTCCTCACCCTAAATAAATGATTTCTTCACTCAGACCATTGCTCTACAGAACATCCTCCAAGTTCCCCAACCACTCAATGATTGCCTCACCAAATATCCATCTCACTCATGCCTGCAGACTTCTTTAAGTGACCACTAAAATTGGTATTTTTTGTAGTCTCTAATGGAGCTTCTAAATCACTTAGGGACACACTACAGTTTCCAAGAAACAGAACCAACATTATATTTTAGAGATACATGAGTCAGAAAGTAGCACCAAGCCTTAATTAGCCTAGTTCATACAGTGGATGCTTTCAGAGACGAAGAACACAGAGCTAACATACATCATTGTGTCAGAATTTTAAAATCAGAGTGTCATTCTTAGTCCAGCTTTGCTTGGTTTTATTCACACATTAACACCGACCAATCTAATGTCAAATACTACCTCCACATTGCAAAACTAAGCTTCCTCTAGAGCAGTAGAGCCTTGCCTCAAGTGTTCCTGGACTTATTCTTTGCACTTTGCTTCTGCTGAGGGAAAATAAGAACAACATTACCCGATTTAAATGAATCCTATGCTTAGTACTAATGCAAGTACCTGTGCTTTTAGTTACACAAGTCCCCAGAAATGCCAGTGAAGAACAGACAAAATAAGGACATAGGTGGTTTAATATCTATAGATGCTGACAGGACCTGTCAGCATAAACACCATGCAACAGCAACCATCAAAATGCAAATACTGGAAAAAGTCCTTAAGAACAGCTTATTACCATTGCTGACCTCCCTGAGAACACTGCTGTGCCAAGAGTTTCCAACAGACTGAAATGCAGAGATATAATTGGCTATATAAAAGCTGAGCTTAGGGCTGCAGCAAGAAAAAATGTTGTTTAGATGCTAATTGATCCTATAAAAGTACATGGAGGAGTGAATTGTGTCATTAAATTGCTACACAGTTGGGGTTTTTTTGAGCTCCATGCTCAATTTAAAAAAATAAAAGGAATTGAGCTTACAGTGGATTATTAGAAACAATTTCTCCTTTTCATAATGAAAAAATAAATATCTTGCTGCCCTGCTATTCCAGGCCAGTGGGGCTTTGTGATGACTCCTCTTGGGCTCACACTGCAACACCCAATAAAGCTGCTAAGCCATAACATGAGCCTTCAGCAACCTCACAGGAAAACCAAAATAGGGTGTATTGTTGGGTCTAATTCCAGATTTGAATATAGATACATGCAGTTTTCTCCATTTAGGCACACTGCAAATAGAGGCAATACCAATACCTGGAAAATACATTCCTCCATGCTGCTCTGGGAATATTTTGACTTTTGCTCCTTGGGCACAGACACAGTGCTGCTTTCTCTGCTCAATTTAATAATGTATTGAATGAGTGATACAAGAAATGAATCATTGTGCATTTCTGTGCTTTCAGATCTGTTTGTTCTGCAAAGCCTTTTGTTCTAATATTTATAAGGTTCTGCAGTAAAATATGTTTTACAGGGATGCATTTAGAAGATACCAGACTTTTCTGAGTAAATTTCAGACTTTACTTATTACGGAATTTCAGAAATTACTTTAAAATGTAAGTAATCTGTTCATTTTAGGGTCACAGGGATTTCTTGGGCTAATTACTCATTATTTAAAAAGAGACAAAACCAAAAGCCATTTTGGGGGTTGGATGGATCACTGAGGAACCTGGTCTAGTGGAAGGTGTCCCAGCCCATGGCAGGGCTTGGAACAAGAAGGTCTTAAAGGTCCCTTCCAACCCAAACCATTATATGATTTTGCAATAAAGGGCTTCTATTTCTCCTCCCTTTCTTTTCTAATTTTATTCCCATGAAACTTGGTAAAATAAATCTGGAAATACTATTTAATTTGTTATTTAATTTAATTGTTTTTATTTGGGTTAGAGCAATGGCAAGGCACTTACGTCAACCCTCTTTTGTGTTAGACTCAAGCAGGCACAATTCCTGATCTATCAGCTGAACCAGAAAATCTTCCCCACACAGACAGGCAGTGCCTAATCCAAGAGTAAAGGGGCAAGGACCAGATTCATGCCTGATGCTGGATGTCTGAAGTAGTCCCAGCATGCTGTGTGACACGGATAACTCACAGGGGGCTGGGCAGAACTGCCACCTAAAATTGATGAGGTTGTTGAATCTCAGCTCTGAGTCCAGCAGCTCCCAGTTCTCACTAATCCTGTTACAAGACCAAAACCACCCACAAACTGGCCCCCAGACTGCTTCTGGCTCCCAATACATCTGCTGCAACCCACACCTTTTAATTCCAGCAGCAACTAGGCCATGGTGGGCGTTTCATCCTGTATAAGCAAGCACAACTCCAGGACAGTAAGGTGAGACCCCGTCTTTCTCCTGCCACTACCAGATATCATAGAGTGATATGGTTTAGGTTGGAAGGGACCTTAAAGTCCAGCTCATTCCACCCCATCCCATGGGCAGGGACATCTTCCACTATCCCAGACTGCTCCAAGCTCCATCCAACCTGGCCATGAGCACTTCCACAGATCCAGGGGCAGCCACATTTTCTCTGGACTCCCTGTGCCAGGGCCTCACCACCCTCACACGGAGCAATTCTTCTCCAATATCCCATCTAACCCTGCCCTTTGCCAGTGGGAAGCCATTCCCCTGCATCCTGACACTCCAAGCCCTTGTAAAGAGTCTCTCCCCATCTAGTAGCTCCTTTAGGTACTGAAAATCCAAAACCAGGTCACCTCAAAGCCATCTCTTTTCCAAGCTCAACAATCCCAATTCTCTCAGCCTTTCCTCATTGCAGAGGTGCTCCATCCATCCATCAACTTGGGTCATACATTCCAAACTGATTTCTTCCATGAAGAAAACATACCTTCCCATCTGCACTACAGCTCCTTCAATAATAAGTATTCATATATGGTGGTGCATTTTAGCAGGGAAGCATACTGGCACTGTGATTAAAAAAATGGAATTTTCTGCATGTGGAGCAAAGAGCTTAATGCCTTGACTTAGAAATATGCATCTGGTTAAATCCAGGCTTATAGGTCTGCCTTGTACTGATGAATTTAAGTATGTGCTTAAGTGCTTTTCTGAAGCAGAGCTTAACAGATGGAAAACCTTTTGAAACAAGAAGACTGAAAATCAAAAAGCCCAGAAAGATGGCTACTTAAATCTTCATGTAATCCTATTACCTCAAATATTTACAAGATTCCTTTTCTGTCAACAGATAAAAATATCATTATTTTAATAACTGTAGAGAATAGGTTAAACAGATAAAGGAGTGGACCAGAGAAAATTAATTTTGTAAATTCCACATGCTTGCAAATCCTTTTTCCCCCCCACTAGCTGACCCCAGAAGCATCACTAGGTAGTCTCAGACTGCTCTACACCTCCACATGTCTCAGCAGGAATAAATACCTATTCACTTCATGACAACTCGTTCAAGCTGATCTATCAGAAGAGGAGACAGAGAATAGAGGAGAAAAAGAAGCTGTTATTTAAAAATCAAAACTGTGCTGCCAAAGGGTAAGAAAAGACCAAACACCTCACAGAGCTTCTGTGACAACTGAATTTATCTGAGTAAATGATATAGCAATTTAGAATAAAGCTGGAAAGAATGTGATGTGTGGAATTAATGAAGTGTATGACAGGGAGGGAGTCTGAGCTAAAAACCTCAATTGCTAATGCATTTACAAAGTTAGAAATACACAAAACATATTTCATTAATCCAGGTACCATTAATAGTGGGGGAAAAAAAAGTTTGGATAGATTTATAATTACTACCTGGCATTTCAGAAATAAATAGAGCTCCTTCATTTGATTAAGCAAAACCCATATGCAGAATGGGAGCATCACCTGAGAGTGACCTACAAGGCTGAGGAAAAAAATGCCTCAGATATGTTATTATTGACATAACTGATCACTCTGCTCAAGAAATGCAGAGGTCAGGGAGGAGAACATGAGCACCAAGGAGGAGAACAAAGGGTTTTGGCAGAGCTCAGCTGCAGAGATTGCCACAGTAAATGCTCATTGCAGACAAAGAACATTTCAGCAGGAATAAAGCTGAAGATATATTGAATGATAATATCCCAGTTCTCCATTCCCTCTAACGCCCAGACATCTGCTGATATCTATTATGGTATTTACATTTATCAGTCTTGGCCTTGTTATGGGTCCTACCAGAATGTAACACTGGAAATTACTCTATTGCAAGAAAAAATCTGCTCTTGCTTTGAGAGCTGGTGAGTACACACTGGTATCTCATCAAATTCCACTGATATGCTCAAAGCCCAGCATATGCTAGACTCTGTTGCTGGAGCAATGTCAGAAACCTGTGACTTCAGGATAAAATAACAAATAAATAGAGGGCAAAAGCAGCTAAAACGAAAATGATAAAAAATAATTCTTACAAAGGAGTTGCAGCCGTGTTACTGAAGTCCAGGGCTGGGTGATCATGGTTCTTGTCAACAGGTTACATGGCTGAGTTTTAACCAACTCCCACTCCAAGGGCATAACAGCCCTGTGTCCATAGCCAGATAAATTCTGCCTACCTGACACCAACAACATTCCCAGAAAACAAATGCTGGATTTCCCTAATTTGAAAAGTTGCCTCATTTCTTTGTTAGGAGAAGGTAACACACTTAATTCTAGAAAGAACAATTGTGCTCATGGTACCCACAGCCCACATCCAATCCCTTTAAAATAAACAAAGTGGCATTTATATTTATTTTCATAGGAGTCATTCCTGACCCAGGGAAAATAAATGAAGGATGCAAGTTTTCATCTGCATGTTTCATTTGGTATTTTCAAGTTTTGGAGACCTGTACAATGGTTAAATGATTAATGTATTTCTCCAGCAAAGTCCTGCATCCATTATCAGTTTCTAATCAGCTAGAAAGACAGAAAACGAGATCAAATTTGCAGAAGTGAGCACTTATATTCCAGTGTGGAATTGCTGGAGACTGCAAGCACCCTCAGCATTTACAAAATGAAACCCTCAATGATTAAACACAGACGTGCTCTTTGTGATGTCAAATGGGTGTCTTTGCCTTTTGTGAAGGCCAGGACCCACAAACAAAATGCAAAAATGGTATTTATCACAAGGAGTGGAAAACGAGGAAAAGGGGACAGCAAGAAAAAATGCAGCCCAAGGGAAGGCATGAAAGAATATACATATGTGCTGCATTAATAAAAGACTTCAGAAAAAAAATCCTAGAAGAGAGTAGCCAATGGGCACAAGTAATGCCACTGAATAGGATTAGATAAAAAGCTTAAAAAGATAATAAAAATAGTTTATTCAAGAAATAAAAAAGAATGAGAAGGGAGACAAAGGGAAAAATAATTCCCATTTTAAGCACAATGGACAATGGGAAAACTATTCTGAGCTCAGCTATGCATAATTAGATCTTGTCACTTTCTTTCTATGCAGTAGAAAAGTATTTCAGGTCATTGTATATGAATTTACAGAAAAACAAATGTTTCAGAAGTTTGGAGATTTAAATATTTGAAAACATTACTGTACATAAACCACATCAACTTTACGTGGCTGTAAGTAGTCAATATACAAGAACAGAAAAAATCCTACTCAACTCCAGCTGAAACTAAAGCCATTTATCCAAAGTGTGTCACCCAAGAGCGGAGAAGTAACCCCTTAGAATAAACTCACAGGATGCATAAAAGGTTGTAAAATTATATCTGAGAGTACTTCTTGTGCAGGAAAAAATTCTCTATATTCCTGGAATCTCCCATAACCAGAAGAGTCACACTATTTCTACAGTACCAAAACAAAGAAAATGCACATTAAAAAAGCTATATCAGAGTCACTTAGATCAGAACTGGACAAGCAGCACACACACTCCCAACAAAAAGATGACCCAAACTATGAAGTAATAGAACATATTCTTCTACCTTCCATGTTTATGGCAATTAACCACAATCCGAGAGAGTCTGTTCTGGAAGACACCAAGTAACTGTGTGTCCTTCTCCACAGGAAGGGGGAGGCTGGACTGTGCCATCCTATACAAAGGAACCACTCCACTGCCTGATGCAGCTGAGGCTGTTTTAGTGTTTGATTGATCTTTCCAGCTCAGCCCAAGGCAACACAAGAGACTCTGAACTCACAGAACAGCCATAGTTGAGTCCTTGCCACTGGACACACATTTTGTGATGAAGCACAGACTGAGACAAATGGAAAAAAGCAAAGCTCTTTGTCTGCCTGTTCAAAACTCCCAGTTCTTTTACCATAAGAGTGCTCTGGTGTGCCATGCCCTGTGTTCCAAAAGAGGAGAACAGGAACACCATGGTAGCTGAGCAAAAAAAGAAACAAAACTGTCCCTGTCCCAGGGTGCTGGGAAGAGGGGGATGGAAGCTGTTCCAACAGAATGCAGCAGGTTACAAGAAGCAAACAGAGAGGAACCTTTCTCATGGACAGTCTGGGGATGGCTGCTGCCAGCATGTTTTCATTAAGGTGGCCACAAGGCTTTAGAAGCCAGAAATTTGGGCTTGCTCGGTCTTAAGGCAGCAATTCCACATTCCATTAGTGATGCAAAATTTTTATCAGCTGAAGATATCAGCAAGGGTATCTTTAAATTAGCAGCAGAGGAATCCACACAGGCAACTACATTGGAAAATCATTCTCCCCTATTCTCATTGTCTTTCTTCAACCCAGCATATCATAGAAGCTATTTGTAGTGGGGAATCATTCCTTAAAGTATTTAATTTGGAGAAACCTTTTTAGGTCTTTGTTGGTTTTATAATAAAGCCAATATTTGAATAATGCACTATTATCTTTAGAAGTAGCAATTGCAAAGTTTCTGACTACTTGGTCAAATATGAAAAAAAAAATCTTGGCATCTAGAGAATGCTGCAGTCATTAAAAAAAAAGTACTCTGGAGAAAGTCTTTGACTTCCATATATCACAAAAAAAAAAACCTTCCTAAATTCTTTTCTGGATGGAAAGAGGACACTTAATGATCTGACTAAAGAATGCCTGAAATAACTCCTCAGTGAGATGAATGCCTGGAAGAGACTGAGAGTGAAGATTGACCAAGCATTCCTCAATTGGACCCAGTTCTGAGAGACTCCTCTAAAACAGCTTTATAGAAGCTCCTTCCTGTAGAAATTTTAAAACTTTCCATACATGACCATAGACAACTCTTTCCAAAAACCTAAAGATGACAAAATTTTATGCCTTGAGCCTCCATTACAGAAAGCAGTGAACAGACTTTTCCCACAACTCTGTTACTGATCTGACATGTGGCTTTGATGAAATAATTCTTCAAGTCTCTGCTTACAATTCTTTCTATATTCAACCAAAGTTCTTTGTAATTTGGGCTCCTCCCTGTGAAGCATCCACACAGTGGGGTCCTGATATTAATTAATGACTTGTACTGCTGGAGAATAGATAATCCAGGTTTACATTACAGCACTGTAATAATATATATAGCAGGATAAGTTGTTAAACAGTGGAGAACCAGTCCCAGTGCACAAATAAGCAGTTTTCAGCTATCTATCACCTTTGTGTTAATTTATAAGTAATTATAAGTAATTTGGGTTTTGCTGCTATTAATCCCTCTTATTATCAGAGGGATTTAAGTGGTGTTTATTCAGAATTTATGACCAAAATTTATAGGAGAGCAGTGTCAGGGGAAACAGAAAATTTAGGACCAATTGTTGCTAATTGGTAAATTGCACCATCAGCAAAAGTTGGTGGATAACTGATTCCAAATACAAATGGATCAGCATTTTTTCCTTTAAAGGTAAAAGAGAAGAAACACTGCAAGCTTATTGTTCTTCCAGGGAAAAGTGGATTAAAAGGGAAGAGTTTGCTGAAGACTTCACAGCCTTACAAAGTATGGCAGTGCCTTGCTAGATTTTCCCAGAAAGAGCTGCATGAAACTTAGGAAACTCCACCAGAGACAACTAGACACTGCCAGGTAAATATTACAGAGGGCAAATGCTTTATTTGTGGTAAATAGGAGTTAAGAATTCATTGAAATTCTGCATATTTACCCATTTGACTCTCTTGCCCTAGCCACAGCCACACAGATAATTTCATTATCAGCCTGCACTGGGATGACTGGTTCACTGCAAGTATGAACAACTGAAAAAGGAGAGCAAGATGAATGAACTGGTTATTTCTTTCAATAAATTTAAATTCAATAAATTTAAAAAAGACATTAGGGAGATGAGTCTGAAAATGTGAGCATTGCAAGGGCAAACCCTGACACAGAGAAGTAGGTGTTACTAGAAGTGGAGTCAGGCACTGGAAAGGCTCAGGTTGCTGAGAGCAGCTACACTGAACACATCTCACTACACAGAGCTCCAGGAAAGGAATCATTTGTGTGATAGTCAGAATTTGAACATTTTCAAGTGTGTGGGTGAATTATCAGCATCTCCCCCTCTCTTCACCATTACTTTCAGCTGCAAGATGGCCTCAGGCAGGTTTGTTTTCACTATAAAAATTTGCTGCAAATGCAAGAGGTGGGTGAGATTAGAAGCAAAAATGCTACAGTTTTTATTCACTCAGCTGGTATTGAAGTCAGTGGGAATATTTGCATGGAGCTGGTATCCTGATGCCATTAGCCTGATACGAATATACACTCAACTAAAGAATTATGACCCAAGAGTCTTGAAAAAATGTCAAAGCATTGATGTCAGCACACCTAAACACTGTTCTGCAGTCCTATCTTGCTCCATCCTGGCCCACAGCAAGGTGCTGACTTCACAAACCCAGTTGGCTTTGCTGAGGGAAGGTGAAGGAGGAAGACCCCTAACATCTCAGCCATTTTTTTCAACTTCCCAACTCTTTTATCTAATACTTCAGAAAATTTTAAAATTTATATCCTTCACTAATATCTTTCCGTCCTCTGTTTAGGGAAGGTGATTTTCAACCATGGCACATTTCAATATCTTGTGCTGTGGTACGTGCTCGAGAACACACAGATCAGTGGCCAAAACATCAAAAAAGATCCAACCAAGGCCAGCTGGAACATAACATCTCAGCTGTAATTATTAACAAAATGGAACCAGTAAGAGTTTGGTCATTGACTGCCATCCTCTCTTGTTTACCACATGTAATCCTACAGCCAGGATTGCAATATATAATTTTTTTTAAAAAAAAGAAAGAAGAGGTGTGGAGAGATCTGCTCACCCACTTTTCCAAATTATTATTACACAAGAAAAAATCTCTTGTGACAGCTTTGTTCACAGCACGTTCATCACCTCCACAAAAGAAAAGTCTTCCACAGACATAACATCAGTGATCAGTATTGCTCACAAAGCAAAATACACTGTTTCAGAAAGAGGTAAGAATCAGTCCTGTGGATAAAAACAATATTTAAAACAAGTTCCCATTTTCCCAATACCTCACATCTTGTCCTGTATTCATTTTTGTAATTCTGTTACACATCTATTTTCGAAGCAAGACAAAACAGTCCCCAAAGAGTGGAAAAGAGTAAACTGAATTGTATTCCATTTATTTCTGTATAGTCTGTCCTGCACAAAGAAACTGAAAGTGTCAGGGATATAATAATGACAGCATTTATGCAATTTTTTCAAATGTTATGTGCTGCTTCAGAACAGTTAAAAGCCTTGTGTTCTAACAGGATGGATTATAATCCTTATAAAAGTGTTGCACAGGGAAGTTATATCTGTCTTCCTTTTTTAAAATTTGTTGTAACACTTTTCCATGGAGCTTTGGCTTCCAGCTCCCAGAGGCCCTGAGAGCCCCTATCTCATTAAATTCTTGAAATCTCATTTAATAAAAATAGATTAGAAAGTTTATACACTGGAACTGGAAGGGTTCTGAGCCAGTTTATGTTTGGGTCAACAACATGAGGGTTGGACAACATAATTATGGATGGACTGGAGTGAAGACCAGTCCCAGTGTGCACTGTCCCACTGCCACAGCACCATTCCTGCTGTATGGAATATTCCACTGATGTCAGTCATTGAAAGAAATCTTGGAGCTATCCTAACAAGACTGTGATCCACATACAGGGCAACCTAGTTCCAAAATGGCTCAGCAGAAAAAAAAGCCTCCCAGTACTAATTTATTCTCTTTTTTAAAATTTTTTCAGTTAGGCCAAGCAGAGATTTGGAGAAAGAGCTGGCATCTATTAAAAGGATTGATGTACAGGTCTCCCCAGTACCTGCTGAATCACTGTGGATAATCGTGCAGCAGTAAAGGCCATGAATCTGCTGCAATCTCTGATCTCCCATG
Organism: Irena cyanogastra; assembly: GCA_013397155.1. Lineage (NCBI taxonomy): Eukaryota > Metazoa > Chordata > Aves > Passeriformes > Irenidae > Irena > Irena cyanogastra. The sequence continues at coordinate 398,898 of VWZV01016790.1, forward strand.
TCTGAGCCACAATTACAGCGTCAGGCCAGGGTGAAGATACAGCAGAGCCAACAACCCTGACAGCAAAGCCATTAACAACTGCTGCTCCTCAGCCCTCCAGCTGGACTGGGAAATGCCAACATCTTCATTCTCATTCAGTCTATCAGAGTCTGAATGGATTTTCTTCTTAAGTATCTAACAAAAAGACAAAGTATCGTATGGAAATGCACCTCAATCTTTTATTCATAAGGCAGCATCCTGGGGGAACAACCACCACATCCTGCAATGCATTCTCCTCTCCTCAGCTAGAATGAAAACTCTCTTACAGTTTTTGTTGTAGGAAGTATAAAAAGACTAAGTGAAGTTGCAGGAACATTCTACTTGAATGACTGTGAGAGTGTGATCCCCTAAAATTGATTTTAAAAGGCTTGCGGTAAAGAAAAGCTATTTAGAACAATCACTGTCCACACCAAGTCCCCTCTGCATGAAATTATATCACTGTGCCCTCTAAGCAGTCATTCAAAGACAATAAAAATCATGCATGTGCAATCAGAAAATGCCATTTCTGATGTGTGTTTCAGGGAATACTGGAACACGAAAAGGACGTTTAGGTGCCATGGGATGAACACAAACAGTCTTAAAACCGATGTTCTGCACAGGAGAGGGGAGTGTAAAGCTGGTTTATCACTTTTGAGCTACATGGCAGCCTGTGCCACACTGGGAATAAAAATAGGAACATGGAGGGAAGGAAGAATATCATGTTGAACAAAAGAACAACACAAATTTAAGGAGAAAAACTGTATCAGTCAATCCTGGATTGGCAGACATAATTTTGATGCTCTAAGTTTTTAGCTTTTATATTTTTCAGATCCTGTACAGCATTAGTGTATAACTCTGAACTCCATATAGAGTGTTAGTAAGCTCTCTTCACATTTTGGTCAAATAAAATAATCCTTCCAGGCCTGAGATCCAAGGACACCCTCTGCCTCAGGAAACGCATAAACAAAATTGAGGAAGTTAGGGGAGCAAACTGGGGGACTATGACTTCATTACCTGAAGCTGTAATTGGAGGATTAACCCCTGATATGCAAATAGACTGAACTTATAATTATCTGAAAAACTGTTCCCTCACTTTGATCACCAAAAATTTCACTCTTGTTGAATAACATTGCTGTTTTCTCTGAGTTTGTCTGGAAACAGAAGAGTTACCAGACAACTAAAAATACACAAATTTCTGAGAAAAAGCAAAACAAATAAAGCAGTAAGGAAAGCGGCTACGGATACCAAACACATACAAGTCATCTGCAAGCTTTCAGAGCTGTAACTTTTGCTTTTTGTCTTGAGAGAGGTAGAAAAGGGGCTGGTACTTTTACTGTGAGTATTTTTGAATAAATCAAGAGCACCCAAGGCTTAGGGTGATAGGCAGCATTTGGGTTGTGTTTTGCTGTTTGTGTTTGTAATGTCACTGGATGTAATCCAATTGACTGGATAGTGGGATGTTAAATATGAAAATAAAAGTTAATTCCCACCAGTCATTTATTAACAGGTGGCTGAGTCTTGGATTTTGACAGAGTTGGTGTTTAGGTAAAAGAAAATACTGTGCCTTTTAGACTTAAAAGGAGTTTAAAATTTATTTCATGGGTTGGACTCAGCAATGTGATGTCAGCCTCCCAAGCATTCTCTTGATCTCAACGTAAGCATCCAGCTCAGAAAGCTCCACAGGGAGTATGACATCCTGGTCTGTTTGCTGCATGTAAAGGACCTGAATCAGACCAAGGAAACTCTCAAAGCATGAAGATGGCTGAGAAGAAAAAAATATATTGAATTAACTTTTCTCCTGCTCTTTAGACTAAAATAACACACAAAAACTGCAGAGATGTGTGAATTGAGAGACTAGAAGTTCTCCTTCCAATTTATTCACTAAATGGCCATGGTCATAGTAAGGCTATTTTATAAGCTGGAGTTAACAAAGTGAACCCCCTTTTCAGAAAATATGTTCTTGCCTGCAAACCTATCAGAGGCTAAATTTATATTCCTAAGAAGGGTAAAATGCTTGACTGAAAGACCACACCAAGGGTTTTTTTCCACGTCAGAAACACTGCTGGCCAATACATTCAATCTTTAAACTGCAGGAAGGTTGAGGATGTTTTTCAGTTGCTAATTTATGTCATTTTAATACTTCAAACTCCATCCATTAAGTCTTTAAGAAGAATGTAAGAAGAACGTTCACTTTACCTAACAAATTCATAAAAATGACTACTGTGAAACACAAGTCATTCTTTCCCCTGTCTCTGGTCAGTAGATGCACACTACAGATAATTACACAATCACAGAGGCTGAAAAGGACCTTCAAGATCAAGGCCAACCATCAACCCAGCACCATGACCACACTCTCCACCAAACCATGCCCTCAAGTGCCACATCCACATGGGTTTTGAACATTTCCAGGGATGGGGAACTCCCCCATTTCCCTGTGCAGCCTGTTCCAATGCTCTACAAACCTTTCCATTAAAAATGTTTTCCTAACATCCAGGTTAAACCTACCGTGGCAAACTTGAGGCCATTTCCTCTCATCCTGTCACTTGCTACCTGGGAGCCCAATCAGCGGTCAAGATTTTGGGAGATCCAAGTCCCACATATGTGAGACTGAAAAAGCAGAAGGAGCCCCCACATCCCAAAAGCAGAAGGGAGCTGGGTAGGCATTTTCTAGGGCTACTACCAATCCAGCCATGCCACCTGTGGCTGCTGCTGGAAGGACACTGATGCCCCAAACTCCAGTTTTGCTGAGCAGTGCCATTAGGAGCACCTGGCCAAATCACCGTCTTGAAATAAACAGCTCAAAAGCAAAACACAAACTACAATACCAGCTTTTTCCCCCTCAGGTCCTGTGCCAAAATAGCCTTGATGATAACTGAAGACCCAGAGAGATCACAATTTTTAAGAGTCATCTGTCATGATGGTAGGTAGGTGTCATGGAGCTGGGGTGAGGATGAAATCCCAGCTGAACACTAAAATGTCAGATGGTTGAACAGACTCATAGACCGAGAATTCTTCAATAAGAATTGAAAGACACAGGGTTATCTACCCTCAGAAGAGAAAGTAGAAACATTGCCTTTTTCTGTCAAGCATTCAGATATTTGTGTTCTGTAACAAGTCACTTTAATAAATTTAGTTTCCTCTACCACGTGTACTAATATCTGTGCTGGAAGCAGAGAAAGATATTTTCCTGTGGAGTGAGCTGTACTGATAGCAATGTTCAGTGGGATTTGCTGCAGTATTCCAGACATCTTTAATAATAATACTGGGTATTCAAGGTCCTTTATTTTTCTAAAAGCACAAAAAACTGTACATATAGGATATACAGTATGCTCAGCCACAATTCTGCCCCTTACAGCCTCATTAACTCTTACATGGAAAGTAGGGAATGTTCTTAGCTTTAAAACACAGGATGAATTGTTACTGGTTTTACTTATCTTCTTACATAACCAGACTAATTTGTCCTGTGCTGTTTGTCATTTCTAATTAACTGTGGCCTGCCATGAGATGGCAGCATGGTCCCAGCTACCTCCACAGGAAGGTGAACATGGCACAGAGGAAAAAGCATCTGACAGATGAAGAAAAGGCCCTGTGTGTCTCATATGCAAGTGAAAAACAACTCCACTTTACATCAGAAGGGTCTAAAATGTAAGATAATAACAACATGGTGATAAAGTATTTAGAGAACAGGACAACCTTGCTACTTTGACCAGGAAGACACTTCAGTCAATACTGTTATTGCAGAGCTTAATCCACATGTCACAGGAGCCTCCTGAGGCCCCAGGGCAGCTGGTGGGAAACACAGAGTTTGTGAGGGAAGGGACAGTGAATGCAAACATTCAGACCTTGTTCATGCCTCTCATGAGAGGCCTGAGAGAATGTTTCTCATGTTGCTCATAATTCCATAGATAAAAATGATCATGAGCTAAAATCAAACCCGAGACACACTCATGTGTAATAACTTTCACCATCCACATTGCTGTAAAACAAAGAACACGAAATTGGTCCCATCCACAATGAAACCATGGAAGCTGGCAGTGGGCAGGACAGCAGTGACAAGGCCATCTGTCACAGCTGGCCCTGGGCATCACCAAGTGCTCAGAGGCACCACAGCAGAGAGAACAGGCAGGCAGAGAGCTGAAGGGCCATAGTGAGGTAACCCTGACACCTGGAACAGGAGGGAATAAAATTCCTGCCTGTGGGATTGGTGTACCTCCTTTTATCTGCCCCACAAGCATTTACTGCCCAAGAACAGCACACTCAAAAGTGGCAGCTTGGGGAGAGACAGACAAACAGCATGAGCATCTAATGAAAACACAGGGGTGATAAGGAATTTCTGAACATTTCTCTTTTTATTAATTATTACAGTGAGAACCTGATTCAGCAAGTCTTTGAAACAGTTGCAAGAGATACAGATGGAGAATAATGAAGCCAAAAAACCAAAACCTTTTTGCCTGCATTCATTGTATGGTTTATTTTGCACATTACCTGGAAATAGTAAAAAAGCTTCTTTGAAATTCCTTTTGTTGATTTATGAGGTGTTCAGAATCTGTGCCCGATGATATACTGACATGTTAATTTCAAATAACTATAAATATACACACACACCCCTGTGTATTCATAGAATCATCATGGAGTCGTAGAATGGTTTGGGATGGAAGGATCTCACAACCCAACTCATTCCACCCCCTGCCATGGGCAGCAACACCTTCCACTGTCCCAGGGTGCTCCAAACCCCATCCAACCTGGCCTTGGGCACTTTCAGGGAAGAGGCAGCCACAGCTTCTCTGGGCACCCTGTGCCAGGGCATTACCACCTCACAGGGGACAGCTCCTTCCTAACATCCCATCTCAGCCAGCTCTCTATTTAAAACCATATAAATATTGCATGTATTTTCATCTCAGAATTTCCTGCTTGCTAAATTTGAAAAACTGTCTCTGTAAAATGGATGTGAAAGCATTAAGTTTCTGGGTGGGCCAAGAAACATGTCCAGTGTTTTATTCTATGGCAAAGTGCAAAGCTCACTGATCAATAAGAGGAATTAAAGTGTAATTATGGTACTTTATATCACAATTCCATAATTGTCCCTGCAATTTTGCCCAAGTAACTTAAACATGCCTTTTAAATTTTCAAAGGAGTGAAACTCCAGATATCATAATCCAAGATAATAGCCTTGAATCAATAACAAGAAAAAAAATCCCCCACAAAACACACAGGCCAGAAAAGTCTCCTCTCAGTGTTTCTGTGGGTGTGACATAGACAAATAGTAACTTCTGTCCCTCTCTGTAGCTGCAAACTACCTCAAAACACTTATTTAAATAAAATTCTCTTCCAGGGAAAAGAATAAGTGACACATTTTTAAGCCAAAGAGATCTCCCAGTCTGAACTCCTCCAACGCCCAGACAATTCTCACCCATTTTTCACATCAATAACTTGAGTTTCAGTGAAGGAAAATAGGCATATCTGATTGATTTTTCCAGCCTATGATAGCATCAAATTTTTGTTCACTGGAGAACATCATGTACACAATTTTGCTGCTGCACCAGAGAATATCTGATTTTGTTTAGACTAATCAATATTTCCTGGAAAAAATAAAAAAACAACACCAAAAAACCCAACCAAACAAAAACCAAAAGACTGTGTGCATGAAGGTGTACCAGGAATTACCCAGCACATGAAAAGGACAGACTGACATTTTGTGGCTGCTGAGATCTGCACAGATCAAACTGGAACATTCCCATTCCAGTCTCCAAGGGCTATTTGCAACCACTCGAGCAGACTTGGATCATATTCTCTTTCCCTTCTCTTTATTTTGTGATTAATGCGTGCATTACTACCACAACAACTTCTTGATTATTTCCATGGATTTTTTTTCTCCAGACACTCTCCCAGTGCTGTGCCACTGTGCCACTGAAGCTTTGCTAACACAAAATCCATCATGACATAACGGGATAATTGCATCAGATTGCTGGTGCACAACGATACTCTGTGTTATTACACTGTCATGTCACCTGCTCCTTCTGATCTAAACTCAGGATAATTGGAAATATCTCTTTATCAACTTCTGCTCTTTCCTTTTTTTCCTAAACATCCAGAAAATAACACCTTCTCAGGCAACAAAGAAACAAGCAAACTCTCTGCGTTTGAAAATTGCACCTAGTATAATTTTGGAGGAAAGGTGGGGCTCAATGGGGAGAAAAGCCATAAAAACTTCCAGAATGCCTAAAATTTACTGAGCAACACTTTTTTTTACTGAAGTTCTATTAAATAAAACCTCTGATTATTTTTGGCTTATTTTATTTTCTCCCTGCAAATTACAATCACAAAAATCATAAGAGTTTCAAGTTGCACTGAATGGAGAGGACAGAAGAGGTCTTTCCCTAATAAATCCCACCACCAAACAGTAAAATGTACAATTACACAGAGCTGAAAAGAAAATGTTTTCTAATGAGCAGCAAGTTTGCCTTATAAAAAGATACTTCCAGGGTAAAAAAAAATAAAATTAATAAACTGATATATTTCAGAAATAAAAAGAATAAGTCCTTCACTGAAATATAATTTTTTTTCTCATAGTGGCCATTTTGCTGAAGAGTGGTTCACAATTTCAAAATTATGTATCACTCAATAAAACAGTGCATTTATTAATTCACTGTTTCATAACTCACTGAAAATACTCTGTTCAGTTGAAAACTGAAACCAATTTTTCTATTTGCCAACCAGAAAAATTTATAATTGCTAAAGCCTCTGCAGGAAATTGAAAGAAGGTTTATGCACATTGTACAACCACAATAGAAAAACTGAACAGAACATGGGCCTTTGTGAGACATTGCTGCAAACTGGGAATTGTGAGCAGGAGCCATCTTCCATTTTTAGGATGAATCAGGAAAACTGAAATGCCTTTAGTTACAGTTGCCCATGAATTTTAGCTTTGCCTTGTACTATACTACATAACTTCACATTATTGACCTCCAAATCATCATTTCTTAGAATAAATTATGCTTCTGTACCCAGTCAGCCCACATCAATTTATTAACTACATCTTTCTAGTACTACGAAATCACGAGGCTGTCAAAGTCTGTTTATTTAAAACAGAACAGAAAAAGCTCACTACAACCTCTCAAACAATGATCATCGATTCCATGTGCTTTGAAGGTGAAATTATGCTTCAACCATTCACAGATTTTAAGGCAAGTGGGTATTTAGAGATTTTTTTTTTCCTTGCAGTTATTGAATGCTTTTGTATTCTCATGAAGGATATTCAGTGCTGGCAAAGGCAAAGTCAGCAGCAGCTCATTTTTCTACAGAGAGAAGGAAGAAGTGACAGCAAATGTTTGCACTGGACATCAAGTTCTGACTTCCCTTCTGCAGGAGCTCCTTCCCAGAAGGGCAGGGATGGAATATTTGCATTCTTAAGAACTCCAGGTTGAGATTCACTCCTCTGACCTGCCAGACCCGTTCTGTGACTCCAAGCAGGCCCACCAAACTTAGAAAATAAATCAAAGTGGAGTGCACAGACTTTCAAAAAACATTAAGAAATCATTTCAAACTTATTCCTTACACAGAAAACCAGAAGCTCAGACAGCTTCTCCTGGGACAAAACTCCATCACTTGTGTTCTGCTGAATGATTGTTCCAGAAGATTCTATTACAATGTCTAGATGGAGGAAAAGCCTTCACAGCTATTATTTTTCACTCTTTTTCAAGTAAATGGTGTTCATTCAGCCAGCTAAGGGGATTTCTTACATGACTAACAGATTTGAATCCAAAATATTTTGAGAAGTAAGCAGCCATAGTGAAACAGAGAAAAAAAATAAGAGATGCTGTGTAACAGACTGCAGGGTGAGACATGCAGCCACTCTACAGCCAAATGTCTCAGGCTACTGTCAAAGGAATTACATTAAAAATGAGCAATGCAGTCCTCATGGTTCATACCAGCTACTGAATAAACTGATTTCATGGTAACACCATCCAACTCCACTTTACACATTTCTATGCCCAGAGCACCCAAATAGGTTCAGGTCTTTACTTGACTGATGGCTCCCAGATTTTATTGATGCAAACTGGGGCCTGCTGTGAAGTGACAAGCACTGCTGATGGCCTCAGATTGGGGCACTGGTGTTCAAAAGATGTTGCAAATATCACTCCCTACACAAAACCCTTAACACATTGCTCCTTTATGCTGTGACTGTCTGGCAGGACATGGCAGCAGATAAATCTTTTTAGCTTGACCTTCTGCCATCCTTCTCATCAGCTAAAGCAACACATCAAAAGGCCTTTCTCAATAAAACTTCAACCCCTGATAGCCAGTATTAATGCTAGGAAAAGGGGGGAGAAGGGGAAATAAGAGATGAGAAATCAGAGTGTGATCCTTCTGTCTCAGGAGGAAGCCAGAGAAGCCAAGCACACTAACAAGAGTTTATTTAAAAGGTTTATTGTTTCACAATCTAATTTTAAAACTCCCCACTTAAGCTCTTAATGATGTCAGTCTTTAATGTCCTCTGAGCAGGTAAGCTGGAGGGGAGCAGAGATTAAGTCAGAGGTGGGATGTTGATAAGAAAACATGGCATGTCAGGTTTGGGAGCAGAATCAAGGTCATTAAGCCTAAACACTGGACTGAGCTGTAAATGCCTTTCTACTATTCTTTAAAAAAACCCCAAACACACAAAAAAAAACACCAAAAAAGAACCAACCAAACAAACAAAACCCAAAACCCAAACCAAACAAAACCACAAACAAAAACCAAACCAAAAAACCAACCAACCAAAAAAGAAGCTCAAATATTCACCCTGCTCCCTGTTAATCTGCAATGACAGTGGGATTTACAGACACATTCTGTCACTGCCCTCCTGTGCACTGGTGCTGCTGACTTCATGGACAGGGCTCAGGAAAAGACAGAAAACTCCCAGGGAGCAGAGAACAGCCCAAGCCAAATGAATAAACCAGAATCCAGCACAATAAAAAAATAGTCTCAAGATGGTTGAATGCATCTGGGGCACACCTGGTGGGAATGGAAGTCTACAAGGGTTTAATTGGAGAGGATTATACTCAGACATGAGCATAAAAACATGCATTAACAATAAGGTGGTGATCAATACTTTTGTTGAAATCTTGATTTAGTTTGCAATACTTCTGCAGGCATGGTAGCCCAGATGGATTCAACACAGCATTAATAAGTTAAGTACCAGGAGAACCAAAGAAATAATGTGTGAGGCACTGCCACAAGCTTCTCGTGAGCAGGTGACAAATGTTCTTATTTCCCTCCCTGACATGTGACATATGGAACTATCCCTGACGATTAGCCTGAAGTTAAAGCAGCCTCACATTGCTGACATGCAAGAGTAACTTCAGAGGAGCACTGCTGATAGAAACAAGATGAACTTTTTGCCCCTGAGAAAGAGCTACCCTTGCATGGATGGACAACAGGTGCCAGTTCACTGAGGGGCATCGTGGTGACAGATCCCAACCTGCACCAGCAGCCCACTCTAGGCTGAAAGCACTGAAACATTCTGCATCCAGAAGCAATCATCAAATCAGGGTTTTTTTCTGTCTTAGAAGGAAAGCAAATGCTAAACCTTACCACTAGGGCATGGATTCTTAAAGCAAACATGGTTTTGCCCCTTAAAATTCCTTTCAGAAATTTAAGCTTATTGATGTAGTCTGATGAAGAGCAAAACAAAGGTAACTTTGCCAAGACACAGTAATTTTCCAATGTTTTATTCCTATTGAGACACAGAAATCCTTGTTCATTCACATTGTGCTCCAGATAATTGTTGGAACACTCATCAATTCCAGCTCTGGGATATGCTCTGCAGCTTGCATTCACTGCCACACAGAAGCTGTTTCCAAAATCAGAGACAGCCTTCAAAACTTGACATACATCCAGAGTACTTAAACATGATCACAGATTTTCTGTAAGAAGCAGTACTAAAGCAGAAATCAAATCATTAATGCACTGCCCCATACTCATACAAGGCACTGATGCCCAGCCTTGCATGGGTAAGATCAGAGGGATAAATCCACCAGAGGTAGAGAAGACTTTCCACATTATTAGAGCCTCAGTTTCCTTTCAAGTCTAGTATTTTTCCTTTTACCTCTTCTCCTAAGTTTCCCTTCTTTTTTATGTTGACACAGAGAGCACATACAATGACCAGTTGTAGGCATCAGTTTAATCAGAGCAATTCACTCACCTACTGAACACACAATTTATATCTCTGGGACAACAACTGCACAAGAAAAACTTTTTCTGCAGTTCCCTCTGCAGTCAGTGCAATTAACCCAGAAGTATTGCTAATTTTTTCATTAAGGAAGATATACATTCTCTCCTAGTGACATTTCTACATGTCAGGGACTTTACAAATGTCAGAATAAAGTGTCTTAGACTTCAGAAATAAAGCCATAGGACTGTGGTCAGCAGATTGAAATTATATCTATCTGTACTGTCAAAGACTTAGATAAGCACTTGTTTTTTTCTATTTTTAATTCAAGCAGAAGTTTGCATTCAAATCCTTTTACAACTGTTTGTCCCCAAACTTAGAAATACTAGTCAAAACTACCTCAGTTAATAAAATAGACATTGGCAAGAGCCAGATATAGACATAAAAGCAAGAGTATTATTTTCCTCTCTTACCTTTGCATTAAAGACAAAGCAGTTCAGGTCTGGAAGTTGTGTTTCCCAACTGCTCCTGCACAGTCAGCTGCAGCCTTTCAGGCACATGGCAGGGGCAATTTTTGTGGACTGGCTGGTGTGCTTTTCCCCTTGACAGTGGGGAAAATCAAAAGGCCAGAGAGACACAGGACTTAGCTCCCAGGCCTCCTTGTTCCCACAGCCTGACAACCTGAATAGATGAAGAATAAAAATAATAATTTGACAATACTCCACTGATTTTAAACAAAAGCCTGTTTATTTAGTTGGTTATTAAGTAGAGTTGTGTGCTGTGCTGTTCCATTCTTTACTTGTGGATTGCACTGGTTAATGTGATTCATTTACCACCATTTCAAAAGTGTTCTTGGGAGTTTTCAAACAGAAGAGATGCAGTTCTACTCTGACCTTTTCCCACTAGTTGTGTGCTTGTGGAAAAGCAATTCCAAGCAGGTCTCTACAAATTGGTTACTTAATCCATCATAAAATTATGCATATGCAATCAATAATCCTATCAAAAGCAGCTGCTCAGTATTTTCATTTTTATTTACTCTTTATATTGTGTATATGGCCATATTTCCAACCAGCTGTAGGCAGGGTATCTTTACAAAAGCAACAGTTTTGACAAGTTGTTCCAAAAAAACCAGACTATTCCATACAGACAGGAATAAGATGCCATTAAAAATTCAGCCTGTTGCAGGGGCTGGTTGTGCTAAATATCCTGATGCAGTTTTGTTCTGGATGTCTCCATTCCCTTTTCTCCCCACTGGATCTGCAGGTCTAAATTCAGATCAATAGTGGCAATGAATGGGAAACATTTTCAGCTGCAGGACATCATTATTCCTGGGAAGGAAAACAAGGACTCTGCACTAATGGGCAGTATCTAAATACACAGCCCAAGCAATTAAACAGTCTATATACATAACCACCTCAGAGAGTCTTTGCTTCATAAGCCATGGTATTGTTTCCCAGACTACAGCTACTTAAAAATATAAACAAAAAATACCCTTAAAGGTCTATTTAATATGCAGGTAGAAAACAGACAATCATTGGGGAAACATGTTCTCCAAACTCGTATTTAAATGAGCTTCGTACCTCTCACAATCATTACATTTATTTACACCTCAGAGCTTTTCCTGCTCTCCTTCCTGCCTGGAAGAAAGAAAAGATTGTGCACATCGGTGGGGAGGGCTGAAATCAAGCATTTACTGGCACATGAAGGAGGTTTCAGTGCTCAGTAATGAAGCAATAATCATCAAGGTAGATTAATGATTGTCTGATAGAGTTCATCGCCTTGGGCCATTAACCCTCATGTGGTTATTAATTTTGCAGAAGACATCCTGTACTGCTGAGGTCATTACTGCTGTTATTAGCTAATGAAAGATAAAACATCTGAAGTTCCTTCTCTCATACAGATATTCACACACCCATCCCTGTGTTGTACGTGTGCCTGATTAAATTGGCCATTTCACAAGTAAACGGGGTAAGTGGGTAGGGAGGTCAGAGCACCCATAAGCAGGGTAAATTACCATAGACTGAGCTTTGCTCTGCCAGAAAGGCTCTTCCTACTGTTCCAGGCTGTGAGGCTGTGATTCAGTGGAGCAGAGGCAGAGGGAAACAGCAGTAAAATCAGCTTTTTTTTTTCTCTTTTTTTTCTTTTCCTGCTAAAGGCAAAGCTTTAGCCTGTAGCCTCACAGAGTTAAGCTTTGAATGCAGCTGGAGGGATCTCATGTGGAACTGCCTTGTGATGGCTACAGCCACACTACTGTTGGCAACTGGTCCCAAAACGATGTGGCAGGAAAGGACAGCACAAGCTGGGATTCTCTGAGACACCATTGATCAGTAAGTGAATCCATATTCTTCCACTTCCACATCTCCCATTTTAGGATGCTGTACCAAAGCAGCTGAAGTCCATGCAAGATTGCTTCCCCCTTCTCTCTGGGTCATACATTCCCACCAGCAGTGTGGATAATGGGATGGCCAAGGCCTGATTGAGTTAAACTCAGTTCTCTCCCCTTTGCAGGGTTATATTTTTTGTCTCAATCAGCTCCCTGAACCAGCTCACCACATGCTCAACAGTGCCAGAAGGTAGCAGGGGCAGAACTGAGCATGCTGAGATTGTGACTCAGGCATGAACAGCAGCTGTAATTTAGATGAGTTTAAGCTGCCCGAGAACTTCACCCATAGCTCACTGTCAGGGAGACTCCAGCTGAATTCAAAAGAAAACTTGTAGACAGTGAAAATTCATCAAATATTTCTGCTGGGGGAGGATGCAACCCAACGCTGGTGATGTGACAGTTTGAATCAGTACTTTGGCTCAGAAACTAGTTTTTTCAAAGCTCTTTTAAGTGCCATCAAGAGAAAAATGAAATTTAGAAGCTTCCTTCTTTTGCAAATACTGATCTTACTCCTTGCTACTTTACTAGCAAACTAAAGTTTCTAAATCAGGAACTCAAAAAATCTGTAGCACGTATCTGTAATCTCTTCTGAACTTTTTTGGACAAAATTTAAAATATCCAGCAGGTTTTTTTTTCAATGTGACCTTAAATATGTGCTTCATATACTGACCATAAAAACAAATATATGTGGGCTCATTTGAAAGTTAGTAACCTAAAAAATACTTTGAGCCTCATATGTACATATGTACATATACTGTACATATAACTATGAATTAAACAATATTAATATTTAATTTTAATGTAACTCTCAACAGGCCTGGGGAGGTGATAAACTGCTCCAAGTGGCACCAAGGAAAAAGCTGTCAAGGAATGAGAGATACAGAAATGGGAGGTTTAAGAACAGAACCAGAAGCTTTTATGGTTCCATCTGGTCTGAAGAGCAGAGATGTGGGGAAAAGCAGGGATGGGGGAAACACCACGGGGTGCCCCAGACTCCTTTGGTCCCTGAGCCATCAAGGGCTTTGCATTTGTATTCCTCCCTGACTCCTCTGCAGTGCCAGGGAGCAGAGTTGAGGAGAGCAGGTGTTCAGTCCTCTGGGAAGGAAAAGGACTCTGAACCCAGAAGCTCAGTGCTCATGAAGAGGCTGTGGCAGAGAATTCCAGATGAGAGAGACAAGAACAGGCTGGAAGAAATGCTGTCAATATAAACCAGGGCTGAGTTTTATGTTGGGCTTACTTGTGATCTGCTTCCAGCCTTGCCAACAAAACCTTGACCTCGGGTCTTGTTAAATCTTTGCCTTGTTTTACAATTAAACCTGCTTCATGTTCAGGGACAAGGTGAATCAAGATGAAAATTGAGACAGGGAATAACAACAGAAGTTGCAGTCAAGCTTGAGGAACTCAAACCTTCAGCACATTTGGCCAACACAGGGCTGTGGGGAAAGGAAAACCCCAGAATTATTCTTATACAACCAAACAGCAGAGTTTCACCTCAAAATTCCAGATGTAGCAAAAGCATCACAGAGAAAAAACTGGTTCCTCTGGGCCTAACCCAGAAACCAGAGGAATGGTGTAAGAAGAGAAAGACTCAGCCCAAATTCCAATCTTAGTTCTGAAAGACAGTTTCTCTGAAGATGAATATTATTGGTGATCAAGCAGCTGAAAGATGGCACAATGCTTTCTGTTGATCACTCTTTAATTGCAGGGAGTTGGATTTGCCCTGCTCAAAAACACAGGAAGCAACACCTCAGGCACAATCCGGGTTCACAGGAAAACCCAGCACTACTTTACATTTGTGGAAGCTAAGAAATGGTTGATACTCCTGGCAAAAAACTCGGTTATTTTGTCACAGCCTACAGTTTATGTGCTACAATGCAGAAAGACAAGGCTCATCTGTACGATATAATTGTATTTTTACTAACAGCAGAAATGAGAAAGAAGGTAAATTACTCACTAACAGACAGTTAAATAAGAGACCTCTCTATTTGCAAACCACTTCTGATCCAAATTTAGGTCCATGATGCTCAAGCAGCATCAGTAGATAAGTTTCACACCTGTTTGTTTTGACAAGGAAAAACCAGGGATCCAAACTGAAATATTCCCAAAGTTCTCACCACTCTGGGTAAAATTTATACTATTTCTTTTTTATCCCTAACAAAAGATTAAGTCAATTTCCTCACTGGATTTTCCACCCAATCAGGTTTTTGGGATAAAGCTGATCAGGAATCATTCCACAGCAAAAATATTTCAACTAAAACCCTACATTTTGATTATTTTAGAAAATTAATTTGAAATGGAAAACTGTTTTATAAGGTCAACATTTAAAACCAGCTCAGCTCAAGGACACTTTTGTAAATGTATTTCACCAGCAAGAGGAACACAACACTTGTTTTCAAACTCTTCTAGGAACACTCCCACTAAACATGAGCATGACTTACCACATGTATTTACTAAATCCTCAGCAGCTGTCTGATTTTGCAACCAGAGAACTGCTTCTATTTGAGACAGCAACAATAAATCTTGATAAAAAATTTAGTCTTGGAAAGGTGTTACAAACAGATCGTAAGGGAAAAATCTCTTTTTTACCCAAACCTTGTCAAAAAGGGAACCTGGCTCTGGCCATCCCTGCCAGCTGCTCACTCTGGAGTTGAGCAGGAAGGCTCAGCTATTCAACATCAGCATCTTTAATCCCAGCCTCAAACTCTATTCCAGGTGCAGGTCCCAGGAGCAAGGCTCTGCCTTCAGAGTGTTTAACTGAAGTTTCTATCATGTCATATTAACTCTACTTCTCCTGAAAACAGCACATTTTGAGAAACAGGATTACTCCACACATGTCTGAAGCCTGTATCTATTCATTGTTTTTTCAGAATAGACTGCAGTTTTTAGAAGAAAAGTTTATTTGAGCAAGACATCACACTGACAACCAGGGATCTGCTTTTTCCTTCCTTTTAAATTAATTTATAACCTCTTGAAGCACCAGAACAGCACATGCAACTTTTCAGCCTCAATCTATTGTAACAGGAGAAGAATTCCCAACTCCTGCCTTGCTTCAGCTTTGCCTCAGGTCCACTGATGTGGGCACCAGAAATATTCTTGTAATAAACAGCCTCTGTAAGAGAACCATTGCCTGGTGACTGGCTATTCCAGCAGCAGTGGTTCCAAAGGAAACCACACACAGGAGCTTTGGAATTAACTGGGGATCTTCAGAGCGAGGTAGAGGCTTGGGAAAAAGCAAGATTTTTTTTTTTTATTGAGGTAGTATTTTCAAAATAAAGGTCTAGAATAAAAAAAAAACAAAACTCCAACAACTCCTCTTCGTCCCAGTACTTTAAGAGCAGCATTTTTTTATACTTTTGGAAGTTTGAATTTTCATTCTTCTTCTCAAACAAACCTAAATTTTAATGGAAACACATTAGTTAATTGGCTCTTTCATCTCCCAACTGCCTCCTAGCTTCATGTCAGGTTGAAAATAAACTTTTCATGGAATAATTTCAAAATGAGTACAAGTATCATACTTTCATTCCTTCACATTATTTTACTGACGGAACATAAAAAGAAACTCAGAATCATCGACAAAAAATACAAAGTAGAAATCAAAGGGGGAAATGAAACACAGGGATTAATTTTTATTACCAGAGAGTAAATACTGATAGTGGATCAAATATATTCTAGCTATCTTTTTCCACATACAATTCCTTTTCATAGTGTGTCACCCAAAAATGCAATTAACATAAAAGATGGGGAATACAGCTTTAAATAAGGACAATTTCCTGTAACAGTCTTTGAAACAAAACCGTATTTCTGCTTTAATCCTGGATAGATGATCTGGTTTTAATTTCCATAGAAATGAGATTCCCTTCCTTGTGGCAGAGCTGCCTGTAAGTGCAAGTAATCCAGACCTCAGAGAAAGGACTAAAGTATAACAGGAGTTTAAACAGTCTATAAAGAAAATAAATTATACTCATTATCTGTAAATAAATAGTTTGGATTGTTCTTCTTCCTGCCCCCCTTCCTCCTTTCAGATATGGATTACACAACATCCCTGTGGCAGACCTGGAATCTAATTTCTGTGGAGTTTGGGTTAGAAAACAGAACCCAGGAATAAAATATTAATAGATGTGTATGTGTACTTTTTAAAGGACAAGGCATTCACTTCTTGCTATTAACTGGTATTTCAGAAATTCAAGTTTAATACTTTAAATCAGACTTGGTCACAATTCTTTGTTACTTCACTGCCTTCATTAACATGTTGGTAATTAAAAATTGCAATTTAATCTAGGTCCTCCTGAGGTTTTGCTGTTTATTTTTTGCTTTTCTGTATTTCAATCACCAAGTTTGTTTCTCATGTATGACTCCAACAAGGCTGGGAAAGCCTCCAGCCATGGGTATCAGCTCTGCTCAGGGGCTGCATTCCAAGACTGAAGAATTTCTTTTACTTCTCAGGGTTTCCAATGGATCAGAAGTAAATGAACATATTAGAGATCACCACTTTCTGGTAATTCAACACAGTAACAGAGAAACTGGCTAAATGGAGCCTGATTTCCTCTGCTTTTGATGGCTTATTTTTTTTTTCAGATTTGCTTAGAAAGCTTTTAGAAGATTGAAATGTTTACAGAAGAATTTTCAGCTAAAAATTTATTTCCTGATAATCCTTCTGCTCCTGATGATTAATACCCTAATATGCTAAAGGTTTGATCTTGACAAAATACTACAAGAACTGTGCACTGAAGAATTTGCTTGAATTAAGTGCAGGAATAATCCACTAATACCACATTTCAAGCGTAGTGAATATCTGTTTCACACTGTTTGAGGCCTCAGTGGTAGCAGCTTAGCAGAATGGAATCCAGAATCTCTGACACTTCCCTTCCCCAGGGCACCAGCAGAAACTGCAGTTGTACAGTCAGCTTGTAAATGTACACACCTGAAGCTGAGCCTAATTAAACAGGAGCTCCAAAGCACCTGAGACTTCTATTTTAATAAAGGCTAAAAGGGAAAGCTCCTTCAGGAGTTTTGTTGACAAACTGCTTAATTATTGATTTCCAAAACTACTTTAAGACTCGAGATAACACTTTTTAAAACTTTTAATAACTTAGCACTCAATGACATGAGTGAGAATTTAAAGATTATTTAAGGCTGTAATCTGCATGGAAGTAAAGTTTTGTGCATAGGAACCTTAAAAAATATAACAAATAAATAATATTTACATACAGGCACTAAATATATATACAAATATAATTATTTGTATCCAGGTGTTTCTAAATGTCTATTAGAATTATAAGAACTATAATTTATTAGAATTCAATGAACTAAAGAGAAATCAAAGCCAAACATTCCAAGATCAAGAAATACATAGAAAAAACTCAAAGAAAATCCCCTAACACCATTTTTCACTGTTATCCAGAAAGGGACCACTTTCAGGGCTCTCCTTCAGGCATTTGACCACTAATGTAATTTTTTGAGCAAACACACACAGCTAAATGAATGGAGTTATCAACAGAAGGCAAAGAAATGGCATTTTGGGTTTCCTTCAGCAATGGTCTGCTTTTCCAGGTGTGAAGAAATCCCACTCCTCCATTTTAATTACTTTACATTGATTTCAGGGACATTCCAAAAAAGGGATTTTATTGTATTAATGAGGTCTGACAGTAAAACAACCCTTTAGAGGTTCAACAAACCAGTGATGATGACTTAATATCAACTTGTTTACCACATTTCACCTGTACTGTTAACCATGTACTTTTAGCTAAAATTACTGCATGGAGCAGAATTTGATCAAGTTGACCTGAAGACAAACTATTTGGCAAGGAATACTAAACAAAAATCAGTATTTTACTTAAACCTGTGTGTTCTATATGTATGTATAACATAAAAGTTAGGCTTTTTGCAAACTGGAAAAATTTGGAGATTTGCTACAAAGTTGCCAAGTTGGGTTAAACAAGGACTTCATAATTTCTCTGTACAAAAGACAACTCTAATCCTTAATAATTTCTAATACTGGCTGAGAGTGATAAGTTCAAAAGAGTAAATTCTATCCTTAAAGCATTGTAAGAAGAAAAGTTACAGGCCTCATTGCATTTGAACCTTTTGATGAAGAAGGAAGCTACCCAACCACAAAACCACAGTTCCTAAAAATGAAATTAATTAATATTTCATAACCCTGGAACACCCTTCTGCTTACTTGGATGACCATATTCCTTGGGACAGTAGGTAACTTTATTGCTATAGATGGCAATAAATAGATAAATACAATAGAGTACAACACAATGCTTGTTCTGTGACATGCCCTAGCACTGAGACTTTGCACCACAAAAACAACTGACAAGGCTCAGGAATGTAACAAGACAGTCCTTATACCTTCGAGAGATGCTATTCCAAACAGAGATTTGGGATACCTGGAAGAAGTAATGAGTCCCATAGTACCACATGCCTTCTCCTTCAGTCCAAAGTGCTGGAGAGATCATCCACGACATATTAGATGATTCAACTGTCATGAAAATACCCAGTGATGCAATGAATTCTCATTTGTGTTATGAAAATACCCGGTGATGTAATGAATTCTCATTTGTGTTATGAAAATACCCAGTGATGTAATGAATTCTCATTTGAAGGAAACAATTCTCAGGAGACTTCTGCGTGGAGTTCCATACCAGAAGAAAGTGAAGTGGGACCAAGTGAGAAGGAATGTAAGAAGACTCAGAAAAAGAAGTAAAACCATTTTCTATCTAAGAAGGCAGTGACAACACCTGCACATTTCATAAGAGCAGCATCATCTTGAATTTGCTTCCCAGGATGTGAGAAATGTGAGGCTCCTGCTCACTTTTGGAGCTCCCTGACAAGCCTCCTCCTCAGCAGAAAGGAGCCATTTGTCAACCTGAAGATTCCATTTGGGTTTTTTTTCAAACCTTCCTCTGCAGCATTTACCAACTCTCTCACTGCATCATCTCTACAGACAGCACAATCACAGTGTCCCTCTGCTTTCAGCATTGCTCCTGGCTTCCAGAAACACTGTGATCCAGCTGTAATTTATGATACACTTTGCATCTGAAACCAAATGCAAATAGAAATTACAGGATTTCTCATTTTATTTCAATTCCAATATTTACCATAGTTTTCCTCTCTGTCTTTATAATACCATTCAGCCAAAGAACTTGCATGTGAATTCCTTTTCTGATAGGTAATTTATTACTCTTTATATTTTCATGTATTACTTCCACCATGTCAGCTGAGGTTATAATTGAGATCAGGATCATAATCATACTTTCGCTATTGAATCAAAGGAAAAAAAGTCTGTGCACTATGACAGTTATAACCAGGGATGATTTAACTTGGGAAAATATGTCTCTTCTCAGAAATAGAGAGCTAAAGGAAATTTGCAGCAAAACACTATAAAGCAAACTCATTTTGCATAACTCAGAACTTAGGAACAAATGCAGTACTAGCCTTGCCTTCTTCTTCCACTTGTCAGTCACACCCTACATCAAACATCTTATTTTAATAATAATCCAAATGAGGAGGTGATTACCAAAGGACAGAGCTCAGGTAGCAAAGTACAGAGTAAAACTACTTCATCTCAATTTTCAACCACAGGCAAACAGCAACCTTGTCATTAAGCAGGGCTCCCACTCTGCATGACTGATATTAATGTAATATTAAACTGCCAGGTGACGATTTGCTCCATTAAATCTTCAGCAAATTCAATTTAATATGGAAAATAAACAGAGAACACATTTGTTCCCCTCGACAAACGTTTGGACTTTTCCCTTACTAAATGTGGAGTTTACAGACCTGCCTTGAAAAAGAGACAGAGATGGACAAGAGAGTTGTTTTCCAGGTCACTGGGATGTAAATTCAGTGGCACAACCTCTCTGATGACACACCCAGTGATCCACCCTGGGCTCTTTGCGCTCGGCTTTTGCATCAATTTAACACAAGGGTGGAAGTTGTGCCTGCTACATTAACCACAGATATTTCCCCCTGAACAATAAACATGTTTGTTTTAGTTCAATTATTTTTTCCTTGAACTAAAATTCTGGGGCAGATGTCCATCTGGCACTCTCCTGTGTAATTCCCTACTTATCCCTTTACATGTGAGAGGCTGGGTGTCTCTATTTCCTGTGAGGGATAAAAAAGAATTCTCACGCAGGTTACACAAGCTCCCTGCTGCTTCTACACAATTCTCTTATGTGAATTTCCCCCTCTAAATTTATCTGGATAATATATATTTCATTTCCTGGTTTAAGGTCTACTACATCCATGAACATTAACACATCCCAGTAGCTTATTCACTCCATTAATCAAGCACTGAAATTGCACTGGTTAATTTATGGCAATATTTACACAGTAATTATCTATGGCTCTTGCATCATAAAATTTTACCAAACCAAAGAAGATTTTTTTTTTTTTGTTAATGTATTGAGGCGCTCAGGGTTTATCACTGTGACTCAGCCTTTTCTGAAGGCAAGCACAGCACAGGTCCATCACAGAGTGTGAAAGACCTCTCTCTCTCTGGGGCCCCCCTGCGTGGGGAGACCCCCTGCAAAGGGTCTATGCTAGAACTGAGAGATGAACGGGATCTTTTTCGGTCTTCAGGTTTGCTGTTTATTTCTTATCTTATCAAATCTTCTCCACACCGCCTGCACCAGGCTTAGCGTGGTGAAGAATACAGCGAAAAAGGTCACAAGATGGACAGTTTCAAGGTCTTTTAAAGCCATCTTGTCCGATTAACTCTAAAAACGTATTTTATTTCTACTTCTCTGCCAATAACTAGCTTTCTGACACACAACATCTGCATCGTGACTTCTCCAAACCAATCACTTAGAGCTACTAATACTACAGAAAATGGAGTAGATGAAGAAGGCAGAGCAATGCCCAAAATCCTCCATTTTGCCCTCCATCTACCCCCATACTAAAAACCTGAAAGTCTAAATTTTTCACCCAGTGATAACTACACTACAATTTACTCTACACACTCACAGATTGTACATCGTCCCAAAGCCTAGGGAGTCTTCTCCACAGACGGAAGTTAAAGGCACGGCTCTCAGGAGGATCAGGAGGATCAGGGTTTGTCAGAACAGACAGAGAAACATTCCCTGTGCCCTGGGTTCCAACAACAGAGGGTCTCCATTTTCTGATGCAAATTTGGTGCAATCGCTGCTGCCACGTGGCCAGTGGAAACAGGACAAGTGTTCCCCCCACACACCAGTCATTAATAGGCCTTTAAAAACCATGCTGTACTTTCAGCTTCCCTCAGTTCTGGGGATGTACAGATTTACATGTGTCACAATCCGCAAGGCGGGATTCGCGATGGTTTGGTTACTGATCTAAGAGCGCGAAAGGCAATGCAAGGGACTCTCAGTGCAATCACAGCAATGCACTTTATTGAAAACAATCATCAATGTTATGCGATAGAGGGGAGAGGAAAGGAAACAAAGTATAGAGAGAAAATAGAGGGTAAGGGGGTTATAGCTACCAACGCCGAAGTCCTCACAGCCATCCAGCGACATAGAGTCTTCTGTCCCTTGGGGAGATCTCGAGGGCAGGTGAGTTTGGGGGGTACTTTTATAGTCCTTTGGAAAGCAAGAGGCACGGGGCCAGAATCAGAGGAGATTTCTGACCATTTGGTGTACTGACAGTCGCTCTAAGGTACCACAAACAGACCCCTGTGTAGTTCCTTATCAGTACCATCAGTGCCAGTTCTGGACAGGGACATTTTGCAAGGTATGCAACATTCCTTGGCAGTCACCTCGCCTCAGCCAAACCAGGGTCACCGAGCAGCTTCTGCCTCCATCCTTGGAGATGATCGTGAGGCAAAACTGAGGGATTTTCGTACAACATTTCAAGTCCACAATTAAGACACAACATATGCCTGCTAATTTCTATCCCACCTGCCTTGTAAGTAAGTCAGAGTAGCAGCAATTGCAGAAAATCAGAGAAACTGTTTGGGAAAATCACAAAACAGCTGATCACTCATCCAGGTGCCTTTTTACTTACACATTTACACCAAATAAATATCACAAAAACGACATAATTTAATGGTGAATAGACCTAAATATTTCAAATTTATGTAAAAAAAAAAATCATTTTCCACTACCTGAAGCATCACCAGAGAAGATGCACAGGTTAGGTTGTACCAACGGCAGCACTGTGAACCTATTGCTTCAAGATAACGTTGTTGATATCCCAGTGCCATTAAAAACAAATCCTAACCACAATGCTCCAAAAGTGTTTGTATCACTGCTTTTTCAAGTTGCCTGATGACATCAATTTAATAAAAAATATACCTTACAACTTGACTTGTAAACCAGGGCATGGTCAGCTCACTTCTTGTCTTACATTGCTGTATCTAGATTTAGAGAATAGTTCTCCAGAGATTTTAGGTGTAATTAATACCTCCCTTCTTCCCAAATCCATCTTTCCTGTTGGAAATCTCCTTGCTGGAGCTTACCTCAGAGATTCAGGCCTAAAAGCTCTTGAAACCTCTACTAAAACCACATGATACTGGTCAGCACTGAGATTTCTCACTCCAAAAATCCAGAGCTTTACGTTCTAACATGCAATGATTTTATCATTCCCATTGTAGTAAAAAACATGTCAGCTGCTGCAGAGATTTCCAGGCAAGATATACAGCTGTACATTACTTTCTCCTTATTTCCTCTATTCCATACTTAATTGTGAGACTGATGATAAACAGAGAAGGACAGTTCCCCTAAAATCAATACAACTTCTTGGAAAAAGCATTTCCTGACATGGACCATGTGTTCAGAGTCTGGATCTGGTTTTGGAATAGCAGCTTCCACCCAAGGGTTATTCTGCAAACCAGTTCCTGATGCTCAAGCAGGACAAAGAGGGAGCAGCTGTTTTTGAGAGCAAAATTGCTCCAGTTTCAGGTTTCTGTTTGGGTTTTGTTTTTAATGTTAACATGTTTCTATGCATTTGATGGACTGAAAAGCCTTGGAAAGCATCGAGGTGCAGAAAGATAAAGCAGCTGAGTGCAGAAGTTATTTTTTGCTGGGACAATTCAGTCTGAAAGAGGTTCCTCTTCCTGCCTTAAGAAGACAAAAGGCCAAAGTGCAGTTTTTTCAAAATCAATGAACACATTTGGAGTCCAAACTCTCTATGGAATTCAGTACTTCTAGATAATGAATTTATTTGGATAATGGAAATTCGAGTCCTGGGGGAGTTATCTACATGTGCAGATAGAAAGTCATTAAGAGTAGTGGGGGGGAAAAAAAATCTTTAACATTATTTCCCAGAATGGTAATATAGTGTTTTCCTTCTGTGACCTGAAGGTAGATTAAAATAATTCCATTTTCTAAAGCTGTGACATTTTTGGGATGGTTATATTTTTCTTTTAGTTGTTATATTACATTTCTAAAATATGCAGTATCCTACATTTGTCTGTATCTAGAATTTTTACAGAGCATTTTACTAAAAGCTCTAAGTTAAACATACCCTTAATTTACTCTTCAAAATTTGCTTCAAAACTGGAGTTCTAAGCGGTACCTTTAATCTCAAAATTAAAACTGACCTGGATGTATAAAAAAAGAATACTAACATTTAAATTAATTATTTTAAGAGAAAGAAATGGAGAAAAAAAGAGACAGCATTATTTCAAGTTATCATTTACTCTGCTAAAAGATCCAGAACAGTAATCATATTTAAAATTTGTTTAAGAATTATATTTCACAGGATCAAGATTGATTTTAGAATTTAAACAGAACACCTTATTCTTGTAGGTGTTTCCAGAAGGGCTGCTGAAACCATAACACAATTTTTGATAGTTTGATCAATACCAGTTTGAGCAGTGATAAAACTTGCTTTGCACCAGAAGTCAATTTTGTGCACAAAAGAGTGAGCTCAGGAATTTTCTAAATTATTTTTGCTATAATAAAAGTGTTTTACTCTGCCACTTCAGGACAGATCAATTGGCAGACATATACCACCTGCTTCTGTGAAAACCAGGACAAAAAATATATATAAACCTACGTGCTGAGGTTTAAACAATAATCAAATGAAAGCTGCAATAAAACACACTGAGCACTTTATAATAGAATTACTTTTCAGACAGTGTATTTTACTTAAATCAGAACAGTCTCTCTGTCTCTCTTTGGGTGGCTTTTATTCCTTGCAACACTGCCAGCCCAAAGCAAGTCTGAAATTGTCAGCGCAGGACAAAACTCATACGAAAAGAACAGATTCTTCACAAGAGAAAGATATTTGCTTCTTCCTCCCCAGGAAGGTGGCCAATTTTAGACAAAAGTCCCAAGTAGGAGAAACTTCCCACAACATGAAGAGTACCAGACACAGAGCACAGATATGTTTCACATCACAAGGGGCCTTTCCCAGCTGTACAGGCACTCCCAGGAAGAAAACTCAGGATAGAGGCATCTTTACCAACTAGCATTCAGAGGAAACTATTTTTCTTACTTCCAAGTTTCTCTGTGAAAATTTAATCTATTCAACAGTACCGTGCTGTTAACATGCAACGTTTCATTTGGAGTTTCAGATGGGTCCCTCAGCAATTATTAAGCTATGTTGCAATGTTATTCTAAATGATAATAATTATTCTTGTAGTATCATAAGCCTGAGAAATGCTCCCCCCTTTCCAGATTTCTCTAGGAGACACAATCATTTGCATTTTGGCCTCAAAACTCAGACCTTACCAGGCTGGAGGCAGAGTTGCTGCAAAAGGCAGCAATTCTCAACCATGTCATGGAAGGTAGAAATCCATATTCCACAATAACTTAATGGGACCATTGTTTGTGAAGGGGAAACAGAATTTGTTGCTGTGAAAAGGTTGTTCTAGCTGACAGAAGTATTACAAATATTGCATTATAAAATCCCCAAAGTGTTTGCATCACCTGTGAAAGAGTAGGTGAACACTAATGACTTGATTACCTCCATCCCCAAACAGCTCCTATGTTATCAGCTGCTGGGAATCTGCCCACTCTATGTATTTTGTCTCTGTGAATTCTGTTTTAATCCCAGTAGGATGTTTTCCATGGGCAGTTTGCATTCTCTGTTCTCTCTACTGAAATAAGCTGCACAAACACCTGCTGATCTCATGTTCCTTCAACAGTACATTACAAATTGATGCTTTTGAATCTTAACCACAGACACCAAAAAATTAAACTACTTCATCGATCTTTTTACATATCCATGATATATTTATTAACTCTAAAGAGGGCCAAAATACAAAGAGCCTTTAAAAGTGAGAAGTAAACCTTTCAAAGCCTTGCTGTCTGCAATATATCCCACAGGAATACCATACATGTTTCCTACTTCATGCTGTTCTTCTGCCTTGCTCTCACCTGTCAATATATTAGCCCAAAACTCAGAACTGATCCTCTCTCAGCAAGAACAAGTTCCTCCTCCCAATAAGCTTTTATTTTGATTTCTAGAAAAACAAGCTCCACACCAGGACTCCAGCATCTTCTGAATTAGAACAGTTTTCTCTGCATTTAAATACTTAAAGCAGCAGAACAACTTTCTCCTCCATTTTATGGACAATGTGAGTATTTGGTTTAGAGGGAAGACTGTTACTTCACCCAGGAAGGCCAACTTGCTCACAGAATAAAAAATGGGACACCCAGAAGGCTACATGAAGGAACGTTTCTACCTACAGACAAGAACTGAAAATATGGAATATATAAAAGTGTTACTGGATCTACCCTTTCAGCTTCAAAGGATATCTTACAAATTAGAATTGTTACAGGAGCATCCATAACAAAAAGCAATCAGAACAATGCAGGGGATCACAGGGTGGTATGGCAAAAAACCAGCGAGGGTTCAGGATTATGGCAACATCGTAGGAAACGGCAGCCCTGGCTGCAGGGCCCCCACAGGCACAGTAAAATTAACAACCCCACCAAGATGGTGCAGCAATCGCCATCTGAATAACAAAACCAGGAGAGTTCCATGGACAGCTTCAGGAAGGACATGCCCAGCCCACAGCCACCCTGGCACAAGCCAGTGCAAGTGCTGCAGTCCCTCTGAGGAAGGGGTCACCTGTCCAGCCAGGTCCTTTTCATCACTGCTTGCCTATCAGTCCCGATTCAGGGGCTGTTTGTAACGGCAGAGGCACAGACACAGACCAGCAGGGAACCTGACTTAATTATTCCAGTAAATGAGCTGCTTTTATTCACTCCTTCAATTGGAGTATATGGTAATTCTCACATATATACAGTAGCTCTCACTAAGCAACTTATCACACATTATTACATCAGCAGCACGCTGTCTTAATGTCCTTCTACGGGATGATCACACACTCTTCAGGTGCCTGTCTGTTGCTGTTACAGCAAGAGAATGACACAGACTCCAAGGCTGGGTTTTCAGTAAAATCTACTTTATTACAAAGTTTTGTCCTTTTATACACTACTCTGACCCAGCTGGATTGGATTGGTTAACTGATCAACACATTCTACCTGGTTCGCTGGCCAGCTCAACACCTTTTAGTAAACTATCTTAGAAAGAAGAGAAAAAAAAAACAGAAAGAAGGAAAGAACAGCACATGCAGATTGTTATAATAACAAGTTATCATTATTTTGATAGGACTGCTTAGAGTCTCAAGCTGACCTTGAGAAACACAGTTTTCTCACTCTCTCACCAAGGTTGTGGAGACCACACCTGTCAGCTTCTGGCAGGCTCCTCTCTGTAGGGCTCTGCCTGACACCTCCTGCCCCAAGGCCAAGCAGAGACAAGCTGCTCTGTGCCACTCTGTGCCTCTCTGTGCCACCGTGTGCATCTCTGTGCCTCTCTGTGCTGCCGTGTGGTGCTCTGTGCCACCATGTGCATCTCTGTGCCTCTCTGTGCTGCTCTGTGCCACTCTGTGCCTCTCTGTGCCACCGTGTGCCTCTCTGTGCCACCGTGTGCCACTGTGTGCCTCTCTGTGCTGCCGTGTGATGCTCTGTGCTGCCATGGCATTCTGCAGGTGCATCCCACACTCTGCAGCTCAGTACCATCCTATCTCCCCCCCACAACTACAAATAGCAAGCGAAGAATTGTACATCTTTGAAATTTTTTTCACTACATCCGTATATTAGGAGAGAGTTCCATACTGGTTTTTCAGGTACATCTCCAGTACTGTGTCACAAATAAGGTTTGTGCATAAAGTTATGAAGCACTTTTAAATAGTCTGCATTTGACACCCAGTGGGAAGAACAAACACATCACAGAGCTCCATAAACCAATGGGAATCTTCCCAGAAATTAACGCACTGGTTTTGAATAGTGAGGAGACCTAATGGAAGAAAATACGTTGTCTTTCTCAGCTTAGGACTAAACCAAAAATATCTGTCTTGGGTTAACAGAGTTGTTGGCTATATTCAAATCTTTAGGCAGAGAAACAACTTTGATAGGCTGGCTATTGCTTACAACTGGAAGTGGGGGTGTTGGTTTTTGATCCTAATCTGAACTTCCATCACTGTTCCTTTTTGTTTCCAAAAGTTGCACCAATTCAAGTTATAACCTTGTCACAATTTCCTTGAATACAGCATACACTATATAAGGTTTAAACCACTTCTTCACCATCTTTGCACACTTCCCAAAAACCATTAGGTAGCCATGATAAGAGTAAGAACAGGCACCTAAGATTGCTGCTGTATTCCAAATAACACCAGGGAACACCAATTTGTGTGGTGTGCTCCCCTGCCAAATCCCTGCAGCTAATCCCAACTTCACCTGCTTGAGAGCACTGCTCTCATGCCTGAGGTGCTGAGGGCTGGTGTCTGAATAATGTTGTAGAGATGGAATTATCCTTTTGATATTGACAACAAAATTGTAATTTCTTTTCTGCGGGATTTCAGGCCTAATCCAGCAGCCACTAAAAACAACACCAAAGGGAGAGGATGCTTTTCGGAAGCAGTCTCCCCTACACATTTGGGGCTTAGACTGGGTGTTAAGGCAGAAGAAATTTTAGTGGTGCATTCTCCTTTACCCACTGCTTTGCAGCAATCGATAAGCTCTGGACAGTCCAAGGGACATTCCTCTCTCTGGAGAAGTGATGTTTGCACAGTCCCAATTCTAGAGCTCTGATCCAAGAGTAATCACATCCTGAGAGTCAGTGAGGGGGTTACTGCAACAGAGAGGGCAGGGAAAAGATAACTTGGTAAATTACTGCAGTAAGAATGTCACTATCACTTTGTGTCCAACCCTTTAAAAAAAAATTATCTACATTGAATTCTAAGAAATAAAAATTCTATGTCTTGCTCTGGATTTAGTCTCCTATTTTCATGCATTTACATAAGATGTAAATCTGTCATATTTTAGATGACTGCTGCTACACAGATGATGAAATGCATAATGTTGTTGTAGAGATGGACATGGCATATACCAAGCAACGTATCAAAGGCTTCTTCTTATTGCTTTATGTTCTCCTTTTATACATTTCTTAACAAAGTGTGTTTCTTAACATAGTGTGTGATTAAATCATTGGTCACAATAAAACTGGTCATCGTGTTCATTGGTACAAAGCAATTTGCATCAACATATTTGGCATGCAGTAACAAAAATCTTTAAGGCACGTATTTGTTCTGTTTCTTTAACGGGAAATAGCGCTTGCTTATCTCTGTTCTCTCAGTTCCCATGCAAACGACCTTGTCTTCTTCCTTTCAGTGGTAAACACAAATTTTATCAACTTCTTCTTCTGCTAACTCAGTCTTTTGGCTCATAGACCAGCTGTCAGCCCCCTCCACATATAAAATAAGTTTGAGCATCACTTCCTAAAGTCAAAGAACTGTTGCTGTGGAGAGAAAAGGGAAAGAAAAAACGAAAAAACCCTCTTCCTTTTATCCTGCAGTTTTCATAAGGAAGTTTAAAGACAGGATTGTATTAATTGATCACACTTGGAGTACTGCTTTCAGGTATTTCAAGTCTCTTCTGCATCAGTTCATCAGAACTTTTTAGAGAAAAAATGAGCTCATTCCCTTTGACAGCTTCAATGGGGATCTGTAGGTGTCCATGAGCAGAGCTGTGCCTTTTGCCAGCTGGAGTCTGGACCTGGTGATGAGACAGAAGAGATTTGGGATGTTGTTCAGCCATCTAGGAAAAACTGAGGTTGGGTTTGTGTTGCTGATTAGGAACATGGATGTGACAAACAGCTCTGGCAAGGGGTAGCAGCATTGTAGAAATGTGGATACCTCAGGATCCCCACGCTCTCATCAAGCCAGAGGCAGCCTGGGTTTCTTTAAGGATGATATCAAGAAGCACAAACCATGTTCAAGGCTTGTGGTATCTAGGACTCGAGTTCCAGTAGATAACTCCATGAAGAACTGGATGATAAACAGGGATAATCCTTGACAGAAGTTTGAGTGAAGTGCTGTTTAAATTCAAAGGAAAAAAAAAGTGATTTCACAACACCTGGAATATCATCTTTACAAATTGCTTATTTCTTACAGGGTGTTTTTCCTTGCTAGTGGAAGGCCTAATATTAGAAAACAACATGCCCCTTTTCTCATTCAAGACAATGCTCAAAGCTACAGGTAGTTCTGCTGCCTAAGAAGCTCATTTTAAGCTATTTAAACAAGGCTCATGGGCAACACCAATACCTGCACCTTTATTTTAAAAATGAGTGATTGTGCCAGAACAGTTTTGTATTTTTTTGAATCTCACTTCCTTCTGTCTCAAAATCAGATTAAAAAGGTATAAACAACTAAAAAATCTCTTTAGATCAGAGCAAAGGTTGAAACACTGATTTTCATTTGCTTTACAGCTATTTCAGCCATTTTCTTTGTGCAGTTTCTAGGAAGTGAAAATTCTTCCCTTGCTCACACAAGCAGGATGTTGCACAAGCATCAGCTTCCACAACTGCAAGAGGAAAAGAGGAGTTAGGAAAACTTCCATTAAGAGCCAGAACATTTCCCTTGAACTACAGTTCCATGCAGAACAGTGTTGTTGTTAAAAAGAACTGTGAACACTGCCTGTAAACTAATACTACAAGGCAAAAATATGAATAGTTAAAAACTAACAGCAGCTGTCTGCTGACTGATCCTCACGGATTATTCAGCTGACTCTTAGCAAGGAGAGGGCCCTGAAAAGTCAATAGGAGCAGTAATTGTCAGGTGGGTGATGAAAAGAAAAACTCCCAACAATATGGGAAATGGAAAACTTAGAACTGACTGAAGAATTTTCTCTTTGTTTCAATTATGTTTTCCTCTTCAGATCTCTAATAAGCAAAAAGATCATATGGGTAAAAACATCTTGAAATGGGAAAATACAATCAGAGAAGTGCAATTCCTCAAAAAATCTTGAATTGATATTGATTTCAAATTAACTTCCCACACAAACTCCCCACGCGCTGTCCCGGCGAGCAGTTGTCCAGAGAACCACGACGTTCCTGAAGAAGCCTCTTGAAAAAGACACCTTGGGGGGTACAAGCATGTCTCCGCTCATGCTGAGTGATTTCAGCTCTTCTGGGATGTGGGCAGCACAGAAGGAGACACAGGGTCTTCGTGTGGGGTTCTGGGGAGCTGACTTTCAGCGGGACTCAGAAAAACTCAGCAGCAGGTCCTGTTTTCCCAAGAGAGAGCTGCTTTCCTTTCTAAGGGCAGCTCTGTGGAGAATTTTAAGTCCTCAAGAAGTAGACTGATAAAAGGTTTTGTAAGCATCCCTTGTCCTCAAAACAACAGCTGCTGTTTTCACTTTGCTTACTTTTTCCCTTTGTGTCTGTTCTCAAAACATGCTCTCTCTGCCTCGTCCAGTGCTGGTAGAGAAGCGTTGTTCCATTTAAGCAACCATGTAATTGTTAGCAAAAGACTCTATAAAAGTCACCTTGTTACAATAAAGTTAGCCTTCTGATTCATCTTGAAACCCTAGAGATCTTTCTTCATTCTGTGTACTGCAGTGACAAGGTTCCAAGGAAAGCCTTTATCGAGCGTCTTCCTCGAAGAGATCCAGGGACAAACAGCCGCTCATTCAGGGAGAGCAGGGGTTTATGTAGGGATTTTGAGGGACAGAGCAGAACACCAGGGCCAATGGGATGAGGGCAGAGGGGTGGAGCGAGGGGGAAGGGCCAATGGGATACATTGAATCTGCATGTCACAGCAAGGCATGCTGGAAGAAG
Organism: Irena cyanogastra; assembly: GCA_013397155.1. NCBI lineage: Eukaryota > Metazoa > Chordata > Aves > Passeriformes > Irenidae > Irena > Irena cyanogastra. Next base: position 430,505 of record VWZV01016790.1, read on the forward strand.
CCTTTTTCCTCACCCTAACAAAGGTGGTTATCCCTTGAGAGATTTTCCCTCCAGGGGAGGGTTGTGGAATCCTTCCCTGTTGGCCTACTGGCCTCCACAACGCATCCCGTGCGGGCCGACCCGCATGGGGTTCCCCGGGCAGGCTCTGTCAGGGTCCCTGCAGCACCCAAAGCGTCCCCGCTTCACCCAGACAGCTCCTCCAGCCCAGCTTACCTTACACCCAGCCCGGATGGAGGAATCAATGCTGCACCAGGAACGCCAGAGGGCTCCTTGCTGGTTCAATCCAGCTGGGTTTAATTAGGAGAGGTCTGAGGGTCCAGGTGGGGTTGGGAGGGGACAGGAGCGAGCAGGGCCACAACCAGAACTGAAGGAGAACAGAGGCAAGGAGCCCTGAGCAGGGGCGGGTCCAGGGGTTATAACTGGGAAAAGGTGGGAGGGGTAAGGGTACAGAACATCCAATGGGAAAGGGAGGCAGGGCAGGAACCGAGCTGGGGGAACTGGGAAACTCCAATGGGAGAGGACCAGGGGAGGGGTTTTACAAGGGGCACCAATGAGTGAGCAGGGAGCACAGAACTTTCCAGAACAGGGGGTGGCCAGCAATTGACTGACAGTGGCTTTATTAGCATTGGGGAGCAGAGAACCTTGGGAAATGGATGAGGTTCTCTGTTCCTTTCCTGACTCTCTCCCACAATCCCAGTAGCAGATATTCAGTGAGATGCCACAGCAGGTAAAGAAAAACACCTAGAAATGTGAAGCAGGAATTAGGATCTGCTGACTATAGACTTAGACATATATGCTTAAATATCTCAATAAGAAGAACAGATCTTGACTCTAAGTTCTCAAACTCCTTTAATAGACTACTAATACATTTTGAATGTAAACAAAATGAAGAGTCTCATAAAATTTTCAAAGCATTAAGAGTCCACCTCTAAGCTGGAGTGACTGTGCTTGGAGAAGGGGGCATTGCCAGCATCAGTATTGCTGTAGCTTAGTCCTGTGAATCCTCTGTGGTTTGGGAAAATACCTAAAACCTCTAAAAACAATGAATAATAAAATAAGTGATCACAAACAATTGCTTGAGATGGCTGCATTTTCTAATGATGCAGTGATGAGAAGTGCCTGAGTTAACCACCACCCAAAAAACCCCTCCAAACTACTCATAGAAAACTATACAGATCTCATTTAAAAAAAAAAAACCAAAACACAATCCACCAAAAACAAAACTCTGTGCTAAAGACACTCTACATCCACATGCTTCCTTTTCCACCATATCCTACTTACAGCATCCCTCATAACCTTCAATTAGGGTTTCTTTTTCCTTTATAGGTGACATATTTTGCTTAGTTTTCTTTTAATGCCACTTCTGTCTGAAAGATGAGCTGGTCTAAAGCTCAGTAGTGTTTCTACTTACAGGAAAAACTAACCCAAACCTTTGAAAACAATATTTCTTCTAACCCTGGGCTTTCAGATAAGCTGAAAGTTCCTCCCAGCAGAAGCAGCAAGTGCTGAGCCTGTTCTGCAGTCTCGGAGAGGCTCTTTTCTTCCTACAGCAGGTTGGCCTCTTTGTGTGCAGCTTTATTTTCCCAGGTATCATCTGCTTCCACAGATGGGCATCATTAAGACTGGAAGAACCAACAGCAATGATTTTATGTGGTAAAGTATGGCACAGGAGCCATTAAGTGTCTTCTGTCAGGAACTTTGCAGCCATCAAACACAACGCAGTGTTTTTGGGAAGCATGCGTTCAGACCTCACATGGAATGGTGAACGGGTGCTGTAGAAAAATTTAAGATCTATTAGCAGGGGATTTAGATATAACAATTACATCTTGCATCTGTGACTGCCTCTGTGATTCTTGTGTGTTCTGAGGGAACACACCCCACAGAGAAGTCCATAAAAATTCAGCATTTCACTAACGATGTCTCTATATATTTTTGTGTGAAACCTTAAAAAGCTTTAAACTCCTTTAATTAGGGATGATGCATTGAGGCAAGTCAAATAAGTAAAAAAAAATAAAATGAAAACACTGAAACTAATATATCTAGCTGTTTGTATTGAATTTCTAGCAATGTGTTTGAATAGGCAGTTTCAGAAATGAATTTGGAATATTATGATCTCCTTCAACAGCATCCTTTCAAAACAGATGACACCAGTGTGCCCACAGCATGAAACAAAGAACATTTTATTTTAATGCTCAATTAACACTGCTCAGATTTGTTTCTTAGGATAACCAGTGAGTTTAGGATGGCAGGTACACATCTTTCTGTTTCAAGAGGATATATTCAGGCTTTAATGTATATGATCCAACTGGATACAGACAGGAATTCACATTTTCTACCTAGCAATCATCTTTGCAAGGGCTTCATGCTTTGCTCCCAAAGCGCAAAAGATAAAATGATGAAAATACAAATCTCTTCCAGAGGATGAGGAAATTAACACCTGGTATTTACAAAACTTCAAAGGCAGTTATTTCTAGCTATGTACAAGTTAAACACACAAAAAGAAATGCCAGGAGTTGTGTATGACACAAATGCTGTGGTGGAGCTCTATGGATGTCAGCTTCTGCTATTAGGAAACGATTTTTGTGATGGAAAAAATACTACCCGAGGGTCTAAGCAGAGGGAAAACAGCAGGGAAGAAAGCAAGAAGGAAAAATCAAACAAAACCACCTGGGAGTAAGAGAGACAATATAATGAAATATGTTGTCCATGACCATCTCTTTTCCTGACATTGAAGAAAAGTAACAAGGAATGGGACAAATCTAATTGTCAAAGCTACTTTTTTCAAGATTTTTTTCTTTTTAATTAATCATTTCAATGCAGAAACACCTCTGTCTTCATAAAACTATTTAGGATTTTGTCAAAACAGAATCTCTGTCTTTTTTAACAATCCCTTCCTTCCTTCCTTTTAAAAAAAAAGAGTAGTCACAAATGTCACACTTTTCTTTCAGCCACACTTTTACCAGTTACCTGGTGTTCCTAGAGGCACAGATATGTTCAGCTGTGAAACCCCAAAGAACCTCTTTCAGAAAAGAATGATCCAAAGCTGATAAGCAAAACCCCCCAGAATTCTGCAAGAGAATTCACAAATTAATGCTGATTTGTAGACAGAGGCTGCATACAGGGGCTCTGATTCTTAGAGGACTTTGCTGTGCCAAACCAAAGTTTATGTCTTAGTTGAATTGAAGGCAGAACTACTGAGGAATTGCAAAGCTCCAGAGTACAGAGAACAAAAGAGATCATGCTTCTTAATTTGGCCTGGTTTAGAGTGATGGTACATTTGAGGGGCAGACACTCCCTCATTCATGAAATCCCACAGCTCGTTTTGTCAAGAAGTGGCTACATCAGTGCCAGCCTTGCTTCAGCTCCTGCAAGCAGAGGAATGCCTGCTGGGACTCATTGCTTCCCATTATGCATATCCTTTCCCCACAGCTGAAGAATCCATCCCCTTTGGAGCTCTACCCAGCTCAGTGTTTCACTTATAAAACCAGCCTGTGGTTTTTAAACGCTGTTCTAGCAGTACAAATTGCAGAGCAAAGCCTGCCCTATGCCTCATCCTGACAGGAGATGCAGCTTTCCACAGGCTGCAAAAATCCTCCTCTGGAAAAACAAACGAGGGTCCCGAGCAATAGATCGTGAGGGGCTCATTTGGTGCCTGCTCACAGTTCCTGCCCCTGCCAGCGTGCTGTGTAACCTGCTATTAACTCCACTCTCCACCTCTGATTTAGGGCCACTCCACCCCAGCAGCCAATTCTTCATGTTTTTAAGCTCTGTTTTCCATGGTATTGATCCAGGGCAAGAGTTCAGGCCAGGCCTCTGAGCTGCCCTCCTTCCTCTGTGAAATCTTTCTTACACTCAGCTTCTTTCCACACAGGAGCACTGACCTGTCACACTCTTATCTTGTCCTCCTCCAAGATCAGCTGTTTGACCAAATCCATCCCCTGTAAATAAACTCATTCCCAGAACTAGCAATTTTTATTATACCTTCAATTATTTTACTTTTAAAAGTCTAATCTTTAACTTCTTAAGGATTGTAAAAATTGTTCAGCCACTATGAAGGCATTGTGGCCCTAGTGCCCTGAAAGAGGGCGGGTACAGATTGGATATTGGGAAGAAATCCTTCCCAGTGACAGTGGTGAGGACGTGGTTGCCCAGATAAATTGTGGATTCCCCATTCCTGCAAGGGTCCAAGGCCAGGTTGGACCAACTGGGCTTGGAGCAACTTGGGTAGTGGAAGGTGTCCCTGCCATGGCAAGGAGTGGAAGGAGATGAGCTTCGAGGTCCTTCCAACCAAACCTGTGATTCCATGACAATCCTGCGATTGAAATGTCTGAAGTATTTGCTACAACATCAGCTTTGGGCTCAGGACACATCCCATCCCTGTTTTATCCTAAGCCAGGCTACTTCATAAAGACAGAAGTGAATGCAAAGTGGCAGAATGCAGAAACACTGTGGAGTATTTGCTATTAAGAATATACAAATCAGGAAAAAAACCAAAAACAAAGCCAAAACTATCCATTCTGGAGCAGTGGGGCTCAAATCAGCCCCCAAAGTGAAATGCTGTCCTCATGCCATTGGCTGTTCCTACTTTTCACTGCTCAGTGTTGTTTTTGATTCACCCTCAGCATCTGACATGTTGGAACTCCTCAGGATTAATAAATCTAACGTTTCTCCTCCACTGAAAGGCTTTATCTCACCACGTACTGTGAGCAAACAAGTTTCAACACGAGAACTCTACATATCAGTGTGAGAGAAAGTGAGAAAAATGCGTGTCAGGGTAGCAGGTGTGATGCTCAGTATTCTCAAGGAAAGCTGGGAGCAGAGCTTTTTCATTTTGAGGACTGTGCCTCATGTTATGATAGCTCAGCTCATTATTTTTCAAGCTAATAGTCTAATCAAAATTCCATAATCAAGGAGTCATACATAATTCCAAAATCAGAAGTGCTGCACTTCTGAAGAAGAAAATGATCATAAAAATACTCTCACTTTATTATCTTTCACTATTAAAAGCCATTAAAATAACAAATGAAAGGTCTATTTACCTTTTAATATGGAATTTTTATTAAAACATCTCACTGCTTACATTTTCTAGATGCTTGTTTTTCAAATTTTCATTGAATTTTTTCATATAAAAAAGAAGTTTTTACCCTTATAACTCAAATAAAACCACCATGTAGCACCATAGGGAAAAATCAGCTGCCCTGTGAGATCACTATGTTTAAATGCACTAAAGCTACTTAAGAAGCTCTCCTCTCAAAGAAACAAACATTTTCAACTCATTTAGCCACTTCTGAAAATTTTATGACTGTATAGTCTCAAGGGGGATGAGAAAGACAATAGAATTTGTATCCCCTGATTTGTGTACTGTTCTATATTTTAAAAGCTGATACCCCAAACTAGCTGACAACCAGCACAGTCTGCACTTCTGTCAGATTAATTGTTTTTCTTTTCGTCTCTTTTGGTATAAAAATCTCTTTTAAATAAATCGTTTTTGATTCTCATAACAAGGCGTATAAGTTGAAAACTTCTAGGTTTGTTTCAAGGAAATACTTGAACTGAGCCAATAATTCCTTTGGAAATAATTTATTTGATTAATTTTGCTATTTCCTTGTCTACAAATTGTTTGTACTGATGGTACAGCCATAGGAAAATCAAGCCCTGCTGCAGTGGGAATAGAGAGAAATTGCAAAAAATGTCACAGATTAAAATAATTTTTGTAAATTCTTTACATCAGCTCTGTAGACTTCTGTAGCTAGAACATGATTTCTGTACGTATCTCTTCAGCAGCTGAAGGTAATAAGACTTATTTTCTAGAGGAAAAAAAGTGAAGAAATTTGCATTTTCATTTAAAACTGCAGATTTCTTTCCTCCTCATTTAACATCAGAGCATCACAGATCCTGAGCTGACACAGGTCACTGCAAACTCAATGAAACCACAGTGATGGTTCAACCAAGGAAAAACAAAGCTGTATTTTCTCCATATGTGTCATGGTGCTTTGCTCATCATATATTGGGCACCAAACTTTCATCAGGTTGGGAAGTGTTTAGCTATGGATTTTTACTGGCTTTTCTACTTTTGCAAGTTACAAATTTTAGAAGAATATTGACAACACTTAGGCATAAAAATAATCAAAATCTAAATTTAAAATTTCTTAAAAATTAAGTGAGAGCCACAGAGTAACTTTCTCTACCAGTAAGGACTGCATGAGCACACAAGAATTAGCTAAGCATCTCCCCAGTCTGCATTTTTCAGACTCTCCAGCCTGCATCTCCCATTGCTGCATTTTGCTGAATCTCTCTGCATTTCTATTGAGGTTTTACTACTTAATTTCTATCTTATGCATTGTTCCCTTTCAGTATTTGATATTAAGTTTCTCGTCATGTTAAAAACAAGTTTGTTAAGCTGCCTGAAAAAGTGGAAGATCCTTCACCCTTAAAACCCTCATCCATTCTCTTCCTGAGAACCCCTGGTTTATCAGAGATAACACCTTCTCTCTATTCTATATAAAGCAAACAGAAAGCTGAACAATAAATCCTGGATATTGCATAGCAGAATATCAAGTAAATAAAGGTATACTTAAGGTTTTAAAGAACAGAGAATCCCCTTTCTACTCAACAGCAACAGAAGTTTTTCCAAATATATGTGGTAGCATACACAAAGAAAAAAATACGGCCTTGAAAGAAAAATTCTGTCAAAATGGTGTTTTGGTATTGAAGTGATCAAAGTCTTAACATGATACAGAGGTTTAAGTGTGCTGAAAGAAAAACCAGATAGTAATGTTTTGTAAGATAGAAGAGAATCTATAATGAGGATTGTTTTATGGCATTAAATAATATGACAGACTGACAAAATACTATTCGCTGAAGGTAGTCAGTAAATTGGTCCCATTGGCACTCTGAGGATGTTTTAGTGATTATGATGATGGTGTCTGAAAACATTCTGGATGTTCTCAGGCAGATAGATACGAGGTAAAATGATGTTGCATTTGAAGGCAGAGGAAGTTTTGCTATTGGCTTCAAGGAGCTAGGAATTCACTCAGGAAATCTCACAAGCAAACTTCAAACATGAAATAAATCTGACTCTTTAGAGCAGTTTAGTGCCACTGTAGTTTCACTTCACACAATTATCCCAATTTACATCATTCTACACCAGGAAAAAATTGTAACTCAACCCATAACAGGCTGTACCCACCTAGTCCTGAGCAACACCTTATCCTACCTGCGAGCTCTCCCCAAGCAGCACTAGGGGATGTTTCAGCTGGCATCCCAGAAGAGGTGCCATAGCTATGTACATCAGGTATATTTGCATGATTTAATTCACAAAAAGATGGTTATTATTGATGCTTGTTACCATAAGGTAAAATTATATAGCTCCTAAAAATACAACCTGAGTGAAAAGAAACACATCTTAAAAGTTTTGCAGAAATCTAATATATTAAAACTAGACAGTAATGGAAAGTTTTAATAATTCACCATTCTCTAATTGAGTCCTGCTGGGTTGATATAATGGATATCTATGATCATATGGTGTTCTAATGAAGGAAGTAATGTGATCTGAATGAAAAGTTCAAATCCTAGATGCACACAGATTTCCAGTACTATCCTAGGAAGTCTTTGCTGTTTATCCTGAGGTTTTTATATGTGAAGAAAATATTTTATTTACTTTACAAGACTATTATCCATTTGAACTAATGTCCACAAGAACTCTGCCTAAGGTAAAAGGTGTATTGCACAAATACACATCTAACTTAAGGAGGAACTGAGCCTTTTAAAAGGAAAAAAAAATCAGACATCTTCCACCCCAAATTCTCATAGTTTGACATGAAAAAGGTACCTGGGATAGAAGCAATTTGAGATTCACAGAGCTGCCAGCTGGATACCAGCGGGGTAATCAAGGCCCCCAACACATGCACAGTTTTCTTGTCATTTACTCAAAAACTGATTATATAAAGTAGAGGAATGAAATTCACTGATGATGCAAAAGTAGAACCAAAGGCAAGTAAGGGAAGGGCTGAAATCAGAGCACAGACAAAATCAGTAATATTTAGAGAAACTCACTAGCAGCGGCTTGGCCGGTTTCATATAGAGATCCTAGAGATAACAAGATAACACAAAGAACACTACAGAAACTAAGCCAAATGCCACAAAATTGGAATGGAGGAAAAAATTTACAGTAGGAACTACACAAACAAAATCCCCAAACTGCGATCAGAATGGTGCTGATTCTTATTCATGTCTTGTCTTTCCCATTCTTCTTCCTATGCAAAAAGACTCAAGTGAAAGTTATAGATCCTGATTGCAAGCCCTTAAAACAGTCAGACCGTGTACAGAGGCTTCACTATTAAAACCATCAGCTCAGATTTCTGTTTGAAAATGAGCAACCAGAATGACAACATTGGAGGAGCTGATCAAGGACTGAAAAAAGCCCATGACATCCCTGGGAATTTTGAATGAGAACAAATTGCAGGTTTCAGCCTGGCAGATTAGAAGATTTGAGGCTGTAGCTCCAAGCTGACGCAGAAATGTATTTTTGTCAGCTTTTATGTGGTACTTTGCCTTCCACTTCCAGATTGCTGCATTGTGGAAAGCAGCAACACTAATTACCCTGACACCCTCACTCGTCTGGAGCAGCACCTCCATGGCAAGTGCCACTGCCTGAGTGAGGATAACAACCAGGGGGGACCTCTAAATCACTGGGAGCTCTGCAGCCATGACCTAATTTATGGATGGGTCAGTGTGTGATCACTGAACACGGAGCAGAGGGACAGTTCCTAAGCTGAAAGGCAGCCCAAGCCCCAGAAACACCAAAATGCAGTTCCACACTTGGTCCTGGAGGCATGTGAAGTTACAGGAGAAATTAATCCCTAATAAAAATCAATAGCACTCCCAGTCCTCAGTCAGCGAGGCACTTTTCAATGTTTAACCTAGGTCTATTCCCACTTGGGTATGATTTTCATAATTACCTGCTCTTGGCTTACTCTGCTCCTGCTGAAATCAATCACTGTTTTCCGCTGACTTCAGGAGGAAGGCAGTTGGGTCACTGCTGAAATCTTTACAAATTGCAACCTTACTGCATAAAAATTTTAAAAAATTAAAATATTCAGTGTAAATCTCTTGAGACCTTTGTAAAACTGTACTACAGTATTTTTCTTAAGGACTCTGGAATTCTTTTAGAGACTACAAAAACCAGCAATTTTCTGTTCTTACATTCCCCAACAAAATTAAACATTTTGCAAACACAGAAAATATACTAAAGAGTGTATCAAGGTGATATTTTCTGCAAATTTAGGCCAATCACTCAAATCAGTAATATCAGTTATGCAAGAGAATGCAAATTTGAAAAACACAGGCAAAGAATAAAGGATAATACAGATATTGTGCAAATAATAATTTCCCCAAAAATGTAACAACTATAAAACTTAACCTGAAGCCATATTAATCCAGTCCTCATAAAGAACTGATGTAGTAAATAGAAGAAAAATGATAACAATGATACTCTCATTACCAGACGTGGGTAGCAAATGATACAAATTTTCATGTTGAGTTAATTCATTTATTCCTCTCGCTGAAGAAAAACTAAAATCAGTTTGAAGCAGATTGATCCTATTGACTTTGAGTTAAATAAAACTTGCTGTAAAGCTAAAGTGGCACAGCTTAAGTCATCTTGGTATGATCATCAGATGGACACTGATTCAGGGGGTGGGGTCTCGTGTGAAAAAAGCTAAAGCTGATCAACAAAATGTAAATAATGCTAAGAAAGGGAATCCAGGTATTTGAAAGGGATCACACAATGATAAAAGACTCGAGTCAAGGTCAGCATAGGTCTAGGACAGTCCTGAAACTGAGGTGCTTGACTGCTCACCTCTCCTCATCCCTTCTGCTCAGGAGCTGATCAGAAAAGAAGCTGCTCAGGAGCTGATTTTTTTTCCCCAAAAACCAAAGAAACATTGCTCTTGGGAATTCAAATTTCTCCATTTCCATGTGTGGTGGTTTAGGGGCAGGAGGTCAGTGGGTTATTTGCTTGTTTTATTGCTGTTTTCAAAATATATTTTCTTTAATTTAGGTGAACTCCAAGCTTTTTTGTTTGAGTGGAAATTGTTAGTGGCACAGACATGCTCATCTAAATGAAGATTGTTGGGAGCAGTGTTGTGCACATTTCTGCAGAAATGAATTGAAAATAAATCTCCCTAATTTCCTCCTACCTCTTGCTGTTCACTGCTATAACTCAGAGCCCCGACTGCTCCTCACAAGTGTGGAGAAGGACTCACTGAACTTTAATTTCTCCGGAGTGACAATACAGAAGTGCTTTGCCAGTGACCCAGACTTGCAGAGCAGTAAAGAATTCACTTCACAGACTTGGACCAGATGGTTGCATGTCAGAACAAGGCAGTGCAGCTTTGCTGGAGTAGAAGGGAGAGCAGGAGGTAAGGCACAGTCCAGACTGCTGCTGAGCAACCAGCACCATGAATGAAGTTTAGTTCATGTTTTCTATCAAAAAAAAATCAAGATATTTGGAATATTTAATTATTTTGAACACATTATAACATACTTATTTTTCCCCCTTGATCTTATTCCTTTTTTTTGCCATATTCTCTATGGTTCTTCCACAGGTTTTTTTTGCAGTGCTGGCATTTAGGGTGACATCTCACTGCACAGCACTGCGGACACATCCTCAAACCCCTCAGTCATGGACCTGGCAGCTTTCCTCCCTCATGCAATTTCAGGCTCCCTCGGCCAAACAACATCAGAAATTCCCTTCTTTCAGAGCACCTCCAACTGTGCTGTGCCCACCCCAGCTCTCAAATTCCATTCCATTAGTTTAACACTTGCATTCTGAGCAGATGAAAAATTTTGTTTAACTAGTGCTGTTCATGAATCGTAACTATATGAGGCTTTTAGTATAGTAAAGACAAAAGCTGAAGCAAAACCAAGTCAGCAGGGCTTTTCCCTTCTGGATTGCACAGGAACATAGACCTCTTTGGTAATAAATTTAATTTGACAGCTGCTAAAAAATTTACCAAGCTTGACAGCATGCACAGAAAGCAAAATAGGACTGTGTGGGCTTCCCTGCTAACCCCAAAGAAAAACTGTTTATTTAAAAGAAATTATATTTAATTATGTTTGTTTGGTAAGCTTCAAATGATAGTTTTGCTGGCTACATTCTGCTCTCCCACGGATACTATTTTCTGTAATAATTTTGTAGACAATGGATTCTGAAGAATAAACAAGGGTTCAGTTTGAGCAGGCACTGGGTTGTATTTGGAATATAAAATACACCGTCTAGTCAGGAGAAATAACTTCTCCTTTTCAGACTAAGATAAAGCAGAAAAACAGTGCTTTGATGATTTCTACAATGAATTTGGAGAAATGACTGAGGAATTCCAAGTTTCTAAGAGTTTCACTTTCAGCTACAAAAAATTAGTGTGATTTTGAACATCTATGGATTGGAATCCATCTCACTTTGCTCCCTAATGCTTCCAAAGTGCTAATGGCAGCACAAAAGACTCTGGTGGTTCAACACAAATGAAAACAAATTGCAGGAACAGTGCCCAAGTAGGAGCTGACACTGCTGCACGTCAGAGGAGAGCCAACTGTTTACTCCGCTGCTGCTCGGGGCCGTGGCTGCATTGATTTGTTGGACCTGCATTAATGTTGCTGATCTTATCCCAAAGCCTTGGCTCCATCAGCTCAGGAAGGCAATAACCCCGTGTATTTTAGGGAGAACATGTGCAGTGGAGTAAAGCCTTAAACAGGGTTGAATGAAATACATTAATTTTGCATGGCTGGAATGGAAATGGGATTTGGAACAGAAGAAAAGGTGGTAACTCACTGCTGTCCCAAAGATCATACACGAGGTGACAGAAGAAGGTTTCTTCATTATGGAAAATACACCTTAATATTTAATCACCTTTGAAACATCACTTTCCTTTGATGCTTGTTTGGGAGCCATCCTGAGCAATATTTCTGTCACACCTTAAGAGGGCACTGCAGAATGCAAAGGGACACAGCAGGAATGGGGAATGTAGCAAGTTTCTTGACAGAGTTTACAGGAAAATTTAACTTCTAATCTGTAAGAGAGATTTGTTCTCTGGCTGATAGGAGATAAATCATATCCAGCACTGCAGACCACAGCATCCCAGACAGATCATCTGAGCATATTAACCGTTCTTCATCTACTTTCAGAAACTGATAATTAATGGCATATAAAAATTCACTTTACTACACATGCAAGTACCATATATTCACTCTATCTCATCGTGAAGAATTATTGTTTTCAGCATCCCTCAAGGATGAAAAGTGTGTTCCCATGAACTGATTTTCCTACCTAAAAACATGCTAAAAATGACAATTTCCTGAGATCCCAAGGCAAATCTGTTTCAGTTATACTTGTGGGTTATTTTGGAAAAATGACATCTTGAAGGTTTTTATTTTGCCTTAAAATTAATGAATTCCTTTAAAATATTCAAGTGGAGAAAGAGTAGTGATTTTATCAAATAATCTTATTTCTCACTTTCTTAAATGTCTAACATTTTCGGTGAATGAAGGAAGACTTCACAATGTATCTCCTCAAGCAATTTCTGCTGATAAAGAATTATTTGAAACAACTCTTGCAAAACATCAAAAACCTGTGTATTTTCAGAGGGTGAATTGGATTATCAGTAAAAGACACTGTAGAACAATTGAAAAAAACCCAAAGTTCTTTTAACACACTAATTGGAATACGTTCACAAATTTTTACCCTGGTATGGTTTCTTTTTTCCTGCCCCATAAGGCTTCCTTGACTTCAGGAAAATGCATTTCCCTCTAAGAAAAAAACATTTCAGACAGTTAGCACAAACCATGAATTCTGTGCTACTGCAGGGAAGGGTTTTGTCCTTAGTGCCCATCGAGTGTGGTTATTTTTGTGCCTTTTGTTTTACATTTGTAGACCCTGAAGAAACTGCTGGGAGCATCATCTACTCCAGCACTGTCCCAGCTGCAACTGTGTTGTGGTCTATGAAGTAGAAGGCAGAGTATTTTTTTCCCAAATAAAACCACCTTTCAATCTTACTCTGTTTTTGACAGATTCTGGGGGTGGTCATGTATTCTGGAATCATGAACTCCAAAATGTACCCTTTGAAATGTGTGATAATTATTTGGGATTGAAACAAAAAAAAAATTAAAAATAACATCACATGCTGTAAGAAGAATAAATCAGTGGGCAAATTAAACAACCAGGGCTTAAGGACCAGCAACTGGAAATTCTATGTGAATTTAGGAAATTAGCATTACTATGAGCAACATGGCCTTTGAGATGGTGTAAACAAACTAACTAAAAAACAATGACTCTGATACAGAAGCAGAAATATGAAGGGAAAACCCAATATTCAAAGAAATTAAGAGAATTTGAAATTAGACATGAAAGAAGCACCTGGGCTGTGTGAAATTAGCCAGACCAGCACCCTATGGACAATTTCCCATGGGCAAGAACTGATGCTGCACAATGTCCTTGGGTGCCCACTCTGCACGTATCTCCTGGCCCAGCACTGTCCCTGTTTCCCAGACACCATCAGCAGAGGGGAGCATTTTGTGCATGATTCAAGACTCTCATGAGTCAACCAAAAGCCTTAAAATCCTCCTTGAGAAGAGAGGACTTTCCTGCAGAGAGCCAGTCTCATCAAACTGAGTAATGGGTGGCAGTGGAAGGCACTGGAGGGAAAATGTCATGAGACAAACTGTTCTCAAGGGACCCCCCACAGCAGTTTTCAACATGAGCCATGCAGAGCAAATTCCTCAGCACCTGTATCACTGCACCTCAGGATTCCTGGGCTCAGAAGATGAGCCTCTCTGGGGGTTAGAACTCAAGTGACAGAGAAACAAGTGCCCGGTGAGGGTCATTAATCAAAGTCTGCTTTGCTTTCAACCTTTGGGTGGTAACCACAGCTTGAGGTCACCTCTGGAGAACTTAATCTTATAAACCCCGACAAGCACATATCTTGTCAGGGCTAATCTCTGCAGGTTTGGGCACATTATCCATTACAGCTGTTATCCAGCACAATCATTCCCCTGCAAAGCACACCAGAGCATCCTCAGTGGTGCACACACAAACTCAAGGACACCATCTGCATTCAGGCTGGACATCAGTCACCCCAAGGAGTCAGAGGCAGAACAGTCCCTGTCTGCAGCAACAGGCTGCTTTTATGGAAGTAAGCTCAATTACACAAGAAAACTCCTAACTCAACAATGCTGCTGAACACAAAAAGATTTTTATCTAGGTTATAGATCTGTGGCTCATGAGAAAATTCAATATCTACACATAATTTAAAATTTCTAAGGGAGGAATATGTAATTTACAAGGAACAATTCCCCTTTAAAGCAGCCACTTTGCACCAACTAAGATTTTTCCAGATTTATTCATTTGTATAGTGAGCATTATTTCTCCTATGTTTTACACATACCTGTAAGATGCATAAATATACATATATTCACAAACAAATAGAAACAAACAGAAGAAGAAAATACAGACTAGATATCTGATATAATAGCTTTTCTTAATGCTCACCACTTTCCCAAAGAGAAGGAAATGTTTTGAGTGTTTTTAACTCCCTTTGACATCAGCTTTTATTTAGTTCATCTGGAGGTCAATGGGAACTGAGTGCCTTCAGCAGCCTGAGAAGGACATTTAGCATTTTACAGGGCTGTAACTTGTACCAATTTATATAATTCAATGGGGCAAATCCTATAAATTCCAGTGACACTAAAAGGGTCTGTTCATGAGAGGTGCTGAGTGTGCTTACTGCAGAGGAGACACTGGTCTCACAATCATGGACAGCAGTGTTGGTACTTCTGCCACCAGATTTGTGATGGTCCAGCCTTGTCCCTTCTTCATGTCACAGCTCATATATTAAAATTACAATACCCAATGTACCAGGAAAGCAACTTCTTTCAAAGTGACCCTACAGAATTAAACAAGGATTTGTGACCCTGCATTTTGGGATAAAATAGATTTATGATCCTTGAAGATATGTCAAAATTCTGTGAGCACTGGTAGCTGATGTGCACCAGGTCCACACTGGATCCTTGCTGTCCAAGCCCACAGATTCCCTTTTCTGGCTGACTCTGCTTCCAGACCTGTGTTCCTGAAAGGTTGGGAAAGCTTTTCTGCATTCAAAGAGCAGAAAATTATTTACGTTCCTTTCTGCTTTTTAACTCCCTTGGCTCATAAATTGTACATGGGATGATATGGGCACAAAAGAAATTCTTCCACTTGATGGTCATACAAGGCCTTCATTGTGAAAGAACAACTCTTAAGCAACAGCACATACAGGAATCTGTTCTAGCATCCTAAATTAAAAGGTGGGGTGATGGTGGTTGTCAATCACAGGCATCGCTGTTGCAGTGTGTTTTTATGTTCAATGGATTGTTCTGTATACCCCTGTTCCTTTGAAGCTGATTGTTATAAATGGGCTGGTTTTCTGGGGAGGAGGTGGGAATTGTTAATTGTTGTAATGAATTGTTAATTAATGTAATGGATTTTTATGCATGATTAGTGTGAAAGATTCTGAAGCCATGAGTTGTTGAGTTAAATGTGCGGTTGTGGTCACTAGAAGGGAGTTTTGAAAACACAGAGATCATCGAGGAGAACTTTCTAGAAACTAACTTCATAGAGTGATGACAATAAGTTGGACTGCTGTTGAAAGACATGCCAGCCAATGGGATCCAAGAATTCCAAAATGAATGTACCACACCATGGACCAGCCAGGATGGAGAAAAAGGACAATCATCACGAGGATTGAACAGCGCACCAATCCTGCGAATTTAAGAGACTGTAAAACCCTCAGGTGCCCAGCACCCTGGTCCTTGTGCACACTGTTGTATCCAAAGGAGCACCCTGTACAGCTGCGCAGTTATTTAGTGTCTCTGGCTTGCCAAGCAGGCTCTAAACCTATCTTGGAGTCCCACCCCCAGTTACTCTTTTAAATAAACTTCTATTATTTTTTAATTATTTAAATAATTTTTTAAAAAATTAAGATATTATTTTAATTAATTATTTAAATAAACATTTATTATTTTTAAATAAACTTTTTTTTTAACCAGCCACTTTAATTTTTTTTTCTTTTCTTTTTGCCTGTTTATTGCAATTTCTGGGGGCTCGTCTGGGATAGCCACGCCCAGAGGCAGTCCCAGAGAAGGACAGGACCAGGAAGACACACCCAGCTGATTTTTTTTTGGCTGCCTGGATTTTGGATTTCTCCGAGACCAAAGAACGGATTGCAGGCTGCTCCCGAGGAGTCATTCAATCACAAAAAGTAATTAGCGACACCCTAGTCTTCAAACAGACATTTTGCCCTGTATCCAGCTACCAGATTTAATTATTCTACTGTGAGATTACAAGAGTACTGTAATGCTGCATCTTAATATCTTTATTATCTCTCTGCCAGAGAAGTACCTGCAGGCCTCAAGGAGAGCAACTGGAACATTTCAAACATAACAGACCTGCTTACAAAAAGGTGCTTTCTCTGGGAACAAAGATGGAAAATTTCTTCAAGAACTTTATTGAGGAAAAATCTATCAAGACTCTCAGCTGCACTAGAACAGAGCATTCTCCTTCAGTCCAGGACAACAGCTGAGCAAAAACGAATGTAATAAAAACTCCTGCATACTCAATAGCTTCAATTTACAAACCACTCTTGGCAGAGGGACTTATTCTGGAACTTTGCTCACTAAATATTAATTACAAGAGGGAAAATTAATTAATAAAATAAACTAATGTCTTAAAGTCCTACAAAATAATCAGGAGGGCATAGGTTACTCTGTAGCACTACAATATAATTATCTGGTCTCCTCATAGGTTGTTTCAGAACACTGCTGCTAATGAGATTTTATGGTCCATGCCAAATATCCTCATATCAATTTTTTTATTTCTAACATAAAATTAGGAATAATGTATTTTTCTCAGTATCTCAAACTAATTCCCCTTTACAGGGAAAAATGTGAATAAATCCAAATTTAATTATTTAAATTTTTTATTTATCTTTACTCACAAAAAACCTGGCATTGACTGCACTAAGTGTCCTTAAATAAAATTTAACTCTGTGTTGAAAGTAAAATCACATCTTTAATTTGTAATAATATACTACGTATATGGAAAAATGGTTGCAAGACAATAAAATGGCTAAACTAGGAATTGCAAACTTTCATAGTATGAACATACCCACACCCAGTTTTGTTTACAGAATATTCAACAAGAAAATCTTGTCTTTGGAATACAGGCACCCAGGATCCTGATTGTCACAGCTGGTGCCAGCTAAATTGGAACCAGTAAAATCAGCTGAGCTGGCAAAATTATGAAAATTTGAGGATATGAACAGCCTCTGTGAAAATAAATCTTGTTCACATAGGGAGAATGCATATTTTCAAAGATATCCCAGAGTTTTGACAGCATGAGCTGCTGTTTGTCTATTTTTTTCCTATTTCCCATTGAAAAGGCAGCAATAAACATGCAGCAATAAACCCTAACACCAAGGTGTTCTCAGGAATAACAGATCATCTGCCTGGCTATGAAAATAAGCCAAATTTAAATGCTTTGCTTTTTCCAGCCAAGCAAATGATGCTAAGTGATTCAACTCTTACATCCATTTACAGAAACAATTATAAGAAGCAAGAGCATATAAATCTCTTAAGCCCCAGTGTATTTTCCAATCCTCATACAAAGAACAAATGCCTGCCTTGTGAAAACCATGTTTAATAATTCTTCTTATGGGCACCGTGCAGGGAAATGAAAGAACTTTAGCTTTAGGCACATTTTGCACAGTGCTGTGTTTGCCTGTCTTTCTGAACAGGAGTTTAAAAGTACTGGAAATAAACACAACATCAGCATTTTCTCCTACTTCAAATCTTACAGCCAACAGAGGTTTACATTTTATTCAAATGTGTTGTCATGGGACAGGGGAGGAGCAATTGACCTGTGAGTCAGTAACAAAATTTTTTTCAAAACCAGCCAAATATGCAAAAGTTAAGCCTGAACCAATCAAATGTAGTGTTTTGGTTAGAAAATGTCTGAAAAGCAGAGGGTGGAAAAGGTAAATTACAGATAGATTAAAAGATACTCTACTTCCTGTTCTTGTCCCTGGATTCTGCAGTTTTTGTTCTGGTACCAACAGACATGTTCTGGTACCCACCACCAAGATGTTGTGATGCTAAGCACACTGCAACTACTTCCCTAGGTGACTTGGAGCTGTTAGAGAGCATTTTTGTACTAAAAAGCACAAACAACATTGCCTTTGACTCAGCACACCCAGCCCTTACTGAGAGAGAGATAAGCCCCCCTCTCCTACATCCAGGAGCATCCAGCAGCTGAAAGTACAGTGGCTCTCATGCAACTGGAATATGTCCTAATTAAAAAAAAAATTTGAGAGGCTGTCTTTAAAGAGACATTCTGGAAGGCTGAGGACACTGAGTTCTGATGTGCAGAAATCCTGCTAGACCCACTCAGAGACAACCTCCCTTTCACAAGCAAATATCTGGCCAAATTCTGTACAGAAACCAGTAGAGCTTCATCAGCCGACAAAGGATGAGGCTTTGTCACCATTGTCTGTGTAAAATTCCTGGCAACTTCTCCCCAGTGTCTCCCCAGAGATTCTCTGCTTTCCGGTTGTGTTGTGTTCCTGTCCCTTGTCTCAGACTTTGTTTTCACTTTGATTTTAAGTGGATTTGCAGGTAAGTACATCTATTTCTATGTTTTGCTATTTTTGATTCCTCCAGGAGCTCGGCCAGAAGGGCTGACCCAATCATGTGTGACCATGAAATGGCTTTGAGAATAGGTGTCTTTTCCATTTTACAATCCTGCTGAAACAGGGCTTGCTGCTCACAGGAATACAGAAAAGTGAGGAGACCCACCACCAGTGCCTGTCAGCGTTAGATGTTTCTGCTGAAAAATTCATTAGAATTTCCCAGGGACTACCTGCAAGTACTTTCTCCGGCTCATTATTAAATACAGAGCTTGCAGAAGTTACTGTGTTTCACACACACACCATAAATGTAATTTAAAAATCACATCAAGGGTGTGGATGAGATTTTCAAGGTGAGATTTAAAATCCTATTAGAAGTGGAGAAAGAATTTAGTCAGTCACGGCAAACATGTCAAACATTATATTTCACTGTCTGCCATGTACAAATATTCATAACCATTGCTTAATAAATGAACTCTAACATACATTAAAACTCAACTGTTGAAATCAATGTAAACACACTTAAGATAAAATCTGCAGCAGGATATGCCTCTGAAACTCCCTTTTGAGGCTTTGGAAATGCTTGTATGAAGGACTCCTGTTGCTTTCAGTCCTCCATTTAATCCTGATATACTGAGACAAGAAATAGTAAATTCATTTCAGCTTCCAGATTACTCCAGGCAAGAAGAATTAGTTTAGCCCATGGTTTGGTTTTTTTTTCCCAATACTTAGTTAAAATTCTTTTGTAAAAGGAAATATTTTTCCACATATTGTGGGCCCCCTTTTCCTTTTCCAGAGATATGTGGCCAACCAAGTGACTCCCAGTCCTTTACAGCTTTCCATTGCTTTTACAAAAAGCTCCAGAAAATTCCACAGCTGCGCACTCTGGTAGAGCCTTTGCACCTTTATGTCTACTGCAGAAATAAAAACAGTGACTCACAGTCTTGGGAGATAGGGAGGAATACAAAGGATGGAAGGCTGGTATTGTTCAATCCTACCCTGAACTCTCAGAGTCTTCAAAAACAAGAAGATGCTAAATTATTCCTCATGAAAGGTGCTTGGATGGTACAAACAGCTCTAGTTTCACAATGTGCTTGCACTTTGCTGCAGAATGGTTTATCAGACCTGAGCACAACGCCTGCCTTGAGAACAGACCTCACCCACTCCTCCTCTGCCCCAAAGAAAACTGTCACCAGGACACTTCCACACCCTGAGGCCACCTGGCATGCAGACTCTAGTCCCTCCAAACTCTGGTCTCCTTTGGCACTCTTGTCCTTCTCTCTTTGTTACACTTGTATTTCCCTGCCCTGTGAGATCACAAGTAAATAACTCGGTGCTTTCTTCAAAACACCCATCAGCTCTGCCTCAGGACAGCAAGACAAAGTGCTGCTGGACTTTGGTCACAACAGCATGGTAGCCCATTCTTACTAGACATTAGCAGGAAGAACCACTCTGGAGTGTGAAGTTTTCAGAGTTAATGAGTCGATAAGCACACTAAAGCAATAGCTTCACTTTGTGTTCATTTTATTTTGACAGCTGTGCTTCAGCTGTGATTATACCCTGTTCTGCACTAGGAAATGTGCTGTCTGCCTTCTAATGAACTCTTCATAATCAAAAATCTCAACTTAAGACCCAGCAATTAAATATTTGGAAAGAAATAGACTGACACCACCAAATCATAGACATGTTCTAAACACAGAGATTAGAGAAGTGTTAATCATCCCCTGCAGTGTTTTGTGGTGACTAACTAGACAGAAAGAAACTCCAGTATCTGGGTTAAAACCAAAGCACCCCAGAGGATGCAAACCAGGACAGCTCTCATGCTGGAAACACAGGCCACAGAGGATGAGCAGTAAAAACATGCAGCCCTTCCTCCCTAGCAAATAAGCATCATCTTTCACCCAAAACGTTATTTCCACGCTGAAATCCTGACCTCCAGCTCCAGTGTGACTGATGGTGCTGGCCAAGGGTCAGCTGATGAATTGAGCCATCACAAGGTTCTCAGCCTGAGGTAATTCCCAGGGTTCCTCAATCTGCTACAGCAACTGCCACGCCTCAGCAGCTCCAGGGGACAAGGGGCACACACAGAGCAAGGGGCTGCTTGCAAGACCCCTAAGACCTGAGGCAGAAGAGTCTTGCTCCACTGACAGTGGAATAAGGGGTTTGGAAAACCAAATCTGCTGGAATAAACAAAGCTATGTAATAAAGGGTGTGATGTGTGGCATTTAAGGATAGTCAGATGGTCAGGGGTTACTGGTGGTGACTGAGACAGGTCTTTGTGGGCTGTCACTGCTGCACTCTGGAGCCAGATTCAGCAGTTAGGAGTGTACAACAGGACATGAAAAGCTCTACATGCAGGTCCTTTGTTCCTCTAAATGAGAGCTTCCAGCTCAGCAGCTGGGAAGCAGCCACTCCAACAGGCTGGACCCAGACCAGTTTAGGGTGGTTAGCAGGAAAAGGATCAGTGTGCACCCTTCTCCACCTCTATCAATTTATCCTGACAGTGTACAAATACTCAGGCATTAAAATCTAACCCTGCTAAAATGACCATTGCAGCCTTCCTCAGCTGTTGTAGTCTATTGTCCCCAGCCCAAGAGGAAAATAAACCCTTTTCAAATAAATTTCAAATAAATTTCAATTAACAAATAAACCCTTTTCAAATAAATTTCAATTTGCCAGGCTTTCTTCTTGTCAAAGATCAAGGAAAAGCCCTGGAGAACCCCATTAACATGAAAATGAGTAGATACACAAACATAGCTCTAATTCTAAATACAGAAACATCCAATGAGATGAACAGCTTTGCAAGAGACTCTGGTGACCTGCTCATTGGCACCCACTGCTGCCACTGAGCCTCCCCAAGAGGCAGGAAAGCCTCCACATCTCTTTGCTGCAAAGAACCCAAATCCCTGTGGGTAAATCTCACCAGGTCTTACAGTGTGAGTCCCAACAGAGAAGCAGGGCTGCAGCTGCCCCGCGATGTGGGATTGCAGAAATGGGCTCCAGTCCAGGCAGCCTTGGCGTGGTGCAGTCCATACCAGTGCTGTGTCTCTGTGAGGAGATTTTGCTGTTCTGTTGTCTTGCCCTGAAAAAAACACTTGAGAAAATTCTGCTGTGCACCAGCAGCTCCATTCCCCTGACAACTGAGCTGACATTGTCTTTTATGCCCTTTCCTGAAGACGTGTCTTGGGAACAAAGTTACTATCCAGCCCAAAGCTTCCACACGGCACGGAAGTTCAGTGTCAGGAGCTCCACTGCAGCTCCAAATGTTATTTGCTTTCTCATTTTTGCTGTAATAAATCTGGACTGACCCAAGCCAGATTTATTTCCAAGCCTGGAAATTTTTTGAGTCAGTAATACTTTCCTGCCTGACTGGAGTGTTTTGATAATTTCTATTTGCAAAATTCTTGCTAGAGTTTTAATATAATTATTCCCATAATGAATGCAAAAAATAATCCAAGTCCTTTATTGCATTTTGTCAGAACAGCATGACAAGGCTCCCGCCCCTACACTTTGTACAACCAAATTACCACAAAGGACTTTTCATTACAAATCATTTTAGGTCTTTAGACAAATTTCTGCTGCTTATAATTATTTACCTCCAACTTTCTACCATGCTGTGGGATCATTTGCTATTTTCATTTTTTTATTTTGCACTGTGTTCCAAAAAGTCCATAACCTTTAGATATTTCACAGTTTTCTAAAAGTATATTTTAAAATAATTTTTCCATAAACTTCTCCCCCTGTAAATGAGTTACAGTGGTCATGTTTTTTCAGACAGGAAGAGCTATGTATTGCCGAATGTGAGCCACACAGCCTAAGTTTAAAACCTTGAATAGCAGAGTAGAGACTAAACATCTTCTAACTGAAACAAATTAAGGAAAGAGCAGCATAAACTAAATCACCAAATCGCTGAAAAGCTTCAGCCTCTATTTGCTGAGTTCTTTAACTGTGACAAGCTTCCAATCCTCTAACCCTCTTCTTTTTAGGGGCTTTGATCTGTGTCACCCAGTCCTGTTCCAGAACATGGTACAGAACTGTAACATTGAGATGAATTGTTCCAGAACATGGTACAGAACTGTAATGAGATTAATTGTTCCAGAACACGGTACAGAACAGTGACATTGAGAAGTATTGTTCCAGAGCATGGTACAGAACTGTAACATTGAGATGTATTGTTCCAGAACGTGGTACAGAACTGTAACATTGAGATGTATTGTTCCAGAACATGGTACAGAACAGTGGCATTGAGATGTATTGTTCCAGAGCATGGTACAGAGCTGTAATATTGAGATGTATTGTTCCAGAACAGGGTACAGAACTGTGACATTGAGATGTATTGTTCCAGAACATGGTACAGAACTGTAATATTGAGATGTATTGTTCCAGAACATGGTACAGAACTGTAACTTTGAGATTAATTGTTCCAGAACATTGTACAGAGCTATAACATTGAGATGTATTGTTCCAGAACATGGTATAGAACTGTAATATTGAGATGTATTGTTCCAGAACATGGTACAGAACTGTAATATTGAGATGTACTGGCTTTCCTAGAGCCCAGAGAGCTGCAGAGCTGGAAGACAGAATGTTAGCACTGGTTAGCAGGCCTGGTTAGGATAATTGCAGCCTGGCATTGCAGCAGATAAAGTGGCTCCCACACCCACTGCAAGCCCCATGTGATGACAATCAGGGAGAAATGATCAAAATTTGCTGCTCATTTGCCACTGAGCCACTCAGAAATGTCTGTGCCACTGGGGACACTGCTCAAACCAGGGACCGTGCTGCTGGTTTTTACCATGGACACAGACTGCCTGAGGAGTCCCCTGGCAGGAATCATGTCCCTGCAAAAGAAAGACTCTGATGGTCTCATGAGCCCTCAGACAGAGCAGTTTGGCCAGGAAAAGTTTTGCCACTCAATAGTGAGGTTTTACCTCTCAAGAAGTGGGAAAGTAAAAAGAAACTGCTGCTGTCAGAACACAACAACAACATTAACCATCACCAGCATCCCAGTTTAATTCAATAAGTTGATTTAGCTCTTTTAACTGGAAAGGAAAAGGGGTGGAGGGATGAGAGACATCCTGGGGAGTTGCATCCATTTTTTCAGCTCCAGTGTGCCAATACTCCTGTGCCAGAAAAAGGTGTGGATTCACCCCACGGTAGGAAATAGGAATTATCTATTCACATTCAAAGGGATTGCATTGTAAATATTGTTTGTACTGCTTCAGCAGGAATTCTATTGAAATTATTTCTTTAAACACACAGAGAAATGTCCAACAAAACCTGACAAATGCAAAAGGCAGAACCACTTCTGAAGAAAGGCCATAGAATTTGGTGCAAATATTTGAGCTCAGAAAATACTTGCAGCAATAAGGCACCAATGGAAATTAACTGCAGACTTTTAAGAGACTCTGCAACAACAGAGGCAAAACCAACCCTCACACCTCCTGGGAATCCTGATTCAGCAGCAACTTCTCAGGCTGCTCAACCGTGACAGATATCGGTGGCCTCAGCCCATGCTAATATTCCTCTTGCAATATTTAAAAAATGTTATGCTACAATTCAATATTGTGATGCCCGAATATGTTATTTTCTCAACAGGAGATGGTTATAGGGTAATTTGAGAAGTAATGCTTTCCAAGAATGGAGTTCTGTGGCTATATGAATCAAACCACTACCAAACAGCCCCAAACTGCTTTGAACAGGTTTTTAACCATAGAGTGTAGGGAGATAAACAAACCCAATGACACCAAATCTTAATCTAGCCTAAACATATGTGGTTGGTTTGCCACATTAATGAACATGACATAATTTGATTGAATTTTCTGCTAATTTTCTTCATACCTGGACTTAGACCCTGCAGTACAAACAGCATTGCATGCACAGAAGAAGTGTGGGTGGTTCTAATGTGCTGCAGTTGCTAGCCATAAACAGAACTTAATATTTAATACAGTTCCAGATGTAGGAACCTCTCAGCATGTCCACCCAGCTGCTTTCTCCACTTCATTGCAGAGCTCAGGTCCCCCAGTTGTCCAGGCTTGCACGTAAACATGTGCTGTGCTCCAGCCTGGAACAACCTACAGCATTCTGTTCATAAAGAAATTCGAATGCAGATGACAGGCTCTCCCTTGAGAGAGTACCAGGGAATGCTATGGCAGATTTTTGAGGTCTGGCATTTTTTTTCTGCTTGTTTTTCTTTGTTTTGTTTTGGTTTTGGGGTTTTTTGTTGGTTTATTTGCTTGTTTTTTGTTGTTGTGGGGTTTGTTGGTTTTTTTTTTTTTTTTTTTTTGGTTGGGTTGGGGTTTTTGTTTTTTTTTGGAGTCTTTTTGTTTTGTTTAAATTTTGCCAGGGTTTTTTTTTCCTTCTTCCTTTTTTCTTTTTCTTTGGCTCAAGTGATTCCCCAAGGACTTCTCCTAGTCAGTGGGCAATCCCAAACTCTTTCAGGAGGCACTTTGGGCCTCTGTGATCCATCTCCACTCTCACACCGATGGAACCTGCGGGTGTATGACCACAGGTGAATGTCAAACCACGCCCAAGCTGGCACATTAATTAGAAGCTTGGACAAGCTCTCACATTAATTAGGAGCTTGGACGAGCTGTCATACACCACAGAGGGGTAAATGCAGCAGGAGAGCCACACCAGGCTGGAGTTCTGCTCTCCAGTAACACTCCTGTGTCAGACAGGAGGAGGCTGTGCTTTGGGAATTGCGATTCTCTGCTGCAGAGAGGAACAGCACAGTGCAGACCTATCTTCAGAATTTAAGAGACATATCAAACTCAAGCCAGCCCCCTGCACGAGGATGTATTTCTTTCCCAGAGCTGAAGGTCTCAGAATAATGGTCCATTACAGAGATACACTGGGAGAATTATTCAAGATGTACTCCAGGAAGGGAGTGGCCCTGGGAGGCAGAGCAGGCACGGAATGGATGGGTTAGGGATGGATGAGGGGGGGTGTGTGTGCACGTTTATTCTGCACATGGAAATATGGAGAAGAAAATGTCCTTTTTCAGATTTTTGGTACATAAAATGAAGATTAGACAGAAAAAAAATTCCTAACTAGAGATTTGAATAGCTAAACGCTGGAATAACATGTTCGATTGCAGCTCAGAATTACACATTTCTACAGAATATTTTTATAAGCTCACTCAGAAGTCTCAGTTTTACTTTCATTACCTTCTAATCTTAGTGTGTAAATGTATTATTTGGCTGGTAATTTGCATTTATGTTCTAAAAACTGTTTGTGAAGGGATTTAAAATATTTTTATACAGAATTAAACTATAAAAAACCCCAAAACAATCCAAATGCTCCATCCTCACACAACCTTGATAAAAACTATTCAGGATTTTTTTTGTTTGTTTTTGATGGTGGTTGGGGTTTTTGTGTTTGGGTTTTTGGGGTGTTGGGGTTGTCTGGAGTTTTTTTGTTGTTTGCTTGGCTACTATATTTTGTGAGGTTTTTTTTATTGTCAACAGGAAATTCAGTCTAAATCTAAATTTATATCAGATTCATAATTATGTATTTAGGTAGAATTTCAGATAACTTTGGATATTCTTTATACACATGGATATATAGCAATTGATCATAATACAAAAGGAAATTATTTTAATGCTTTGGGGGTATTTTACAAGAACTAGACATCCTAGTCCTTTGCACAAATTATTTCTATGCAATGAACTACTCTTATCCATTGTGATGGGGTCAGCATGAAAGCAGCAGCAAACAGATGCACTCCCTCCTCCCCAGAGGTTTAGTGCATGTCAAAATTATCATGCACAGACATGCACAGGCTTTTCAAGCTGCTCGACCCAAACTTGATGACATTTAATCTCTAATGCATATGCAGAGTTCAGTGCCATCATTTCCCCTACCTGAGTGCACAGGCTTGTATCCCTTGTATCCATTACAGTCCAGGCTGATGCCTCTACCTGCACAGAATCACAGAGTGAATGAGGTTGGTTTGAGATCATCCAGTCCAACCCGGCATCCAACACCATCCTGTCATCCAGTCCATGGCACTGAGTGCCACATCCAAGCTGTCCTTTAACACCTCCAGGGGTGGTGACACCTTCCTGGGCAGCCCATTGCACTGCCCAGTCACCATTTCTATGAAGAATTTCTTCCTAATGTCCAACCTGAACCTCCCCTGGCTCAGCTTGAGGCTGTGTCCTCTTGTTCTGTTGCTGCTCCCTGGGAGCAGAGCCCGACCCTCACCTGGCTGCACCCTCCTGTCAGGGAGTAGTAGAGAGTGATGAGGTCTCCCCTGAGCCTCCTTTTCTCCAGGATAAACAACCCTCAGCTGCTTCTCATGGGACTTGTGGTCAAGACCCTTCACCATCCTTGTTGTCCTGCTCTGGACATGCTCCAGCAGCTCAAGATCCTTCATAAACTGAGGGTCCAGAACTGGGCACAGCACTCAGGGTGTGGCCTCACCAGTGCCAGCACAGGGGCAGAATGACCTCCCTGCTCCTGCTGGCCACACCGTTCCTGATCCAGGCAGGGGCCATTGGTTTCTTGGCCACCTGGGCACACTGCTGGCTCATGTTGAGCCTGCTATCAATCAGCATCCCAAAGTCCCTTTCTGCCTGGCCACTGTCCAGCCTCTCTGTCCTCAGCTCTGCAGGGAATCATTGCAACCAGAAAGCAGGACCCAGCACTAGGTCCTTTCAAACCTCATATTTTTGGATTTGGCCCCTCTGTCCAGCCCGTCCATACGCGGGGAAGCCCAAGGAAGTGTCTGCCATGCTCAAAACAACACACTAATTACTAGACCAGCTGAATTATTACTCATGGAAGCACAAACTCTAGGACATCTCTCAGACACAGGTGTTGGGGTTACACCTAAAGTTGTGGAGAGTGAGTCAGTCATCTGTGCAAGAATCCATTGTCAGTCACCTGAGAGCAAATCCAGCCTCAGCATGGCAGTCATCAGTGAAGAAGTGCAGAGAGCTTTAGAGAAGGTGGGGAGGCAGCCTGGCTGAGCCTGACTAGCACATTTCAGCAGCCTGCCTGAGCACCATTTGCAGCAATTTGCACAGCAGCACTCGGATTTTCTGCATTTCTCTCAACTTTATGTCACTGAAGCCCTGTTATCAGGTTCAATTAGTACCCAGAAGGCTGACATTTTCTCCATCCAAAATAATCCTCCCCCGCGTTCCAAAGGAGGTGACAAATGCGCAGCTGCAGTTTTGCTCTGGACAGTCCTTTGGTGGCACTTGGCTGACACCTGTTGACACAGTTCCACAGTCAGTCATGACACAACTGCTGCACTGATGTTTTTCTTCCATTCCCTTGCAATTTTTAATTATTGCTTGAAAGCATTTTGAGGATAAAGACATGTTGGAGAAATACTGTGCATTCTCAGCTCTGCTCAATGGCACTTGCTTTAGGACATCTATCCTAGGCTACCCAGTGAGACAAGCAGCAAATTAAATAGTTATCCAATTTTACCAGATGCAAGAACAAAGACTAAAGAAGGATAGGACACCTGACACACCACTGGGGAAGTACAGCTTGGTACTGACACCTTGGTTTAACCTGAAGGAGGCCCACATTAACACTCAGGAGGAGGACTAGCCCCTTTCCCTAAAAGATCATCTGAAGAATTGGAGTTGGATACCAGCGTGGAGAGACTTTTTCTCCTCCTTATGAGCTTCCAATTTCCTTAACTCCTGCAGTTCATTCTTAGTGACCAGAACCTGATGCTTCAGACTCAGAGCAGTTTGTGAGTATATCTACGGGAAGTTGTTTTAATTTATGGTAAGTTTTAATTTATGGTAATCTCTATTCAGCACTAATTTTCAGTTACTTCCAATACAAAGACCAAATCCACCTCAGGCATAGTGTTACATATTGCACTGATACATAAAAAGGCTGTCACTAAAAAAATAGATGGATTTTGAATGGTTTGCAGCATCAACTTACATTGATTTGACCCATTACATTATTCTTAATATTCTCCAGGATTTGAAGTTACATATACTAAATTATTCAAAGAGCAAGCTATAGTCAAATGCTAATAAGGCACAAATACAAGCTTTTGAAACTTCCTCCTCGGATTTAGAGTCACGCTACAAAAGAAATATAAGAAAACCCTATGGACTATGATTGGGAAATACAAAAACAGCCTTTACATCATCACTGGCACTTGGGTCAGCCACATCTTCCCTCTGCCAGGTACTTCTCTGTAGCTGCTGTCACTGGACTGCTAGGATTTGGCTGTGGAAAAGCCATTGGGGGGCTATGAACAACACCCTTACAGCACTAGGGAATGCACCACCCAAAAGCCCGGAAATTCCCCAGCTGTAAAAAACATTTCTAAGGTGTCTGAGAAAGGGATTCTTCCCCATGAGTCGGTCACCCTCATGGAAATCTTTGTCTGTTCACTTATTTGCATTCATATTACAGAAAACATTGCTGCAAGCAATTTCAGCATCCCTGCAGAGCCTGCTTTGTTCTGACTCTACAAAGCAGGAAAACACACACATCATTCCTGCTTATCAGCCAGAACCCCCTAAGAGGTGGGATCACTTTTTCGAGCCAAATTATCATTTGTTTAATTTGTCACTGCTTTTCTGACTTCAACAAATCCATGCTATGGTAGATTTCAATGACCTAGTCCAGCCTCCAAAACCCCTGAAAGCAGGAATGGGTCACACATACCTACCTACCACAGCAAGAAAACTATTAGATTTCAAAATAAATGGAATATGACAATATGACAGAAGTAAGGAGAAATAAGTTCTGTTGTGGAGAAAGAACAGACAAGATGAATGCACTTTCCAGCACATGCAATTTTGATATCACAATATACACATTTTCCCAGGGTCACAGCTAAACACTGGCTTTGCAGATAGAAATGGAGAGCCTAAGAACCTCTGAAAGGCAGCAGCCTTTCCAAGTGGAGTATCCAGCTGCAAGCAGTTACTCCATACAAATTATACAGGAGAGGGGAGATGGGAGAAGTAACACTTCATTCATTCAACCTTCCTCACAACTAATACAACATGAGCTCAGACACACAGGAAAATAAAATGAGCAAAAATTTCCAACTCACAACAGTTAAACTGCTACAAAAACAACAACAAAACCAAAAACCCCAACAAAAACAAGTGCAGAGCATGGACTTTCAGTCCAAGAACTACTTTAAAGAAAATACACAACAAATAATAATGAAAGAAAATATTTGTCAGAGATAAAGAGTCAGAGCAGCTCTGGTTTCAAATGTTGTAAAGCAGGTCACTGGTGACAACCTGTAGAGGTGTCTGAAATGCATAACTCCACGAAAATGAAAAGAAAAGGAAAGATCTCATTAGTTACAAGGATCATGCCCTCTTGAGTACACCTGCACTTTGAAAAATTACCTTTGATAGAAGTAATCTCGTAGGTTGAGTGACTGAGGTTTTCATTAGGCAGGAGCTTTACAGTGCTATTCCAGCAATATCGAGGCCTTAAAAGTAGTAAGGAAGAGTGTGGTGTTCTGTTTTTGAGTTTATTTGATTGTTCTGTTATAATGAGGTATTTCTATGTTAGTTACAGAATGGTTTGTTCCTGTGTATACCTATTCATTCCCCTCAGAGTGGGTCCTTCCCCGAGTTCTTTGTCTCGAAGTTTCCTGCCACTGACCTGTCAGTCAGAGGTGTCAGTCTCCTCTCTCCTCCCTACTTTTCCATATATATCCCTGTCAGTCTTACCCCTACCCTTGTCCATCACCCCAGCCCTGCCCAGGTTCTTTGGGAACCTTCTCTATCAATCACCCCAATCCTCCCAGGTGATTTGCCCCTTAGACCTCCTTCCAACCTTGGGTTTGTCCCATTTTCCCACTGTCGCCCTTCATCCCTCCCCTGCAATCCCTCCATTGGTTCCCTTAGGTTCAATCCCTAGGGTTTGTGTTCTTTATAACCCCTTCCCGAGCTTGGCTCAGGGCCATTTTGCCACTGCTCCCGTTTGGGGGAAATAAAGCCCTTCCAAACAGCAAGCATCTGGCCTCTCCTTTGCTCTTGCTCCGGATCCCACACGGGCAAAGCGCTCTGCCAGCAAACCCGCACTCACCCCTTGCTGCTGCATGCCAGTGGCACTTTGGGCTCGACTGCCACGTGCCAGTGGCACTTTGGGCTCGACTGCCACGTGCCAGTGGCACTTTGGGCTCGGCTGCCACGTGCCAGTGGCACTTTGGGCTCGGCTGCCCTGTGCCAGTGGCACTTTNTCGGCTGTCGTGTGCCAGTGGCACTTTGGGCTCAGCTGCCGGGTTCGTCGCCGCCCCGCTGTGGGGCTGGATTTTCAGTGTGACTTAGAGAAATCTCCGAACAGGCTTTAGGTTTTCCCAGGAGAGAACTGCTTGCCTTTCCAAGGACAGCTCTGTGAGGAATTTCATGTTCTCGAG
Organism: Irena cyanogastra; assembly: GCA_013397155.1. Classification (NCBI taxonomy): domain Eukaryota; kingdom Metazoa; phylum Chordata; class Aves; order Passeriformes; family Irenidae; genus Irena; species Irena cyanogastra. Next base: position 461,588 of record VWZV01016790.1, read on the forward strand.
CAATGGACTGATAAAGGTTTCTTGTAAACATCCCTTATTTTCTAATTAACAGCTGTTGATCCCTTTTGTTTATTTTCCCTTTTCTGTTCATTCTCAAACCATTGTTTTCTGCCTCAGCCCAACGGTGGTAGAGAGGCGTTGTGTCATTTTAGCCAATCACATAATTGTTAGTGGAAGTCTCTATAAAGAAGGGACTGTTTCCTCAATAAAGAGTCTTCTGATCTCAAGAAATGTTGGAGTCTTCATTTCATGCAATCTTTCACAGCGACAGCCCCGCCACTGATCAGGAACCCCTGCATGTGAGGGGATAGAAGAGTGTCACACTTTGAAGAATCTTGTCCAGCTTTGCTCTGCCCCAGTCAGGGCAAACCCCCCACCCCAACCCTCAGTTATAACTAGAGGTATTCCAGAACACATAAAATATCTTCATTACATGCACCAGCCAGTTCCACAGCTAGCCAGGAAAGATATTTGGGACATTTATTGTGTCAATGTTACAGCATGATTTTAGCAGGGATCCCAAACACACCTTTGGAATAGTTTTCAGGAAAGTCAGACTTCTGCATGTGTGACATAAAATATTATAATCACCTCAACAGGAAGACAATCCATTAGTTCCTAGAAAACCTCTATGAGTTCCAATACTTGGGGTTGAATTCCAGTTGTGTTCAAGTTCTCAGAAATTCATCCAATGTCTGTTCTGCAGCTTCCCATCTGTGAGGATGGTTTACCCTGCAGGGTAAACAGGGTTTATAGAAGCACATATTATTTGTGGGAGCACTTCTAATCTTCCCTTGTTGGAGGAGAAGGCTTCTTTCAATCTTCAGTTGTGCCAAGCACTGCAGGTTGCTGATGATTTGGAATTTTCCCTACAAAACACCTTCTCAGAGGTGTCTCCTCATGTTTGTAAAGTCACCGAAGGTCTCTTCCCCTTATAGAAAATCTGCAGTGACTTGTGGGTTTTGCTCTTTTTTCCTTTTAGGCTGGTTGTTCTCCATCTAATGAAACAGCAGCAGGGAGCATCTGATTGATGATGCAATATTTAACTGTATCAGTCTGGTTTCAGTTACAGCTGTAACAACACTGAGAGTTCCTGCATGAGGCAAAGCTCCCTCCAAGGGAATGCTTGAAAAAATGACCCCTCAAAGAGAGTGTAAAATGTGCCTAAAAGAGTAAGATTTTTTTCCAAGTCTTAACTTCCCACTGACAGGAAGCTCCAGGGTACAGAGAGCTGTATGCTGGAGGCTGTAAACCCCAGCTGTTTTCCTCTAGGACATCCCTGTCTTCTGGGAATGCTGAGCAAGAAGGATGAAGATGGCAGGAATCAGTGTTTAAAGAAGAAGAACATTAAACAGAAAGAGCAAACTTCAAGTAGCAGAAGCTCCTTGTTCAGAGGACAAAGAGGGAATGGTTATGAGCTCACTTCTGGTGAAAATGGTTTCAAATAAAGCACTACAAGAGGTAACATTTTACTTATTAAAACAAGAGGTAGGACATTCATTTCTAAATTACAAATTACCTGAGACTTAAGGTCTCAGCACCTGACCATCAAATTTAGATTTCAGCCCTTGTACATAATTTATCATAATTACAGTGAAGATATTTAAATGTATATTGATTTTATCAAACAATGAATACTTCAAGAAGGTTAAGCCTCATATTTCTGAAATTAGTTCTGATTTCTGGAGACCTTAAGGCTAATCTTCAGCAGTACCAGCTATCCATGAGCAGCCAGAAGGTCTGAAAGTACATTCAGGACATCTTGGAAAAATCTGGACATCCAAAATATCACCACACATTGGTGAACACTTAAATGCCTTACTCTCATTAAACCTTTGCTCCTAATCAGAGAGAAAAGGGAGTGGCTGTGCAGAAGAGGGAGAGAGGGGTGAGATGGCTCTTGCTGCCTGCTCTAAACCCCTGCAGCAGATTTCCCAGCCTTTCTGAGACAAGGACCACTGGCAGATCATCACATTCACAAATTCAGATTAGAAAGGCTGTGAAGGAAGCAGCTGCATCTCTCACTGATGCTCCAGGACCAGCCTGGAACAACTCCTGGGATTTGGGACCCAGTTTCTCTTTCCCTTTGGGACCTTGCTCTGGTTTTGCCCCGTGATTTACTCCAGCAGAAAGTTGCCAGCACCAGGTGCCCTAACCTTTCTGTACAACCTTGCCCATAGGCATTTGGTTTTTTCCTACAGGATTGTGGCAGGTTATGCTGCTGCCTTTGGAGGATGCACTGGGTGAGCAGACACTGCATCACTCAAAAACTCTGTCCTTCCCAAGGCCTGATTTGAGACAGTAACCCAGGTGCATGTCCTTGAGGACTGTAGGTGTAATCTCTGCACAAGTGTAGAAGAAATACTGAAGGTCAGAAGCACTAACTCACTGCAGGAGAGTTAGTGATTGCTCAGTGGCAAGGAAAGAAATAAATTAGCCTTACCAGAGATTTCTGAGGAAATCCTGATGTGTTATGGGACCTGTTTTAGATCCTGCTTCCTAAAAGGACTAAATCGTCTATCACAGGTGGCTACACTACCAACTTCCTTTTATCATACACACACCAAGGATCAGGTGAGAGGTTTAATAAAACACTAAATGGAACAAAATGACAAAGAAATGAAGCTATAATTACATCTGAAGATTTTTCCTTGTTTAGCAGGAAACCTTTTCATTATACAGTTTTCACGTTTTGAAGGCACCTGAATTCTCGCTTGAACAGTGATGCATAAAACAAAGAAACCAAAAAATTCACAAGGAAAGGCAAAGCTTTGTCACCAAATCCTGCATGTTTGTTATCCTAAAAAAGCAAGGTGGAGAGGAAGTAGGAAAAATCCTATTCTGAAAAATAGGTTGCTTTCCCTCCCTCATGGTGAGGGTAGACCAGACCTTTACTTGGAGAAAACTGGCATAATTTCTTTCCAGTCAACCAATTAAAAGAGGAGAGCTCCAGAGTCCCTAAGGTTCTGATTATTTCATCCTGTGCTCCTGCAGCAATTTTAGTCACCATGGGGTAAAGTTACCATGATGCATGTCCTGGAGGATATATTAATAGTGAAACACTAGTACTACAATTTAATAGGATTAGCTGAAATTGCTGTAATACATTTTACAGATGGGGAAACTGGGACACAGGCAGACTTAATTTTAAGCAACTAAATCCATATTTTGGCACCAAAGCAACCTGATTCTCAGTAGTGCAAAACACTTAACTCCCACGTTTCAAAGTGCTACAGTTCCCCAGTTCATTTTTCCTGGAGGCAGCACCACACCTCTTTCTAGCTCATACACTGCTCCTGAGATGTAAATCAACACCTAGCAGGGTATGCCAGGACCAGATTCTGTGCATTACAAGAGGGATTCCAACCAAAGCAATGGGCCTGTCTTGCAGGAAATTCCCACAGCTACTTTATGTGATCACACCTTCTCTATCCCTCCCTTGATACTGCTTTCCCCCACCTCTGATCAGAACTGGAGTATTTTTCTCTCCCCTGCTTTCAGCATCTATGGACTAATACTTTTCTCCTCTAAACTGTGTTTGTGCCAGTGGAAGGTTGTTCCAGTGCAAAATTTGACTCCATGCTGTGAGATTTGTTTTTCCCTCTCTTCAAGTAATTCCTCTTCCTTGATTTCTTTGCTTTTGGCTCACTACTCTTCAGGGAAGGGAGCAGCACCAATTCTCCACCTTGATAGCAGAGCTCTAAACTGTTAAATAATAAAAACCAAAATTGACAAAGAGCACCATGGCTGAGTTTCCACAGTCACAAACGAAGAGCAAAGCAAGTTTTTTCAGTACTGTATTGTAAATCTTACCATCCCCGTTACATTATTCATTGTTACATTTCTAGCACCTTAAATGGCCACAATTTGTGCTGATCCTTCTTTGCATTGTATTTTTTATTACATTCTTATTCAGCAAACTCTGAAAATGATCCTGGGCTGTTCTCTCTCGGTGCAAACTCCAGGAGAGCTCACATCCTTCTGCAGGGCAGGCTACAGCACTCTCATTATCACCTGGTTCCTCCTGGTGTCTTGGCTGAATTCTCAGACATCACTTTTCCCCAGTTTCAGAGGCCAGATTAGCACCTCACTTTCCATCTACCACCGCTATTAAAACAAATTTATTCTGCTGCAGAGCATCCATGTCCCCCACCAGACCTAATTTGCTGTAGGCCCGGAGCTGGAGAAGGAAAGTTGCATTTCTGCCAGCTTAGCAGCCTCCAAGCCATGGAGCCATCACCTCTCACAGAACCTGATAGCTCCAGTCAAGGAAGAGTTCCTCACCCTTTGCTGCCATCCTTCCCTGTCCCCCTCCACAGATCTTGCTGATCTCTGTCAGCCACCAGCTCCTGTGACAGCGTGGACATACCAAGAGAATAAAAACCCCAGTCCCTTTAGCACTGCTCTTCATCCAAGGTTACTACTGCACTGAATGTCTGATGAAAGAAATTAAAATCTACTCTTGCTTTCACAGGGTTAAGTAGAATGAAATTTAAAAGCTCCTTTACTTTAGAAGCTTTAAATCCCAGCTGGTTAATAAATGTAGTAAATAAGCTTACAATTGCACTTTTTCTTGTTGCTGTTAGCTCTGAGCTCCCTCCAGAAGAAGAGGCAGCAGATTCACTGTACATGTGTGGCCTGCTGGCTCCACTTCTCTACCAGTACTGGGGGAAAAGAGAGGAGGTGGTGGGTCCTGGTGGCTCCAAGTCCTCCACCCCTCCAGCTGTTGCCAAATGAAAATTTCTTTCCTAGTGAAAACCCTGGGAGAACACAGCAGGGACCCACATCCTCCAGAGGAAAGGCATCAGTGCCCATGCCCAAGGTCCTCAAAGCTGCCAGGTCCACGTGGCTCCAGCACAGCCAAGCTCAGAGCAGCTCAATCCAACAGCAGCTCTGCATGCTCAGCAGCTCAGCCCTGGTGTTGAAACCTATTTATAGTCATGGATACTACCCATTACATAAACACACACTCTCCTGTAAAGCAGTTAGAGCTGATCCTCCTCCAAAGCTACAGCAGTGCTTCTTGCAAATGTGGATAAAGCTAAATATTATTTATTTATATAAATAAATATCGTATAGAAAGGAGGAAGTGGGATCTGTCCTTGAAAGTTACCTTAAGTTTCTTAACAAAATTATCACCTGTCAAATAATAACAAAAGAAAATAAACAAACATTTACAACTCAGTGGTGATTTAAGCGCTTTGTCTTGTGTGGATCTTGTATTTGTGGAAAAAAAGTAGGAGTAAAGAGCTACTCCAGTACACACAGCCCCAGTGCAGGAGCCAGCAGCTCCCTTTCAGCTTTGGCTTCACGTGGAGGGAACAGATGTTCAAGGCCACAGACACAAAGTCAAAAATCATCAGGAGCTGCAGCGGATGAAGGAATTTAACATCACATCAGTGCAGTCTGTTTCCCCCACAACCTCTCACAGTGACCAACTGATGTGCCAGCCAAATATGATTAATAAAAAACAGACTTAGAAGTGGCTGAATACAGAAATTCAGCACTTGGAGACTTTCCAACAGCCAAGACTGATCAAAAGAAATTACAACATCCAGTTGTCCCAGCAGGACAGTGACGCATGAATCACAATGTGAGGTCACAGTCGTGTCCAGGCACTCCAGTGATGGTCAAGATCCTCTTGTGGTCAGCCCTGGCCAGCTCTGCAGTGCCTTGTGGCCATTCCACCTGAAAGTTCTGCACTCTTGCCACATCATCTTCGTTGTCATCTGCCCCTCCTGGCCTTTGTCACCCAGTCCTCCAGCATTTTTGCCCCATTTCAAAAAGCCAAATTAGCATCTTGCTTTCCCACTACCACAGCCATTACAGAAAATTTCTTCTGCTGCAGGGCATCCATGTCCCCAGAATTTATCTGTGTCCTGTAGTCCCACAGCTGGAGAAGGAGAGTGTTGCATCTGTCCCAGTTTAGGAGCTCCTTAGCCATGGATCCATCACCTCTCACAGCACATTGATCAGGCTGGTCACCCATATAATCACTATTGGCACATGAAAAGCAAAAATTTGTTCAGGAGCACCACAGGATTTTGTGAGGTGATGCTAGGTTTGAGGGGTTTCTTTTTCTTCTTTGCTACCACAGCACATCAGGGAAAAACAGATGCCATACACAGAGGAGAGATCACTGACACCAATTTCTGGGACTGTTAGAGTGAATTTACAGCCTTTTCTATCATATAACCCAGGATTCCTCCCTTCTCCAAACACAGGAGACCTCTGAACTAAACCAGGTTTAGTCCTAAACATGTCAATTAACTTATTAAAAACTGCACAACACCAGACAGAACACTCCTGAAGTGCACAGTTTGTGTCTTTTACATGAGCACAGTCTGTGTTTCTTTAACAAGGATTCTTTTGGTTTCACCCACACCACCTCTCACCAGTGGTTTCTCAAGTCCTCAGTCCTGTAGCAGAGACAGAGGCTGTGGAGTTTGGCAGAAAGGGCTTCTCCAACACACGACTTCTCAGCACTGCTGTCCAGAGCATTCTCAGTAAATTGGCACTTGTGTGTTTTTTTTAAATTTTAAATTTGTACCAACACGAGCAGAGTCATTATAAAGTGCTTAGAGATGTTCAGCAAATTAGAAGGCTGGGCTAGATGAACTTTCCCTAACCCTTATAAAGAAAATTCCCTGTTTTAGCACAAAATGCTGTGTTGTCTATTACCCATCACATCTCATTATTGTTTCCATCTACTTTAAAAAAATCTCTGATTACTTGTAGATATAAAGTCAGGTTCTTTACCTCTTTAATTTACAGAATAGTCATAACAGAAAATGTGTATTATCAAATAACAAACAAATTACTCTGTAATTATGAAATTGCCCACAGAGAATTCCTTATACACTCTCAAAATGAAATCTGAACTTCAAACACCAGAATAAGAAGATATATTATTTAAAAACTAATTAGAAGAACAAATGTACAACAGAGAATGACACAGAAGACTATAAGTTCTTGTAAGCTTCCATTTTACCATTAGCATTTTAACAAGAAAAATATCCTAATTTGAGAGAGACCATAACAGTGGTATTATTTGGAAATTTAAATAGTTTCTTTCAGCTTCAGAAAGAAATTACACAGTTTGGTTAACAATCTCCTAATGTGATTTCAAATACACCCATTAAGACTGGAATCTGAACCAACTCTCTCAACAGCACAAAACTATTTTGCACCACCTGTGCAAAAAAAAAATCAATGTACCAGAAGACCAAAAGCAGCATCAATTTCTATGGAATAAAAAGTCTCTCCATCAGATCTTCCATTAGAAATAGAAGATGGGGGCCCTGAGTGGTGCATTACCCATCCTCCTGTCACTGAACCCAGGCACTGCTGGGGAGATGCTTTGTTTTAGACAGTGATGGTTGCACTATCCTTAACCCAAAAAACTCCTGTTGTCACTTCACCTTCTGTCCAAGTGCTCTGCTGAGAGAGGCAATACACAAGTAAATTAGTTTACAGTTTTTCATCTGAAAAGCTGTTAACTTTCCCAAAAGCTGTGAAGCTTTGTCAGAGACACACTCAACACTGAAGGGAAATACTCTGCTGAGCAAGAGTACTTCATTTACCAACCTTGACACACAGGGAACACGGGGCTGTCATCTCCTCCCAGAACTATTGTGGGTTTGTTTTCAAATCTGCAGCCACTCATCCTTTAGAAAAACCTTTACAGAAAGGACAACAATGTAACAACTGGGCTAGAGAACACAGGCTGTACACGGACTGTGGAATGTTGTGTGTTTGTGTTTGTGTGTTTGTGTGTGTGCAAGGACATCAGCCTGAATCTGCTGTAGTTCTGCATAATTATGGGCACACACACATCACAGATATTCTCCTAGAAAACTGGCAGTATTCATCCTCCAGACTGACTGCACAGTCCTGAGTGCGGGGCTCTGTCTCCAAACTGCTGCTGCTGTTCCTGTGCAGGGTTCCCATTAGCTGAAGTGCAGTGCCATTGCTGTTATGGAGACAGCTGAGGCTCAAGGGCTGCTGCTTTATAGAGCCTCATATTGTGTTCATAATTACCCAGATTGTCTCAAACCTCCCCCCCAAACAAACCCAAAAAACCCCAACCAACCAACCAACCAAAGAACCCCTAACGAAAGAAATAAACAAACAAACAACCCAACCAAAGCCAAACAACCAAAACAAACAAAACCCCCAAACAAACAAAAAGAAAAGAAAATCAAATCCAAAAAAAAAAAAAACCACAAACTCAACAGTTTCAAGACTCAGTGCTTTCTGCCCTACCTGAAGAAACGCAGCTGAATCCCATCCCCTCTCTGGAAAAGCATAAAAACATTTTGAAACTGAAGTACAAACTGGAGAAGAAGTTTGTTGAAGGCTGCCAGACAGTGTTTCTGCATTTTCATGTCTAATCTGCTGGACACGGTGTGTGATACTGGTTTGGATTTCGGTTTTTAATGTTCTAAAATGATGATAACACCAACTGCAAAGAAACACTCAAAGCTTCTTGATTGTTCCATCTACTTATTTTCCAGCACAGGATCAATGAGCAAATGCAGTCACACACATGCCTTGCTCCTGCCTTCCTCATGCCCAGAATATTCTATGTGTTTTCAGTTCATTACTAGAGGGCCAGAAACCTGTGTTCCCACAGTTACCATTTCTGAGGCACCAAAAGCATTTTTCTTCTCTGGGATTTGAAGATGTCTCCCTCTAAGGGCATAACCAGATCCTAACACACCCATGTTCTCTTTATTTACCTCCATGGCAAAATTCTCTATTTTCATTTGCTTAAAAATATGCAAAAAGGAAAAAGAGTCTTGGTTCTGCAATGGACCTATATTTTTCAGTGGATCTAACTGAGCAAATGTTTCATTACAAAAGGCTAGAAAAACCCCCACATCAGCTTAATAGCAGAGTGAGGGACCCAATTAATAAAATACCACAGAATTTTTGGGTTTTGAAGGAATCTCTAGAGGTTACTTTGTCCAACAGGCCTGCTCAAGCTGGGGCACTTAAAGCACGCAGCCAGACCATGTTCAGAGTGCTTTGAATATCTCCAAGGTTCCTAAGAACTGTGAAAGAACTGTTTAAAATTGTCTATTCTTTAGGGTGAACAATTCATATCAGATCAGCACAGACCTTGCTAGGTCATCTTTTGCTTTATCTTCCCTCATACAAGAAAAGTAGTTTGAAAGTTAATGATAAAACTTCATTGGCAATGATTTCTTCCTAGAAAGAGTACAGTGTAAGCACCTAAAACTCCATCAAAGGGAAAGATGGCACAAACTACAAGTCTGAATGCACTGGGAAAACTCCAAATACTTTAAAAGAGCCTGCTTCAGAATGAACACTGCCTCGGGATGTTTGCATCCCATCACTCTGGTTCTGAAGCTTTGTTTTTATGGATTTTTCATTGCTTGCCTTGGCCTTGAGATTTTGTAAAGGAACTAGGCAGGAACTGAATTTTAAAAGCTCTTTATGATTCTTCTCTTTAAAATTTCTAAAAAATCCCATCTCCTTGATCCTTGGACATATTTATGTATAATTTATGTGTACAAACTCCAGTCACATACACTGACTCCTGTGCTTAAGGCCAGCATTACTTTTATTTCTAATCAAGATACACAGAGTAACAACGAAATAATGAAGTCTGGTGGCATCAGCTGTACACACAATAAAACAAATATCACTGCTGCAGCCCTTAGAACTCTCCAGGATAACACTGGAGAACTGTGGAGGTTGATTTGCAGCACAGCACAGACACTAAGGATCAATGGCTTTGTAGATCTGTACTGGAAAACAGAAGACACAGGAAGCTCTATTTGCAAAATTAATCTCATACCTTGCATGCTTTTACCATGCCTTTAAAAGGATTTTAAAGCTTCCCCCTTTATTAAAAAAAATCCTTCAGAATGGCAAATTACAGATCACAAACAATGGAGCAATAATATGACACTTAGCTAGGGAGAATCCATAGCACCAAATGATTCTCTTTGTATCTCAGACACCACTTGGGGTACTTACTAGTTCTGGTTATTATTGTTGCACCAAAAATAGAGTAACTTATATATTTGCACAGCAATATCTGGGAATGGATAGAATTTACATTAAATTTACATTACTGTGAGGGCTAAACAGTCTCTCAGAGAGTGAAACTTAGCTGGGTTAGGTACACATGGAATGGCAGAGTTCAAAATGCACACAAGTGTTGGTTATATTAAAACAATTAGTCAAGCCATAAATAGAAATGAAATTAAAATAATAATTATATGCCATGTATATCTCAAGGAATTCCAACAGAACACTTTGAAACATTATCACAAAATGGCTGCTACTGATTCAGAGGCACAGTTTAAATATTCAAAAGAAGGGAGGACCATGCTGTGGTCCAGGGACCTTGTCACGATCCGCTAATACAAGCGGGAGTCGCGATGCTTCGTTTGCTGATCTCAGAGCGCAAAAGCCACAAAAGGGGATTTCAGTTTTAATGAACACGGTGCACCTTTATTGAGTGCCCACAACACGATTGTGGAATAGAGGAGAGAGAGAAAGAAAGGGAAAAAGAAAACAAAGTAAAAGGGTAGAGAGGAAGAAAGGGGGGGGGGATAGCTACCAACAGATGAGATGAAGTCCTCGTGGTCCTCTGCCAATAGATTCCTCTTCTTCCATGGGGAGATCTCAATGGGGTTTATCTGGAGAGTCCCTTTATAGTCCTTGCCAAAAGCAAGGGGCAACGGGCCAGGAGGTGAGGAAATCTACAGCCATTGTTATGAGGCCCATTACTCTGGGAAATGGGAACAGGACAGATGTATAGGACAGGTTGACAGGTGTACAGACAGGTGTACAGACAGGTGTACAGGACAGGTGAACAGGACAGGTGCACAGACAGGTGGACAGGACAGGTGAACAGGACAGGTGTACAGACAGGTGTA